>WBMZ01000580.1:0-102214 GCA_013400975.1 Atrichornis clamosus | reverse complement strand
TTTTTTTGAATCTTCCACTAATCTTTCTGGCAGTTGCAGCATTTTGTTGCTTCTCTACAACGCTGAAAAAAGAGGGATGGCAACTGCTCTGTCCCCATCTCCTCAGCTGAAAGAAAAATCCTTACCCAAAGCTTTTGCTTGAGCAGGGCTCTGGCTGTTTGACTTACAACATAAAGTTTCAAGAGCTACAAAAATAAAATCAGAAGAACAAATAAATGGCTCAAGCCAATCATGGCTGCAAGTGATACATAAATAAACCAGTTCTGTCGCAGGCAAAGCTCACAGCTGAGGAGAATGTGCACACACACATCACAATACTGTTGATTGAGTGGACTGAAATAAAGATTCTCCTGCCACGAGCCATTTCAGGAGGTTTATGAAAGAGAAACTGTAATAAATTTGTACAGAAGAAGCTGAATCAGCTTCGGACTGGGCAGGAGACACGAGGCAAGGAGGCAACAGAGGTGTATGCATAAAAAACCAAAGTTATGCCTGACATGCAACTAAACTATGGCAAAGTTATACTTGGAACTGGAGAAAAAGTAGAAAAAAATCCTTGTTTCCAGTCAGGCTGTGAACTGCTGCCGATGGTACCACGAGCAGCACTGTTAAACCAAGAGCTCCCGTGCCTTTGGCACATCCAAAGGGTGTCAGCAAGGACACCTCGGGCATGGCTCAGCCTGCAGGAGCACCTGGGTCAGCTCTGGTGCTGCTGCAGGGGCTCAGAGCTTCGGAGACCACGTTCTCAGGAGAAGCAAGGGGTGAAAAAAGAAATCCCAACTCTTGCAGGACAGGGTAAGAGATCTGGAAGATCCTACTAATAGAAATACAGGATCAGGCTGTAAATAGAGCTACTTCTACTGAGACTTAAGCCTTTAAAATCTGCTGCTTTTGAGGAAATTCATGATTTTCCTTCCTTTTTAAACTCTCAGTATTACTACAAGCTCAAAAATCTCTGTGAGGAGTAAAAGAAATGAAAAATTATTTAAGGTAATTTTGATGACTCAGGTTGGTTGTTGAACAAATTAACGGATTTTAAAAAGAAAAGGCTTTTAGGTAAGTCATAGGATTTACAGGGCTCACAGAAAGAACTCCATGCTAGCAGCAAAGCAGACTACATAAAACATCATGATTGGAAGTGTTCAAGCGAGCTGATTGTTTCGTGCTGAGTGTACATCCACCATCCCCCAAATAAAGTGGGATGCCTGTGACACCTTTGCTGTGAAAGTCACAATTCTTCTCTAGAAGTTATGGTTTGTGTCATGCAAAGCAATTTGTTGGGTCAAAACTGAGACATAACTGAATCTCCTATTCCAGTCCTTAATGCTGACAAGGAGTTTCTGAAGTTTCCAAAATAGTGTTTCTTTAACAAGATCCAGGAAGAAAAATGTGGAGAAATATATGACAGAAACAGAGATACAGTTTGACACAGTAAAGAATCATTTGGAAAACATCTGCTTAAATTAAATTTTACTATTAAATCCAGACATCTACTCATCTTGAAAGGGGTTTGCTGCCAGGCTCTTTCCTCAATGTTCTCACATTTTCCACCCATTTTTTCTTGCTGGAATCTTCTTCATAATTTTTTTTTTTCACTGCTGGGTTGCCAAACAGATGTTCAGAAGGCCGTAAGCAGCAGAAAGACTTCATTTTTTATCAGAATGGATAAAATAGATGGGTAGAAGGAAGAAAAGAGAAAAAACATAGCACATAAAATACTCAAACTGGGGCAAAGGTGTAGGTGAGGAAGGAAAAGACCACAGCTTTGCTTTTGGTCTGTGTAGCAGAGCTGCACAGTGCAAACTCCAGCCACTGAGTAAGGTGGGCAAGTAGAGCCATTCTGGATATCCCTTGACAGCTCAGGTCAAACCTGGAAGCTTACACAAATAATTATCTAGCTCTAGGTTCCTTATCAATTCTGAAGGGAAAAAATAAGTTTTAAAATACTAAAAAAAAAAAAAAGGTCACGTTTAAAAACAAAGCTCCAATAAAAAATATGTTAAAGACCATCTTGAATTGCCAGACTTCATGTAGTCAGAGCAATCCATAAGGCATTTGAACGAGATGTATCCAACTGCAGCTTGCTCATTTAATGGCTATNGTTTAAAAACAAAGCTCCAATAAAAAATATGTTAAAGACCATCTTGAATTGCCAGACTTCATGTAGTCAGAGCAATCCATAAGGCATTTGAACGAGATGTATCCAACTGCAGCTTGCTCATTTAATGGCTATCTTTTCAAGTCACACCCTGTCCTTTGTTTGCATTAAACACCTCAAATCTCAAATTATATGAGGACTGGATGAACACCTATTAACCTACACATGCAAGGTTGTGCCATGGAAGTGTCCTTGCACTGATTTCTTTGAACATTCGTGTTAAGAAAGTCACTGTAGCCAGCTCCAAGAGTGCAGGGAGAATGTAGTTATCACTATCCTTAAAAAAGGGAGAGCCACCTTTATGTAAGAAAAGATTCAGATGCTACTTTTTTTTTCCCTGAACCGGGATAGAAGAAAGGAGGATGAATGGGAAGCACAAACAGATCAGTAAGGTCAACCATGATACTCCAGTTGTGTGTAGAACTTTCTCCCCTCCATCAGCCAGCACAGCCTCCCTTTCCCAGCTGTGCAAACCAGGGTTAAGGCAGTTCTAAAAGTCATCCCACGCACTTTTTGTTGCCTTAGGAGGTTTTCTGGTCTTGCTCTCCCCTCCTGTGTTTTCCCAGTTGGTCTCCCAGTTTTCCCAGCTGTCGCTGTTACTGTTCTTGTTGGAGACTGTTCCTGAGCCCCACACGTCCCAGCTATCCGAGCTCTTCTTCTCTGTGGAATTGTCCACATAGGTCCAGCTCTCACTGCTTGGAGATTTATGAGCTTTTGGTGGATCTGAGTTGCCAAAGGTCTCCCAGAAGCTTTGATCTACAGCATTGTTCTGGTAGCCCTCCCCTCCACTGTTCTGGTAGCTGTCTCCCTCAGCTGGTCTTTTGGGGGGTGGGGGGGAAGGAAGGTAGAAATAAATTAGTTATGCCAAACAGAACAATAAAAATAAATGACCACAAAAAAAACTATAATTCTACGGCCCTTTGCTTAAAAAAACCCCAACCCTGGTGATAAAGGCAGAACTAAATACATTGCTCCAAGTGACATAAGATTATAGTCTAATTCACAGTTTTTTTAACAGATTTAATAGGCCCAGGGCAAGGGGATATGCATTTGGAGTAATTCTTAAACCAAGATGTGTGCACTGTTTTGTTCTCAGTTTAACAACAGTTATAAACAAAATTATATTGAATTCCTCTCATTTTACATACAGGAGGACTATCAGCAAAGACAGAATCATTTCTTCATATTGAAAAATTACCTTCCACTACCATACTGCAGACAATGTACAGGAGATAAAATTATGTGTTCAAAAAGACAGAAAGCAACAACAAAAAATCACCTTTCAGAATTATCCTCTGGTTTGCCTGAAAAGAAAGTGGTGACATCTCTCCATCCCTTACTCCCAACTCCCTGAACCTAGAGGAAAAAAAGACACTCCATTCATTTGGACTGAACCAAAACACCTCTGCCAAGTCCAACAGCAAAAGCCACAACACATTCCTCCACTTGTTCCCGTAAATCAAACACATTCCACCCGAAAATTTAACTCACAGCTCATTGATATTTTTGATGGGCAGTTACGTGGTTGATGTAAAGAACAGACATTTGACAGCATCGTGCTGCTGGAAGAGGTGAGAAGTAGGTCAAGTTTAGCTTTTTCACCCACTGCTGCAGCATCTTTGAATTCTCTCCTAAACTTCCTTGACAAAAATATTGGAATTAGTCCTTACATAAAATTAAACTTAATGAAAGCATTGATGTTTTGATCTTACAATTCATGTAATTGTATTTGCATTTCCACTGTTCTGAAAAGCTACTTTTGCTCTGTTTCAGTATTATTTCACTACCCACGTGAAAGAGGCCAAAAGCTGAGTTCTATAATTGGATTAGAAATACAAATTCTGAAGTGACACCATGGAAGGTTATTTCAAGTTATAGATACAGAGGATGGACCCCAGAATTCAGCCTGAGAGTTGCCAGGCTCTGAACAGAGCAGGCAACATAATTTATTTTATTTTATTCAGAGAGTACCAAAATCTAAGACACTAAGCTGGTCTGTGAGAGAGCTTCCAGTGCTGACTTTCAGAGTGCTAGAAAGACACACCCTCCGGGGTAACACCATGCCAGTCACCACCACAGGCATTAGTTTGTGCAGGATTCCTGTGCTTGGCAGCCACAGACAGCACTTACCACAGCCCCGAGCAACGAGAGCAACAGAAGGCAAAGGAGAAAGGTGCAGACCATTAGTGAGTTTGACTGTACCCATGTAACACAAGCTGTCTCCATATTCTCTCACACATTTTTTGGGGACACTGGCTGTCTTACAACCACACCGTGTCCTGCATTCAAATTACTGTTAGGATGACACCATGCCTGGTCAGCTTTTAACATGCCAACAGAACTGCTGCCCGCTCAAAATTACCGAATTTCCCAATTTCTCTATTCCACACAAGCACAGACCAAAGCTGCACTGGAGTTTTGTATCATTCTTCATAAGAATATGGAGACTGGCTTATTGTGTGGCCTCCTCAAAGCCAGGCAGGCCACCTCATACCTTGCTGGCCAACTGCGATACCCCCATGGTGACCTCCTCAAATATTTTCCCCTCTTTCACCTATGTGAATCAAAGTATTGGTAATTAGTCATAAAACAAAGTATTACTGAAACCTTAAGACAAGCTCACTTGTGCTTAACAGCTAAAAATAAAATGTACAAAAAACCCAGCCCCAAAACGTATTTAAGTCAAAGCTAATGAAGTTAAGAAAACAACACATAAATTCTGTTGAGCTGTGGTGGATCTCAGTCCTTTGAGTTTGTGGGAATTTTCTATGGCTAAACACAGTTTGAGGAAGGTATCACTTACACACAGTTTGAGGAAGGTATCATTACACTACTGCTGAGCACAAAAACACCAGTACAAAAAAAAAATCTGTAAACATGAAGCTTTATAAATATATTCTACGTGTCTACATTCTACTACATATAAAGATTTTGTTTAGGAACTTAGCAGATCCATTTTATTCTCTATCTTTTACAGATGCTTATTTAAGTATTAAAAGAGCTTTGAACTTTGATCCAAACATTACAACTGGTACCTTTCACCACTTAATAAAAGGCAGTTGTTCCAAAGCAAGTGACTTTGTATAACCATATAGAGAATACTTATTTCACAAAGCAACACTTATTTAGAACTAACAGCACAAAACATCCTAAGGGAAACAGACTTTTTTTTTAAAAAATACAGAATGTATAATTCCTCATTAAATTGTCCCACAAAATAAAAATCAGCTCAAGGAAATGCACCCTAAAAATAACCCTGAAAATAATGCATCTAAGCCCTCTGAAATAAGCTGTGAATAATTCTAGGGAATACAAAACCAATTAGAGTCTTCTCCTGTGGTTTGAAATGCCATGTAAAGAATGGTGAATTAATAAAGTAATACAAGAGAAATTATTTTGCAATATGATTAAACCGTTCTTTTCAAATTGAAAATCAATCCGTATCCCAAAGTGGTGGCACATGCTTCTCTTAAGGGAGCAAAATGAGTCTGCTTTATCAAAACCAACATATTTTGGGAAGAGGGACTCAGGTAAGTGGAGCACCATATTCTCAAAAAAGACTTTATCAAAATTTTGGAGCTAACCCAAAATTTTAAAGCACAGAACAAATGCATGCCAAATGAGAAGGATGTAAAAGTACTTTTTATGAAACAGGAAGGCAACGTTTGACACAAGGGAAAATCTTTGACTGGAATCTGTACTATCAGTGATCACTGGTCATTTCTGAGGAAATAAAGGATAGAAAACCATGTTATTTCTATTGATGAATTGTCACCTTTCCTCTAAAATATATGCTCTGTCCCAGATTCTACTGCCCTGATGAGGCAGCAGATGAACTACAGTGGCTCAAAATGTCTGACTGAATTAAAACAAAGCTGGCAGGTCAATGGGTAAAACACCAGGAACTTAACACTCCAAGATAAAATTACTTATATATCCATTTATTTTTTTTTTTAATAACTGGGTTTATATCCATTTAGGGTGCATTTTCACCATTTTCCATCTTCCATTATTGAAAAGTTGAAATCTGTAAAATGGTATCTAACGAGGAAGAATGCAATAGACTCTTGTGGATGTGAGAAAGGTTGGTGGAGGGAATTCACCTTTCTCTGATAACAGCCTAACTTTGAGTTGTTTGATGTTTCCCCTGTATTAGAAAGACCCACTGACAACCGGGGCAACTGTGGCAGGAGGAAACAACCACTCCCTGAGTGAGTATAACCATTTTTCTGCAAGTCATTTACTAGTCCCAAAGTTACCTTTTCCTGTGCAGGTTTGAGAACATTTTCATTTAATGTCTGACCTAACTCTGATGCCTATTTAAAAGCAAAACAAAAACAAAGTCAGTTATATTTTCTTTTTAAAAAAAACCCAATAAAAACCCACAGCCAACACCTTCTGCAGGCTCATTTCTCAGCAGTATCTCCAAAAACACATGAAGCTTTTAGCTTTGATTCATACAAGCAGAATGAGCTGAAAAGCACACACAGTAAAGTACTGCAGGAAACATTAAAAGATAATAAATTAAAATCAGATACCCATGGCAGTAGATGCCCAGAGCCCAAGCAAAGTCTGACCTTGTGCTGAAAGCAGAAGCAATGGTTCAACCAGCAACAGCTTCAAAGATGGGCCTCTTGCTAGAGCCTGCAGCTGAATATTTGGAAGAACTAGCCTCATCCCCCCTTACCTTTCCTTACTAATGAAATTATTTGTAGAATTAGATCTTCTGGACGAATTTCCCCCCAGTTCCTCTGTCCTGTAGTGCTCTAATTGTCACCTATTAGTAAGAGCCCAAGTGTTTCCGAGCAATACACAAGAGCCAAAGCTGTGACAGAAGATTTTTATCTTTTTTAAAGCTCCAGGTTTGCAGGGGAGAAAAAACAATGAACTTCAGAAATCTACTGCAATCCAGAACAAGATGCACAAGGATATTGTACTTCAGAGGCATTTTACAAAAATGTAAGTTATAAAGTGACTCTCATCAGACAATGTTGGCAAGGACAGCAGGGTTTAGGAGAGTTTCACTTCAAGTCATCACTTTCCTTACTACCATAGTAAGCCTTTGACAGATGTAAACTTTCTTCAGAATTGCCATATCATACTGAGTGCCTTCTGAATTATCCTGGTTAATCCAAAAGGGCCAGTATGCTTGCCAGGTAATTATTCCTAAACACCAGCAGGGACAATTATGCTTCACTTCCTACGGGTTTATATTTCATCACTAACATTGGTCAGGGCCTTCATTCATGCTCTCCCTGGGAACAGAGCACCTCGGACATCTTTACTCCACAGACTCACAGTCGTCTAAGAAGTCTTAGCTACAGCATTCCCAAGATCTCCCTTTCTCCCAACCATTATCTCCAGTACTTTTACTTCTTACAGGTTAAAAGTTCTTTGAGAAGAAAAGGCCAAAGGTAACCAACCCCACTTCCACCTAATGAGAAACATGACTGCAAATCACATGAGGTTTGTTTCCTTTGGAAGTGAGGCTAAAAAGTGTTTCAGAAAAACAAGAAAGAGGATTTCTCATGTTTGAAAAACCCATCAGAGCCTACTGAACCTGGAAAAACTGTTTATGTTTTATAATAAAGTGTCATACACACAGACTAACAGTTCAAGTGGAGTCATTGCTAAAATTAGGAAGAATTCTTGTATGATCCCTCTTACTCAACCACAATTTTTAAAATATGGAATTGAAATATTTGGGTACAATTGTACTTTCATCTGAGTCACTTCTGCATCTCTCCTATTGTTGAATTTAGGATAGCACTCTATAACCACCATTACAAACACTTCATTCAAGTGTCTGCCTTCCAACAACACCCAGCTCTGGGCACACTGCATTCCTGGGGCAGACATGCAAACAGAAATGCTGAAACCATCTGTATTTATGCAGAGTGTGGACAGCAGTACAGTCAATTTTCGGACAGCGCAGAGCTTGGGTACCTCTATCCAATTTAACACATTTTAAGTAGGCTTGAAGAAATACGAAACACAAAACATTATTCTAAACAGATTTGACGTAAGGCAGAAAAGGAAAAGACAGCTCAAGAGCAAATGCACATATTCAGCACGAACAGACAAGGAGTCCATGCACAAGAACATATGTGAGGGTGTTACCGGCTCTGGCTGCTGCTTGTAGCCCCAAAACTTTACCCAGAGAGCACAAGAGAAAAGAGCAAGGAAGGTAGAAGCAGCTTTTAGCAAAAAAATTGGCAGCATTTTTTCAGGCAAGTTAAGTAGCAAGAACCTTTTCTAACTGTAAAATCTACTGACAAGACAAACAGTGAAATGTGTTTGGTCACTGGGCTCCAAATACACTTTTAACCAATATACTACATTGAAAAAATGTTCAATCTGTTCTGCAAGGGATCACAAGTTTCAGGAACAAAATTTAAACTTCAGTAACACAGCACAGACTCTAGAACACCCTGTTGCTGTGGTCCTTGTCAGTAGATGTGATGAGCTTTTACACTTATATTACAATTGTTAGTAATACTAAAGAAAGAACAATTTCTAAAAAGGAAACTGCCACAAGGAGTGAAGAGGAAGACCTGTAGAAAACTTACTTTTTCTTAAGCCAAGCAGAAAAGTACTTTAAAGCTTTGAGGTAGGAAGTTTGGGTGCTTTAACAAGACATTTTTGTTGCAAACATGCCCAAGTTTGGCTATTTGAAGGATTAATATCCCAGTGCATACACCTGTCTGAACACCAACACCTGCAGCTGCACATCTGATTTGACCAGTACCATCTATGCCTATGAGAAAGCAAACCAGGCTAATGCTGCTTTACACAAGAGTTATAGTTCAATTAAAACTCCTGTACCAGCTATAAATATGTGTAAGTACTGTCTCACTCAGAACTTTGGCAAGTTAAGAATTCTAATCTTTTATACGTTTTTACATTCAAATTTAAAACCCTTCCTTGCAAATAATCTTGCTGATGTCAGAGCTCTGTGTAATTCAGGTCTGACTGTCTCTGTTTTAACCCCAGTTTGATAAATGAAATGCTTTTGTCATTACTACTTTTAAAAATACACACAAGCAAATTAGTTTCTTAATAATATTAAGCAGGTCACATTTGTAACATCTCACTAGGCTTTAGCAATGGGAAGATGGCTTGCATTGCATTGTATCACCAAGAAAACTACTCTAAGACAGACCACATTTAAGATTCACAGAAGCAAAATAAGGCTGTGTTAAGTTTGCAAGCTCTACAGCCTCTCCAATACATCCAGGAGGTACAAACAGCAGAGGACCACTGTTTATCTCTTGTTTAATTTGATCACTGCAGTTGATTGCAATTCCCATGGAATTAAAAGCTAGGTAATTACTGTGCACTACAAAGGCAAAACACACTGGTCTGCTGATGATCAAAGCTAAGTCAATTGGTGCAGGCAAATACATGACATTTAAAGACAATTACACTGAATAAGAGCTAAATCTATAATCACCTTTTGACTTGCTTGAGATCCAAATCTGGTAGCCTGTGAAAAGAAGCAAAAGCATTCAGGTTTACTAGGAATAAACCCTTTGATTTTTAAAGACGTGCATTTGGAAATGCTGCATGATCCTCTCTAAGAGGAATGGACCTTTGGCAGACTTCCACAGTGAAAAGAGAATACTCATATCACCACCTCTGGCATTCCAGACTGCTTTGGGGAAGTGTCAGTCTTTCCCTGCTTGGAACAGAGGGAAGAAAGGCTCTTCAACACAGACTAGACCTTGGTGGGCCAATGCAGGTGAATATCAATACTTTTGCCTCTTCCAATGTCACCCCAAATACCAGGTAATTGTTATGCTTATGACAGTTTGGAATAATATTGAGCAAAACTGAAAGCAAAGTTGCAATGTGCTATGTTCACAAAAATATTTAGTCTCTTTCCATCAGCATCTATGCAAAATGTAATAAAGGCTTATTTCCTCTGGTTTTAGTTTACAGTTAGTTGAATGATTGTCACTTAAGTGTGCAAATTTGTAGAACATGCATAACACGAAGACCATGCCTCAGTTTTTCCCAAATCATTCCACTGGGGACAACCTTTGCCCAACAAGCTTTCTATTTAAACTGACAAAAATGCTGTAGTTAGACATAAGACAAAGGAAGAAAAAATATAAACCCATCAGCAGTTTGTAACTTGGTATCAAATTCCTGCTGAAGAATGCAACTTAGCCTTGCTTGGCACAGACTGAAATTCTGAAATTTCTGCTTTTTATTATAAACTGTATCTTGAGTTCCTTCTTGATGCTTAAATCCAGTGGACAAGTTTACAAAAACATCCATCCAAAAATATGAGAAATGATTAAGAGATCTCCATTCAATATGTAACTATTTTATAGACCACAGGCAAAGACTGGAAAAGCAAAATTTAGCTTGTCTTGGTAATATTTTTAGAGATTCATCACTCTTAGAACACTATAATCGTCTCAGAGTTTACAAGAATTAACTAAAGCACGTTTTATTTACTTACACCCTCTTTGGCAGCTGAGGCAATTTTGCTTGCTCCAGTTGTAAAACTGCTCCATCCCTTTAAAGAAAGCAAGTAAGTTGTAAGCTACATGTGAATAATAATAGCAAATAACCGATTTTTCATTGAAACAGATTAACTTGAGTCAAAATTCTCCAATACAGCTTGTCCTGTAGTCATAAGAACTACCTGCTAGTGAGAGAAAAAATTACAGCCTCTCATTTAACTGAAATATAGTGATGAACTTCCAGAGTTTGTGTCCAAACAGCTGCACTTTGAACAAGCCTGAGTGATTCAGATGTTACTCTGCTAAAAATGGCTGCATATGCAGGGAAAAACAATCCCATGCAGTGGAAGGCTGAATGTTTTCCTCACCAGGATGAACACCCATGCAAGGAATTCAGGCTCCCAGAAATACAGGACTGCAAACCACACTGCAGTGTGTGTCTGTGCTCACACGAGGGCATTTCAACCCGGCCAGTCACCGAGATCCTGGACTCACATAATGCTTCACAGGAACCTGAACAGTGCCCTCTCTCCTTTGCTGTCTTAGCACACTTCAAATACATTACAGATGTGATTTCTCATCTGAATTCTCTGCCCTAAAACCCGTGAGATACCTAGAAAATACTCAGCTGACCTATACCAAGCACCCTGTGGGATCACCTGAAATACTGTTCAAAGGCTCCCGCAGTACCTTTCTCTGTTCAGTTCTAGTGAAATTGCTTATTTTTTTTTAAATAAACCAGTGGAACCTGGTGTGGATATCTAGGCCAATGAGGCTCTACAGAAGGCTACTGGCCACTAACCTTGGTAGAAAACCTTACTGTATTTCCAAGTGACTCCAAATCCCAAATATTATTCAGCACTGTTACTCTGCAGCCTATCAAAGCACCAATATGTCCCTGACTGCCTCTGACTTTATTCCCATTTTCCGTCAACAATGCATCTTTCTCTATCTCTACTTGAATCATGACAAATGTTCAGCCATATGCTGTTATCTCTTCACACCCTGTCACAAGTATTTCAAATGTTTTCATCACTGCTCAGGGCTTCTGGCACCCACGTACACACACATTTCAGTTGTTTTCCTCTGAACATACCTAATATGGTTAATTGATTTAGAGCTACTCCCTACAGGTAATTACATTTTTTCCTTCAGCCCTGTTGAGTATTATTTCTTAATCCATTGCTATATCCTCATTTCCTTATTTCTATGAACTGATACCAAACACAACTCTTAAATTTCAATCAAGTTTCTCTACTTTGCCTTTTTAAAGTCCACCAATATCTTCTCTTTGTGAATACAATGCTCTGCATCTACCTGAGGTCTTTAGTTTCTCTTCTTCGTTTATATTCTCCCATAACAGGGGATAAAAGAGAAGAAAACAGTAATTCAGGCCCCAGAAAGCTCCAAGCAGTTCCTTACCGAGTACAAGGAAGACATGGCATTATTCAGGAAGTCATCCTCTTTTTTTGGAGGGTTTACTGTGTTTCCAAAGCCCACGTAGCGATTCTCTTGGCCACTGCCACAGCAAAATGAATAAACAGTACCTGTATCAGCATGCATCCATTAAAACCATTAAACAAGAACTGAAAAGCATGAAAGAATGACAATTGGTTTTACATCTGGAAAAGAAAGTCCTAAAGCACCTAGCACTCACTTCATAGAGATGTAACACCAGGGATCCACTGAGAAATCCTTGCAAATTACAGTGTCCCCTGTGCAAACTAATGTGGTCTTAATGATTCTCCAGGTCTGACAGATCACTGATATCAGAAAGCTGAGTAAATCCTAATAAAGTGATACATGAAAATGAGAAAAGGAATCAAAGAAGCTTTATAAATGCCCGTGTTTAACTCAAATCACTGTAAGATACAACATACAATCAGAATTCCCTGGTTTGAAACCCACCACGGGAACATTTGGAGTTACAAGCTTTTTCTTCAATGCTTCAAACAGCTTTGTTATGCCAGAGAGAGAGGCACTCAAAGAGTCAGTAAATATTGCATTACCCTTGGTAGGAGCTGACATCATCATTTAACCAGTCTTCAAAAGCCTTGTCAGAAGAAGCAGTTGCAGTCTGAGATTGTCCAGCTGAACTACTGAAATAAAACATTCAAGAATCAAAGCCACGTAAAGAAAAACCCACTAGCTCAGCAGTTCAGCTTGATGTATATCACCATAATACAGGTTAAAAATTGATTATTTATTTCATCTATTAAGCAGGGAACTCTAATGCAACCACTAAAAGGCATGAAGCTCTTGTTCCTTTGATTTACAACTGCTTCTTCGGTTAATTTGGTTCTTTAGTGCACGGAGTAACAAGCAGTAGATGCAAAAGCAGGACAACAGAATTGCTGTGGTACAGCTTTGATGCTTCCACGGTAATTAGCACCATAAGGGAAAGGTCTGTTTCTTCTTCCCTGCCATCCAATCCCAAAGTGGCACAGCACCACAATGAAGGTGAGGATGTGACACACTGCCTGTGCGTGACACAAATGTCTGATTTCAGGTGCATTACAAGTCAGGATAACACAGACATGGTTGTGCTCTGCTCTTGCCCACTTGTCTCTGCCATGGTTTAAGGTTCAGGTGGAGGGGATGGGGGAATTATAACAAAAATTAAAGTCCTGCTACCTCATACTCCACAGCTTGTTCAGACACCATCATCAACAGACTAAAGCCAGCAGACATAAAAACATCAGGTTTTGATGCTGTATCTGTATCAACATCAGATCAGGCAGGTACGTACCGATGAGCAGAAGAGAGGGACATTTTAGGCTGGGGTGGGGTCCAGTTCCTGGCAGGAGAAGTTTCAATGGACCACTCCTTGCCTTCAGCTACTGTAGCTACCTAGAAGAGGTAGAATAGTCAAGAATGCTTGGTCAGAGTTTTCATAAAAGTTATAAACCGGTTCAGTAACATGAGGACAAGACGTTTTTCCAATTTGCTGCCAGCTGCATGGACCAATTAATTTGTTTTTACAAGAAACCAATTTTTTTTCTGACTTCCAGGCTGTGAATTGAACACTGGTTTTATTTCAGACAACTGCTTACTGCTTTTAGACAACTTCTTCAAGGAGGCAGGTTTGGTTTGAAGAAGAAAGACTAGATTAATGAAGAAATGTAAGCACTAATCACAGAATAACGGAGGAACAAAACTATATTATTGTTCTATGTTACTACGTACACAAAAGATTTCTCAAAAATCACTTTGGATAAAACTGTACAGCTGAAGTAGTGCACTGTGCACTGAGACAGCTCCACTGACTGGACATCTGCAACAAATTGCAGCAGCGAAAGTTGAGCTACCTCAGCTAAATGCAGAAATGAAAATTTCAAAAGAAAACTGTTACCAGAGTTGGGAAGAAGCACTCTAAGACCTGTAAGGTCCCAAGAGGGCGGTCCTGGACTGCCTACTCTGAGGTACCAGACCTTAGGGATACCTCCTTGGGCTAAATTAAGGCCAAACAACACCAAACGATCAATTAAAAACTTTTATTTATAGCAGCAATGATTTAAAACTTATGATAGGTTGAACAGCCTGTGGCAGGAATGAATTAAACATTCCTGAACAGCCCGTGGCAGCTGCAAATTAAACTTTTAAGGAGAGGAAGGAAGAAGGAAAGATAGGAAAATAGAGGTGGAGAAAAAAGATCCAGATCAGCACCAAGTGTCCCAGCATTGTCTGTGGTCTGTTCCTCTGGATGGTGAATGCACAGCCAGCCCCCCTCAGCTGCACTATTTACAGAAGGTCCTCCCACATGCACATTTTGTTATTCCCAAACTTTTCAGAAGAGGGTGGGGGGTTTCAATTCCCCTCCCTCATTACAGATGCAAGTGCAATGCTGTCTCAAACTTGGGTTTAGAGGTAGTTACCCAAAATAAGGAACTTACTCCAGAAAAGCTCCTGCCTCCCCAAGACACACTTTTCTAACCCCACCTTATCTCCCTGGCAGGGTAACATTCCTCTTCTCTTCTGCTGAATACTTGAGCCATGAACTCACTCAGGTTTACATTAACTCTTTCAGGATTTCAGTCTCTTACATTTACCCTTTCAGGAACCATTGCAGAGATTCAAAAAGTTGCTACTTTCTCTGCTTTCAAAAACAAGTGCTTACAAAGCGCTTTGATATTTTCAGATCATAGGGGTGAGGACACGTAAAACTGAGCTTACCTGGTCTCTAAAAAGCGCTGCAGCTTTGCTGTTGTACTTCTCTTGCATTGTCCAGCATGGATCATAGTCATCCTGAGACTCTAAGAACTCTCGAAATTTGCTGTTACCTCCAGCCTTCATTTTCTCCAGCTCAATATCCTTCCACTTGTCCATGGTTACAGAACGTACAAAACTGAAAAGCAGTTTTAAAAAAAAAACCTTTAGATCACAGCTTGTTATAAATTCCTGCTGTATCAAAAGTGACCAAAAAAAAGCTTATTACAACCTATCTCAAAAGTTGAGAGCATAAACATGTTAGAGAACACTCTCCAAGTACAGAAAGACAGATCATCGTAAGCAGGTGGGCAGATCCTCACTGAAATAAGCCAAAATCACGTCATTTACTGGCATTTAAAGGAAACAGTCAACAGAAGGCAAGTGACAGAAAAAGCAGCTTCCTTCAAGTCCAGAAATTAATCAAACCCACTATATAACAGAAACTTTCCCCATACTTCACTCTGCAATTTTATTTTCTATTATCATTATGCTGATGGTTGGATTCAACAATCTCAGAGGCCTTTATCAGCCCTTAGCAATTCTATGATTCTATGTCCTCACCTCAGAAACGTCATTTTTTTCTTTCAAGAATAGTTCCAAACTCTCCTTTCCTGTACAAGTTCTAGTCGCTTATGAGCTTTGAATCACCCCTTGAAAAGCAAAGCACATAATGCTGAATGACCTCCTTGCTTTGGTGATTTCCCTTCTGGACTTTCCTTTTCTCATTTAAGAAACCATCCTGTGCTTTGTCCCTATTATATATACACGCACTGTGAGTCTCCAGAACACACAACAATTCTTCTTCCATAGACTCCCAACTCAGTTGTGCATGCTGCTTGGAAAAAACCAAAAACTATCATGTATATTATAGGGGAAAAAAGACATCTCCTGAACAGAATAAAGCTGTTTTGTACACTAGTTTTACAGCAAATTAGTCACAGACAAGGCGGAAAGAGCAAAGCCCCCTCTGGAGAGGAGCATGAAGCAAAAGTGCCAGTGAAATGTTGGATTTGAGACATTCTATACATTCCAAACCAACACATCCTGTTCACAGCCATAATGCACCCGGAGGTAATCCAGCTCAATTCATGGTCTGTTGGAAAGGCTGACCTGAGGTGAACTCCCAAGCCTCGGTGTTTTCCTGAGCACTCAAGACAGATCCAAATTCCATAGGTCACACTCACCCACTGGGGGTTAAATGCACCACATTCAAAACAGACCTGTGAGAGAAAAACAATTATCTCTGCAATCTGCCATCACGTGTCCGTGTGAAGTTTTCACAGTACAGCTCAAAAAGTCAGATCATAACATGCAGAAAATACTTCAGAAGGGAGAGCTCTTAAGTGTTTAGAATCACCTTCTCTGACAGCATAAACTTCCTTCAAGTATTTATTTATGACACTTGGATTATAGAAATTACTGTACCAACTACCAAAAATCAGTGAGGAAAGACAGATAAGCAAATGGAAATTACTGAGCAAAGAATTCATTTTGATTTCATTTTCATATTGTCTTGGAGAAGGAGAAAGTAACCAAACTGAATTCTTGAGGTTTCCTTGGCAAAATAAAGATGCAACATTTAAAGTTTGGAACATTTATTCAGTCACACTACAGTTTGGCAGTAAATGGTAGCAGATCTAAACACAGTTTTTTTCTTTAGAAATAGCTTTATTGCTCATACCGTGCAACAACTTAAGTTTTATGATTGGATTCACCCCTCAAGGCTTAATGTATTGATATAAATAAAACTGAATCTGTCCATGGACTATCACATTTAAGGTAAGGTATAACCATGCTACTTGAAATGGACCATTTTAATGGAGTTGTGTCCAAGACACCACTTGTTCAAAAGACCCCAGGGGTTCCAGCATTTCTAGAACTTCTGAAAGACTTGTGCCAAATATGCAGCAGTACCTTGTAATGAACATATGAGATATCCAAATTTATATGTTAGCATTAGTGAGCCATATCACAAAGACAGTAACAGCTGTAGCAGACCCCAATGCACATCTGGAGTAGGTTAAAAGAAAATTCAATTCTATGAAACTCATCTAAAGATCATAATTTTCTCACATTGTTCTCATCTTGTGCTCTGACATCCTTGAGGACCTTCCTTGTTCTTGGACTTGCCATGATTCTACAAAGGGAGAAAAAGAAAAAACTAAGTCACAATCAAGGATTTGATTTTGGTAGAACATTCAATACCTTTCAAGCACATCTCTGTGACAAAGAGCTTGAAATCTAAACCACTGACTCACAACCAGCTGCAGAGGAAAAACAGACTAAACAAGCCACCATAAAACCCACAACTTTTCCATTTACTTTGCGCTTTTGGTTGGGAATTAAGTCATCTTAATTCCACAATTGGAAAGATGTATTTCAGCCATGGCTGAAAAGGGGGTGGGGGCTGATAAACATGGGAAATTTTCTATGTCGCAGTTGTATCAAACAGACTCCACCGGATGCGGCTCCCAGACCCATCCACTACCATTCCTGAAGGCACTTCCTAACATCCATGACTACAAGGGATCACATGCACAGAACTCAACAGACCTACCCTAAAAATAGCAGAAACTCTTACACTTCAGAGTGCTGAACACATTGCTAAAAGAGCACCTTACTAGGAGATACAAAAAATTGTAATTTTCCAGAAATACTGAGTTTGCTTGTCAACTGACTTCTAGGGAAACAAGGCAATTATTGGGACCTTTTACACAAAACAGAACTCTAATTCAACAGCCATGTCTTCTGGCAGACCACATCATCTCACTGTAATTTTTATGACACAGAAAACAGCAGGGAGCAGTGTCAAGCTACAGATAAAATTCACATTAAGACAAAAAACGTGATTCACACACAGTACACAGCCTGGAAAAACCCAAAGTACACAAAGCACTCATGATTAAATAAATATAGTGTAGGGTGCAGCATAAGAGTGCAATTTAGATAAAAAATAAATTCGTATTTCCAACTAGTAGCATCATATTTAAATTAACTTTAAATAAATAACATCTGTTCTCCCTTTTACTTCCTGTCCATCTTTTCATTTCTACTCCAGAAAACAAACTTCTAAGATATAATGAAAGACAGAAGTCACCAAGTTGACTAGAAACAGCACCAACTACTAAACGTTAAACTTATTGGTTAAGAAGCAAAGTGTAAGACAGCAGGTTGGTATTTTCCCCAAATACCGGTGTGAGAGGTAAAAATGCCTTTATGCAACTCTCTGACACTGGTTCCCTGTGCTGTCTACTAAATTGTCTTAAATCCTTAAAATATCAACAGAATTAACAATCTCACAGTAATTTTAGAAGGTAAATGATGAAGTGTTACACACAACTGCCACAGCCCTAGGGGACGGAGAGAGAATATATCTTTAATAAAAAAGAAAGGTTGTTTTAAAAAGAAAATTGCTACAGGTAAGAAAACATTTGTGTGACTGACATCAACTTCTTAAACATCTCTAGAGCAGAGCCTTCCTGAGCTGCAAGCCCAGCAGTACAATAAATAGTTATGTGCATCACCAGCTAAGTTAACATGACTCAGAGAGAAATCAGCTCAATGTTGTACCTACGTACTGCCACTGCTAAAAGCAGAAAGTATTTGTAGCAGAACTGCCTTTTATCTAAAGCACTAATTCCTTTGTAAACATCTTCTTGGTAAGTACTTGGTTCTGTGGAATTTAAGGGACAGTGTTTTCACTGATGTTTAGGATGTGCTACCTTTCACCCTTAATTATTTTGTATTAGAGAAAACCAGGTGAAATGTGAAAAAAGTGGTTTAGACTGAAGAGGTTACTGCAAGGAGTGGTGAGTAAAAGCTTCCTGTCATCCTGCATCAAACCAGAATTGAACACAATTATTTTTATTATTAATCTAATTAAAATTGTCTAACTTTCAGAACAGGAAAATAGAAGTGTGGCAAGTGACTCCTCATATAATGAAACACACCTTCTCCAGTAGTATTCCAAAAACATCATTTTATCTTCCATAACTTACTCATGTGCACGTGAGGAGGGAGGGAGGGAGCACTGCATATAAAATGCATTTGCTCATGTCCTCAACAAAGACCATAAACACATTTACATGACTCCAAGTCCATGTCCTCAATTCCACTATTTGTCCCTGGTGAGATAAGGGAAAATTACTCCTCTGCAGTACAGATATTAAATAAATAACTCAGCAGGAACAGCCAGACATACAACAGTGCACCCTCTGGGCCCTCCTCTCTGCCATTATTGCTATATTCTTTTTGCATGCCAATGCCTCTTCCCCAGGAATGGATTTTCCCAGCACCTTCCTGTGTAATACTGACAACTTCCAAGGCTCCTCTCTTTGACTGGATGCTCAATCCTCTTACCACTATCCTTCCTTTACCATTTTCCTCCTTTTTCAGGTTTTCATTCAGAATAACCAACAAAGGCAGTCTGCATGTAAAGGCCTTCCATCCTCAATGGCAAGCGAGCATTTCTGGAGCTGAACAGGAAAGCCTTTTCCCACTCCAGTTCTGCATGCACCAGGAATTGTTCATAAGGTAGAAAGTTACATCCATCCTCCAGCAGCCAAAATCCAGACCCTTCAGTGTTTATACACAAGTTTCAGATCTCCATCGCCAAGGTGACAGAGGAAGCAACTGCCATTGGTTCTGCCATAATTACTTATTGTTTTTATAGAAATTGAAAGACTTTGGCCAACTGCAGTCTGAACACACATCCATTACTCAAGCACCAAGTCCTCTGACCAAACCACCACGTCTGTCTGGTGGGAAGGCAGAGCTTCATCCACACCATTTTAACCAAGAAAAGGAGATAACTAAAGCCACCACTAAAGCTCCTCCAGCAAAGCATTTGGAAATAAAGGACGAGGTAAAAAGGTCATGTTCTAAGCTTTCTAATAGGTAATGTCTTTAGAGGTGTCTAGTTTATTTTCAATTATTTTCCCGCAAAGTTTTAAGGGTTCAAATTATCATTGTTTACCACCCAAGCTGAGCCCTGGTAGCTGAGTGGACACAAAACCACTGTACTGTGTAGGCTTCACAAGTAAATACTGAAGAAACAGCTGTGCTGCAGCTTTAAAGAAATAAATGTTGTTTTGATCTGATGTAAACGGATATAAGCAGTAAAAAAACCATTCAGTTTAGGAGTGAGTTTCCATTGAAGAATATAAATATTTCTGCCTAAGGGTTCCAAAGTGGAGATTGACAGCTTCACACAGAAATTGACAATCTCACACTCTTATTTCCCAAACAATCTGCTTCCAGAGCAAAAACTACACATGCACCGAATGAGTTTTCAGGTTAGGAAATCTTCAGTTAGCTAAAAACAAGAAAAAAGGCAGAAGTGGACTAGAAGTCAAACTAAGGTGTAACAGGACTTTGCTCCTCTGATGTAGCAGCAAATTCAGAGCCAACCTGCAAAGGGCTTTGCAGTTCAATACATGGAGAATCAGTGGATGACGTGGCCTGGTGACTTCATGGTCCTGAAGGCTCCCTGTGAGTTCCACCAGAGCAAAAAAGGCCACAGAGGCAGAAGAAACCCTTTTAATTACACACTGCCCGCATCTCCATGGAGCTGGCAGGGTTCACGTTCACAAATACATCAAAGACTGGTGCATACTGGTAACCTGGGGCAGTTTCACGCACTCACCCGCCTTACCCAGAGCCTCGCAGGGCCGAGAGGAAGGCGATTCCTTCAGGCACACCTGCGGTACCCGGATCCCAGCGGCGTCCTGCAGCCTCCCTCAGAACATGGCCAGGTTCCGCCGAGCCCTCCGGCCTCTGCTTTCTAGGCAAGAAAATAACGCAGAAACAGATGAAACAGAGGGGAGGGAGATGCCTCCTCCCCGCCACGCCAGCCTGGCACCCGCACCTCGCCCGCCCTCGGGACCGTCCTGTGTGACAGCGCGGGGGCCGGGCCCGAGCGCCGCCAGCTCAGCGCTGCGCTGGGCTGGGGCAGCGGGCGGCCCCGGCACAGCGAACCTCGGCCCGGGGAGCCGCGGGGACGGTCACGCACCACGGCCCTGAGCGGCACCGCCTGACCCGGACCTGGTCCCGGTCCCGGTGCCGATCCCGGTCCCGGTGCCGATCCCGATCCCGGTCCCGATCCCGGTCCCGGTCCCGCCCGGCGCTGCCGACGTTGCAGGGCGCGAGGCATTGTGGGCGCGCGCCTTAACCCGCTGCGGTCCGGGACGGGCGAGGAACGCCAAAAACGTCCAATTATCCAACTTCCAGGGAAAAGCCCGGGATTTGCTTCAACCGAGCAAAGATGAAATAAAGCTTTAGAGTGAACCTCGGGCGCGCGCTGCTCTCGGTGTGGTTCCAGGCTGCCAAAACGACCCCGGGGGTTATCCCTGAGGGGAGGCTGCCCAGGGAGGTGAATTATATCGACTTACGGGGTTTGTCCTCAGTCACTTACGGATGTGAGCGGAGTGGGGGTTGCACCTGAGATCCCTTATTCCTCCCAGGCCAGGATAGAAGATTGAGGGGCTGGTTGGAGCCCAGCCCTAACCGGAGGCTGGGGAACAGCTTCACTTCCAGCTCTGCCTGTGCTGGAGTGGTGCCACCTTTAGCACTGGGTTGGTTTGGGACACCACAATGTAAGGAGGATCTAAAGCTACCAGGGAGCATCCAAAGGAGGCCACAAAGATGAGGAAGGGTCTAGGGAAGCCATATGAGGAACTTGGATTGTTCAGCCTGGAGAAGAGGAGACTGAAGGGAGACATCATCGAGGTCTGTGGCTTCCTCATGAGGGGAAGTGGAGGAGCAGCTCCTGTCTCTGCTCTCTGGTCATCAGTGATAGGACACAAGGGAATGGCTGGAGCTGTGTCAAGGGAGTTTTAAGTTGGATATTAGGAGAAGGTCCTTCTCCCAGAGGATGGTTGGGCGCTGAACAGGCTCCCCAGGGAACAGTCACAGCCCCAAGGCTGCCAGAGCTCAAGGAGTGTTTGGACGATGGGATTGTTGGGGTGTCCTGTCCAGGGCCAGGGGTTGGACTTTATGATCCTTGTGGGTCCCTTCCAACTCAGGACATTCTCTCCAGAGATCCTTCCAAAGCTGAGGATGGATTGGATGGAAAGAGCACCCGGAGTTGCTTTGTGGTGCTTGGAAGCACGTGCCAGGTGAGCGGGTTTATGGCATCGCTAACTTCTTTTTAATCATCAGCTGTAGGCACGGAGCAATGATTTAGTGTTTGTGTATAAATCCCACAGAGACAATACGCTGCTCATTTCAGTGCAACTCCTAGTCTGGCCTCCGTACTTAATAAGTAGGCTATTATCTGACTATCAGTGCACTGGAGATTAACGGGAGCCATTTTCATTACCATTAATGGTGGCTACATACATAATGCCCTCACATCAATGAGAAGATAATGGGCCCTTAAGTGAGCGTGTGTAAGGAGGACAGAGGAAGGGGTATGAAATATAAAGCAAACTCGGCTTAAATAATTTGCTTTTCCAGTTAAGAAGAAAGTAATCTCTTCTCATAAGCACCATCATTTTCTGGTAAACATGAACCAACAGGCAGTGAGGTTCCCATTACACAAATGCTGCGTTGGAGGGTCTAACAAGAATATTAATCTTAGTTTTTCCATACAATTGGTAGATAATCCAGTGATGGGTGTCAGCGTTGCAGCAGTTCTGGGTGAATGTGTGTGCTCACAGCCTCGGGAGCAGTGCTGGGCAGCATCTTTCTGTGGTGCAGGGCTGGGAGCGTGATGCCTCCCATGGTCTTCATTTCCCAACACGCATGTTCACACCCCGGCTGGGCAGGCAGCTCTTGCAGTGACAGCTTTGTCTTTCTGTCAGAATTGCTCTCACCAAGGGAGCTCAAAGAGTGCTTCTCTTTCACAGTAGTGATGATACTACAATTTGTCCCTTAACCCCTGACATACAGTGAGCAGCAAAGACTCACCTACATGAAGGCTGCAGGATGGGACTGTCTGGTGTGCTGTAGGAATGAAGGGATGCCACAAAACATGTGTCTTTCTCGGCCAGCAAATAAATGCGTGCCATTCCCTGGCAAGTCCAGTGTGCACTGTTCCTGGAATTTGGGATGGGTGCATAGCTCCGTCCTCATCTCTGCAATGTGTGACAAATATCTATTCTGAGATAACAGAAAATGCCAAGACCATTTACAAAGGCACCCTGCACTGCCTTCCCTACTTGTTCCCTTTATCTAATTATGAACTCTCTAGCTTGACACTAAATGACAAGTATTTTTAGCACAATTGCCATTGTTATAATTGTTATGCCCAATGTCAAGAACATATGAAACGTGATGATAAGGAACAAATTACAGCATAAAATAATACAAGGCAGGCACAGTCTCCTTGAGCTGTTTTCCATGTTGAGATTTTCCAGATAGAAATAGTTTTGCTTGGCTTCAAAAGGACAATACGCAAACATGTAAAGGTCAGTCTGATTTGAGAGCACAGAAAACAACCAGAGCCAAATTCTGCAAAGATTTCATGAATAAGTGCATCATAATTGCAGTGAAGAAGACTAATAGCAAGTGGAAGCTTACTAAGATAAGCTACCTAGAGTGCAATTTTGCTTGTAAGTTAATGATTTTGTATGATGGCTTTGAAAGTTCTTAGGAAAAAAAACGTCTCTTGAATAGGATTTACACCAAAGAGCATTCATTTTCACTTTTTCCTCCTTTACAGATTTGCTAAACCCTTTCTAATCTATTAATAAGACTAGATTTTGGTTATTAAATATTGCAGTCTCTGACATAAATGAAGTGGCATTACCACTCAGTTTAAATCACACAAAAATATCTGAAAAATTCTCTTCTAGAATAGTTGGCAGCATGAACTTCAGATATTAAAGGCAAAAGAGATACCACAAACCCCTTTTTTGACTGGTTTACCGATGCCTTTGTGGGCTGAATTACTGAACACTGTAGTAGCAGCACTTGTCGTGGACTGAGAAGCCGTGGGTTTTTATTGCCTTTTTCCCTCCCAACACTCCTGAGATTAGCCACTATATCAGGATGTCACAACACTTAAATTGAGGGGGAACAAGAAGAAACGTAGATCCCTTCTTAGATAAATCTACTTAATAAATCTGAAGAGCAAGGAGCGAGGAATAGTCCTGTTTGCATGATAAATGTCACCATTCGAGCTCTGTGTTGTCATTGTGTATGACTTATGTAACTGTGTGAATAACATACAACCGTGTGAATAACACAGAACTGTGTCTACAACTGTGTGAATAATAATACAACCCCAAAGTCAGCCCTTCTAGACCATGAGAAGTCTCGTTAATTGATGGGACTGTGCTAACACCCTTTTCCTGGAGGGTTTTTGGTCCTTCTGTGTGCTGCATGCCCCGAGTAGCACCCTGTGGACTGTGAGTAGGTTGTCACCTGAGCCACCAAAGACTCCATCTTATTTTCAACTTCAGAGGCTTGAGAATTTAGGCTGACTTTGCAGGGCTTTTGTCTTTGTAAATCTTGAGAGAAGCTCATTCCTACTAACATTGTGTCATATTAAAAAATACCAGAAAAATAAGTTGTGAAATATTTTCTGCCATGGGATGAAACACCAGTTGTTATTAAATGCGTTTTAAAATTATTATTTATTATGCTGAATGAATAAGATTTATTTTTATTAATAGGGCTATTGATATTCATTGCATTTGGCAGCCATAGCGTAGCAAACTCACCCAGCTACAAGGAATATTGCCATTATGCTACAGAAATGTCACATGCACTTAATAAAACAATCTCTTCCCTTTCCTTGTACAAGAGAACATGACTTTTTTCCTTCCTTTCCAGCTAGAAACCTGTGTATCAGAGCTTTTCTGATACATTTCCTCAGTTAACTTGACAGTGACACTAATCAGTAACTCCATCTAATGACCAGCACAGCCCTGCTGGTGGTCAGGCACCAGAAGCCAGAGTTTAGGCAGGAGTTTAGCCCTACAGCTAAATCACAGAGTCCTGCCTGTGCCACGACCACACACCACAGTCTCCAGCACTGAATTTCATGTCCAGCTCTTCAAAGCACAGACAAGATCAGGACAGTAATCAACCCCCATCCTTCCACTGCATATTTATAGGAAATTCACATCTGATTGAACTCCCTGTGCCCACTCCCCCATGCAGCTGGGAGGGCATTTTAATGTGTGTATTTCTACTGCCCGTCAGGTTACTCAGACATCCTTTCATTATATTTTTCTGCCTCATAGCTAGAACTGAAACAAAACTTAAGCAGACACTTGTATTTGGAAACCCCCCATCAGTCCTTCTGCCTGTGCACACTTTTTTTCTTTTCAGAAACTAAAGAAAATTTGGAACATTTTCATATGAGACAACAGGAGGCTTTACTCTGGTATTAAAACAACAAGGAGAAAAGCAAAACCTTTTATTTTAAAAGCAGCTGTTACTACACACAGCTCTAACTTGGTGTTAATGTCACATCCATGTGTGTCACATCACAGTTTGTAGCACTGTCGATCAAAGCTGTCAAAGTGGTCAGCTAGCATGGTCCAGGAGGGTGAAAAAGCCTGGAATTGCTGCTTGCTGCTTGTATCTACTCCGTGGATATTCAGAATGAACTCTGGGAGGCTGGTTCAAGTGGCTTATTTCCAAGGCAATTAAGTCTTCCTTAAGTAAATGTGTGTAAAAAATGCTCCCTCAGCCTGGTGGCACCTGACACTGCTGACTTCTTAATAAGCATTAGCTCTCACTGGCTGAGGTTGGAAAGAATATCACTGAAAACACGGCAGAAAAATAGCTGGGTTTGTGTGTGTATGTGTTGGAATATCTTCTGACTGCACCTTTCATCCCTTCCTGGGGGCAGGACTCACCAGTGCTGGCTCCTGACACCGTACACCCACACACACACACTGCTGCAGATGTCCTTCAAAAGACATGCTGAAAGAAACTTGTTATTGATTTCTTCTCCATCCCGTCACATGAGACTTGTTAAATTGGCTTGGGGAAGTCTGCAATCATTTGAGAGGAAAAAATGATTCCTAAACCAATGGGGAAGCAGCTTTTCTAAATGAGAGCGCCCTAAGCCAGTGCCCGAAACTGGAGACTGCTCTCACCTTTCAGGCTCTCTTTTTTGTCATATCATTTGAGAAATGCAACTGTTGCATGGAAACCTTGAATAATCACTTGGTATCAATACCCAGGGACCTTGGCAGCTGCATTGAATTATTTCTTGGTCACAGTGCCTAGTGAAACTGCGGCTGGAAATGTGGCTGCAATCATGCCAGCTACTCGGGTTGCATGGCTGAGGTGCTGGGCTGTCAGCTGTGCTTCTCCTGCGGAGTTTAACCCTTCGGGCACTGCCTCCTCTCTGCTCCAGGCTGTGCTGGGAAAGCACCTGCGCCGTTTTGTCGGGAATGCTGACATAGAAACACAGAACATCCTGAGTTGGAAGTGACAAGGATCATCAAACTCCTTCAAGGACCATCAACACTCCTTTAACTCTGTCAGGCTTGAGGCTGTGACCACTGCCCTGGGGAGCCTGTTCAGTGCCCAGCCACCTTCTGGGGGAAGAACCTGTTTCGAATATCCAACCTAAACCTCTCCTGGCACAATTTCACTCTGTTCCCTTGTGTCCTGTTGCTGGACATGCCATCCCCAGAGCCACTTATGACACTTGTTTGAGCAGCCTTTCCCAAGGATGTTCAGTAGTTGTTACGTGTTCTTGGTTTCCAGGTTGTAAATAAGACAGATGGGGAATTTCAGTGGATGAGGGAGGATTTTCAGTGCTGCTGCCCAGGTGAGGTGATCCGTGGCACAGGGCACCTCCCTCGGACTGACAAAAATGCTGGCAGCTTCCAGAGTATTTCTGTCTCTATGTTTTTCCTTTACAGCCATGGGGAAATAGAAAAAGATTTTTTTGAGGGGCTGTTTGTGGGATGTTATGGCATAATTACCACAGCATGTTAGTAAAGCTGTAAAAGTGTGAATTTGAACCTTGACTCCATTGTGGTGGTAAATGGGTGCTGATGTGTTTGATCCAGGGGAGGCCAGTCATGCTTCCTTCATACAAGCCCTTGATCGCACAAACGAGGCAGCTGTAGCAGCTGAATGTGGACAAATTGTTCACCTTGCTGTTACTCTGACGTACCAGAGAGCTTGGTGAACCTGCCTTCTACGTCTGCCATCTTCCACTAGCTCATCAAAGAGTGAAGAGAATTTGTTGTGCAGCTCAGCAAGTTAATATTAGAGAATTACAAATGTGAAATGCAGATGACGGTGGTGTAGAAATGCCAAAAAGCCCTGATTAGGAGCTGCCTCCCCACAACACGGAAGACTTCACAGGGATCAGAGAGAAAAGGACAGATTTCACACACCAGTTCTGATGAATTTTACAGGTCGCCCTGGGCTGCTGGGAAACCATTTCAAAGCTTAAAAGTCATTGAGAATTTTTCCTTTCTTGTGTAGTGATGAGAACAATTTTTGAAACATTGTGCTTTGCTGTCGCCAGGCTGTTTTTCTCAGTGATTAATTCACCAGGCTGCAAAAGGAGGGGAAGAGCAGTGTGTGGTTCCTTTGGCCATCGCCTGACGAGGGTGTGCCACTGTGGTGCTGCTCACTTTGGACTTCGCTGCCTCTCTGGACCCTCTGGAGAGAAAAAGGACATGTCTGGGTTATTATCATCCTTCTTGGGTCTTCTACCATGATAGTCTTGACTTCAGCTGGCTTCAGTCCCACAGCAGCTGAGCTCTGTAACAGTGCTCTTGTTACTAGCCCAGGGTAATGGCAGGTTTAAAAAATGACAAGTTTAAAATTAGAAAGTCAAAAGTTCATGTCCTTTTTGTCACGCTCTCTTTCTAGCTGGTCCAGCAATCTTTTTCTATGTAAAAAGTCTTCAGTAAGACACATGGGAATATCAGAGTTCAGTTCTTACAGCCAGACCTGGCTGCCCAAGGTGAGTGGAGGCAACCTCGGGTCACCAGCAGTTAGATCCTCTCCCTGCATCCAGCATGACTCTTGAGGAGGACAGAGCCTACAGCCGTTTCCTCCTCCCATGCGGGAAGATGATTTATCCTAATCCCTTTGTATCCGTGTACATTTTAAACATTCACAGTGTCCTGTGGCAGGAAGCCTCACAGCTCACCCACCTCTTATGTGAAGATTTCCCAGTTATCATTTTGAATGTGCTTCCAGGAAATCCTGCTGTGTGCAGTGCTCAGCTCCATCACTCAGGCCGCACTGGCAGTGGGTGTTCCTTCTAATTGTGACAGAGAAATAGGATGTGGCATGCTCCCTTGGGAAGGCTGCTGTGTGCCCTGGAGGAGGGGAGCGGGCTGGCTGATTAGCTCCCAGAGCACTGGGACAGGCACGCTTTGCCTTTGGGATGTGGATGGAAAGGTTGGAATGCTCTGACACCGCTGTGTTTGATCAGACATCTGTAAGGGCTCCGTGACCCAGATGACGTTATTAAAATGGAGGGGAGGTGGATGTAAATGAACTGAGTGGAATAATGCACCCCATGGTACCGTGGGATGTAAGACCATCTCTAGCTTTCAGCAGCTGTGACAATTACAGGGCTTGGGCTGTGAAGAGACACGTCCCCAGCTAATACTTTTAGCCTCTAGTGCTCCTCTTGATCTGGCAGAGCGAGGAGGCTGCAGATATTAGAGATAACAAGCTGTGGTAAGAGAGTGCTTCTGTGTTTCAAGCTTGCTAACTTTGTTTCTTGATTTCTACTAAAGTAAATCTGGGACTTCTCAAAGGAATTTGGATGTAATCGGCCAGGAACAAGAGACAACAAAGTCCTGTGGTCTAAGGTTGCTCCCCCTAGCAATGCAGCTGGATCCATGCAACAACAAATTCGGATGGAAAGAGGTTCCTGATTCAAACACTGTGTAAGAACAGGAACATTCAATCTCTGAAGCATCATTTGAACCTGAGGATGCTTCCCATCTGTATTCCATTCCCTCCATGAAATCAGAATATGCATCAGAATCTTAAAATGAAGGCACAACTTCAGGAATTAAAAGAGGATGAAAGAAACAACTAGGATCTCTTAAACATACCTGGAGGGCTGCAGTAATGACTGCTTGACCAATTCCCTTTCCTTGGTCTTCTGATGGCAAGGGATGGAGCTGCCTGTGATTGCCTTGCCCTGTGTACACATATCCCTGTACACCAATATCCCTCCTAAGAATCCCTCAGACCCCATCCAGAATCCCTTAATCAGGAGAAATCCTTCTTAACATTCAGACTGGATTCTTGAAGCAACACATCCATCAAAAGCTGAGGGCAAGGTTATACTTCAGGAAATAAAAAATTCAGGATACTGAGCAGTTTTGGTTTTCTTTCTTTTTTGCTTAATTAAAGTTGTAGTTGGTTTTATGAATTAAACTTTCAGGGTAGACGTGGGGTCCTGCAGCACTCGTGCAGGAATTCAGATGGTCAGATACACAGATAAGAAATCATATGAACGAAGACTATAAGATCAGGCTCTGAGAATTTTAAGTCTCTCTGAAATACAGGTTGTGTTTTTCCTGTGGTTTCACCCTTCTTAAAAAGCTAAGGAAAGTCAGTGTGTTTTCCTTCACATGCGTGTGGAGTCCCAGCCAACTCACGCTTGCTTTTTGCATAGCTTATCAAGATAAAAGTGCAGGTGGAAAAAATCCTGTTTATGTCAAACTTAGCATTTCAGCAGCAATACCTTTTGCTGTTTCACACTGTGTCTCCTTTGCAGTACAACTGAGCTGGAAAATAGCAATGCCTACAGGAGGTTTTTAGAAGCAGGAGGTAGAACAAGAGATGCAGAAAACCTTAAGAACTGTCACAAAGGCCAGGTACTAACCTGCACAGCTGTATCCCAGCTTTTTCCCTGCTGCTCCCAGCAGTTTCCAGAGCACATAACAAAACCAGCCTAACCCCAGCCTGCTTTTGGCTGACTTGAGCTCCTGTTTTAATCCTGATGTCAGGTTGCCTGACCCTACAGTGCAGAGCGAGACCTCCCTGTGCAGGTTGTAAGGAATGTTTTACCTGCATTCATGAAAAAATAAACTGATCTTTGGTCCATTGCCTTTTCCATCCAAAATCCCCCTTCTCAGGAATAAAAATACTGGCAAAGCTTCTTCAGTCCACAGTTTTCTGGGTGAAATAAATTGGTTTCTTCTCTGGGTGTTTTCCTTCCACCTATAACAAAATGTATTGTATCTGACTGCATTAGTTGATGCCTTGGTTATGCACAGTGCACACATTAGATAATCAATATATTTTAGCATTTAAAACCAGAAGGATTTGTAATCAATTCAGAGTCTGCCTTCTAATCTCAGGTATTCAGTTTGCTTGTTTGTTTGTTTGTTCTGTTTCTCCCTGTGGCTGATGTGAATAACAATAAAGTTGCTAATACAAGTTTTGAATCATTCCTAGCACTTGAGGACTAATTCTGCTTCCTTAGGATACAGTCAGGCAATATTTTCCTCGAGTAAAATGATAGAACTTGTATGATTTCAGCTGCCACCTCCTTCTCACCCCACCGCAACGAGCAGCAGGCTGTGCTTATTTAAAATGAAAGTGGAGCTGAGCACTGCTGGTGGGAAGTCACACCCTGCTTTGGAGGCAGAAATGAAACCCTGCCCTGCCTCAGAGGAGGAAGGAACAGCCAGAGGTGGCAGAACAAACTGTCGTGCAGCCACTGGAGCCTCCGGAGGTTGCAAAGAGACAGCCTCGTCACCAGATGAGGCTCTCCCAAAGCTTCTTATCCTGTTGTGTTGAGCTTAGCAACAAGTCTGTCCCCATCACTGTGTGCTGGGTGACCTGCTCCTCAGGCTGGCCAGAAGCGTGTGCCGCAGGGAAGGCTGGCATGATCCGTGTCTTCTGGATCCTGCTTCTCCTTCAGGAGGAGAGGCAATGGGAAGGACCCGGGCATGTACAGGAGGTGTTTGTGTGCTTGTGGATTCACTCTACTTTCACAGTGAAAGTTGACTGACTTGTTTTTCTACAGATGCAGGGTACAGTGAGTGGTGCATAGATGGAGCTCAAGTAGAAGCTCTTTTTGGAAGTAGAGAGATGCTCTCTTACATCCCTCTGCTCCTACTCAGCTGGGATTCATTCTCTACCTCTACCTTTTAAAGTTATACTTTAAAATACCCACAACTGTACATTTAAAAGAATTCCTTGCCTTATCTTCCTTAATGAGTTTCTCTTCCGTGTGCACTCTAGCTGAGAAATTTTATGGGAAAAAACATTGTATTTTAGGTTAATTTGGGGCTTTATAATATTCAGGGTGAACATGCCAGCACCTGCACGGGGGAGGCATGTGTGGAAAGAGGGGAGTAGCGCCACAGACTGTGTGTCCTGTGCACACACCTTGCCTGGCCAGCACAAGCCTCCGCCCAAGCACGGGCCGGGCACTCCCGTGTCCTGCCAAGGGAAAAACGAGGGGCTGCCCTGTTCGGGGGATCGGAGCTGCTCCCGCCTCCCGGGGGAGGGCCGGGGCCGGGGCCGGGGCCAGAGCATCCCAGCGCGCCTGCGGGGGCCCGGGGGGCGCATCCCGGCGTTGGCGGCAGCCCCCGCCCCGCCAGCCCGCCCAGCCTGCGGGACGGCAGCGCCGCCGGAGCGTTGCCCTTTTAAGCTGTGGTCCCACTCGCCTCCTCCCCGGCTCCCGGAGGGGCTCCGGCAGCCGACACCGCCCGACCGACCGACCGACACCGCCCGACCTCCGTCCCCGCCTCGCTCCCCGCGGCTGCGGACCGGGCAGCGCAGAGCCCCAGGGCGGCGGCGGGGCCGCGGCCAGCGGGCTGCCCCTGCCCTGCCCCCGCTGCTCGGGGACCATGGGATGCTGCACCGGCCGCTGCACCCTCATCTTCCTCTGCACTTTGCAGCTGGTAAGCGGAGGCGCTCGGGATTGGGGGGACACTGCGGGGAACTGCGGGTTCGGCTCGCCGGGACGGGGCCGGGAACAAAAGCTCCTCGGTGCCCGCTGCCCCGGGCAGGGCTCCGCTCCCTCCGCAACTTCGGCTCGGAGGCGAAAGGTGGACGGATGTCGGGCTGCGCTCCGAGGACGCTTTGCTGCGCCAGGGGGAATTTACTGATGCTTAAAACTCGAAAAAAGAAAAAGAAAAAAAAAAAGTAGCTTTCAATTAATAAGTTTGTACTTAAAAAATACAACTGGAAAAAAAAAAGAAAATCGCTCTGTGAGAGGAGTCCCGGCGGCTCGGTGGCGATGTTGCAAACCAAACCAAACTTCATACGTGCTGAAACCGCACCTTCAGCCTCTTTCATGTCCAGCTACAAGGAAAGGTCTGCCTGCATCCCACCCTGCTGGGGTTTGTGCTGGCTTGGAAGGAATTATTTCAAACCTCCTCAGGATGAAGTGCTTAGATAGAATGTGCCTATTAATTTGCATATATTTATGTAGGAATAAACTTCCCAGTGTGAGGAGAGTGTGGATACTGGTGGGCACGGGTTGGTCCTCGGTGGGTGCGGGTTCCTGGTCCCCATGACATCTGCATAGATAATAAACAAAGGTCTGGTTGTTCCCTGAGTGTCTGCGCATCCAGCCTGGATCTGGAGGGTCCCCTTCTTGTCAATAGCTAATGGGCTCCAGGGCTGCTCCAGCCTTAAAAAGGAAATGACAGCATCTAGGTTTTTAATTTCATTTACTTCTCCCAAATTTGCTTTATTTCGGAGCATTAGCAGCGTGCAGGAAAGGGCAGGCTTCCCGCAAAGTTCTGTTAAATAGTTTGCTGGTGCCAAGGGGTGAGTCTGGTAAAAACTCTTTGTTTTGGAGTTGGATGCTGTGACACTGGGCAGTGTTTCCTGCAAAGAGACAGGGAGCAGACACTGGGCTGAAGGTGGGAGAGGAAAACTGGGAACCTGCTAGTTTTGAAATTATAACCATCAGCCTAAAATTGAAAGGGAGGAGGGTGGGAATGCACCCCTGTGAACCCAGGAGAGCACAGTTGGAAGATGAGTGTGGAGGATTTGACTCATAGTTAAACAAAATACAGAATAGAAGTGATGGGGTTTTCTTGCACAAAGCATCTTGCTCAGCATATTTATGAGTGAGTTGAATGGCTGGGGAGTGTATTTAGCCTCCTGGATTATTTCTTTTGATTTTTCACCCATGATCACAGAAGAAAGAAGCTGCACCCTGTATTACATTAGAAATTGTCATCTCAGCACTCACTGTCTCCTAAACCCATCACTGTATCATCCTGCTTTAAAGCACACACTCACAGGGTAAGAAAAAAAAAAGAAAGAGGAATGAGAAAAAGAAAAAGCCATGAGCTGCTGGTGCTGTTCTGGTTTCTGACAAGCGTGGGAGTTTTCTTGTATCCAAGATACAGGGACAAAGAACCCCTAGCATTTTATTTTCCTTAAGACCCTCCTCCCTGAAGAAAAGAATCAGTTTGGCTCATTCTTAAGCAAGTTTGGATGCCTCAGCCATAGTGATTTCCCATGGCACTTGCTGGGTGAATTGGTAGAGCTGGAAAAATGTGAACTATGGTGAGGGAATTTCTGGAGCTGATCTCTGGTGGGGGTGAGGTCAGGAGATCCTGGCCAGTTCCCAGCAAGTGCTTGGGTTGAGGGTGAGGTCCAGCAGGGTGCTTTTTAATTTACTTTTTAATTTTATTAAGCAAACTTTGTCTGTAAATCATCACATCACTTCCACATCCGTACAGCTAAGGGACATGCAGGACTCACTACTGCTCAGGGTGGACTCTGCTAAGACAAAACACTGAAGCAATCAGGCCAAGATCATCAATAAATTATAATGACGTGAACTTCCTTTGTTCCTCTCATGTCTCTGCTCAGCTTCATTTGATACTTTGAACCCTTCACAGTCTTCCCTGTTTGCTGCCAAGCTCCGTGTCTCCCACTACCAAAGTCCCAGGGGTGAAATTCTGGCTCTTCTGTGGATGTTTTGCCTCTGACTTAAGCAGGGAGAGGATTTCGGTGCTGGGGTCTCCCAGTTCAGTTCTGCAGCACACCCCTGAGTTCCGTTACGTGTTCTCATGTCTGTTCCTCAGAGCTTCACTGGGCCTTTTTATAAATGGTGAATGAAAACATGAAACAACTCCCCAAAAAACTCCAATTAGGGATTCAAGTTGCAGTGCTTCATATAGATGGTTTTATTATTAGGTGCGAGTAGTTGAGTGAGCGTGTGGGGAAGTGTTTGCACGCTGCAGTCTAAATGTTTCCCTGGGTGAAAAATAAAGGCAGAAAACAAACAAATTCATCATTGCAGTGTGTGCTCCCAAAGAAAAAGTTTGTGCTCCAGCCGGAGAGCAGAACAACGTGTGAATTCAGGGAGCTGCTACACAATGCGAATACCAACGAGCTCCTCAGCCCCCCACGGGCTGAGCCTCGTGGCACAGAGAGAGGAGGAGAGTGTTTGCATCTGTCTGAAGAAAATCAGGGCTGACTCCCCAGCGGTTTGCTAATCAAGGGGGGAGGGAAGGCTGTAGTTTGAATAAATAATTTGTCGTGTTCCAATTTTAGATTATTGTTTCCTTGCAGCGTCCACGTTAGGCTCGTGCTTTGCCGATCGGTGCTGCGGGGAAGCTGCAAGAAAGTTCTGGCTCTCCCTGCCTCTGTTCTGGTGTGCATTGTTGTCCCAAATCCTTCCCTTTTTTCCCAATCCAGCCCTACCTTCAGCAGAAGTTTGGGTGAAAGTTGGCTCAGGTCAGGGCCACGCTGCAAATGGGCTTATCCTCAGTCGAGGACTGTCAGGGGATGGGTGTTTTTCCAGGGTTTGTGAATACCAGAGCGGTTGTTACCTCCCCATTCTCACTTTGCCTGGACACCTCTGCCATCCAGGGGCTGGTGTTACCTACAGCAGATCACCAGCCCTTTCTCATCCCTCCCAACCTTTGGGCAGATGCATTTTAAGAAACAAGTGCAAAGCTTAAATGAGCCACCGGCATCCTCAGGAAGATATCGTTACTCTCTCAGAGAGCCTCTAAGAAATGTCCCTTGTAGGAATTAGAGTTCAAAAAGGTTTGCCAGGGGCAGGATTTCCCAACCCGAGTGGAATGACACACTGTGGCACCCACCAGTGGACTGGGTGGGTCGTGGTGAGGAACCACAAACCAGGGCTGGGTCTCAGGCAGGGAGATATTAAGTAATCATTGATTTGCTTCTTTCCTCTCGGCCAGTGTGAGATTGCACCCACCTGGTGCATTTTCTGGAGCAGTAAGTGACTGTGCACCGGAGGCACTATGTGAATTTATTTCCACCGAGCATGGAAAAATTCCCTCGCTCCCCGTGCCCTGTCCCAATAAATCAAACAACTGTAGTTTCTTTACATTCTGTCCATGGATTGAGAGCTCAGATGCCAAGCAAAGCCTGGAGACAATTTTACAGATACATTATAAATCCCCCTAGAATAACAGCTTCTAATGGAAAAAGTGACTAATACTTCAAATAAGCACAGAACAAGGCGCCCTGGGATGGGGCTGCACATCGAGACTAACCAAAAGTAACTATATACCTTTATTTATTTATTTCCTCATGCTCTCTTTCTGCCTCACTCCTTTCTCAGTGGTTCCTTTTTAATCTCTTACAGAAGGGGGTGACCAGTTCTGGAAGCTGTTTGAAACCAGCACAGATCCTTCTTTAACGGCTCTCTTGAAGTGGCTGTGTTGGTTTGATCGAGGCATAAACGATGCTGAGCACGTGGAGGGTGAGGGCAGAAGGGGAGCATGGCAGATGAGCAGTGGGCTGCCATGGAAAGGCAGGATCTGGACCAAAAAAAAGTGTGAGTTAAAATAGGTGGAATAGAGGGATTTTTTACGAGGACATGTTGTGATTGGACAAGGGGGAATGGCTTTAAATTGAAAGAGAGTTGGTTTAGATTGGATACTGGGAAGAAATTCCTCGCTGTGAGGGTGGGCAGGCCCTGGCACAGGTTGCCCAGAGAAACTGTGGCTGCCTCATCCCTGGCAGTGCTCCAGGCCAGGTTGGACGGGGCTTGGAGCAACCTGGGATAGGGGAAGGTGTCCCTGCCCTTGGCAGGGGGTGGAACGAGATGAGCTCTAAAGTCACTTCCAGCCCAAACCATTCTGTGATCCAGTGCTTCTCTCGATCCATCAGCACATATGGGCTGCAAGAGGGAGGATAGCAGAGCCTCCTCCTATCCAAGGTAAGGAGCAAACGGGATTGGAGTGTCTGGGGGCTGTCGAGATGACTTGCTTGGCTTCCTCCTCTCCACCCCAGGGACGTTTTGAACCGGAGGCTGGGTGAGGAGAGCAGGACCTGCCTCTCCCTTCCTCTGCAGCTGCCTCTGGAGCCGGGGCAGAGCGAGCCTGTCCTGAGGGAGCTGTGAGCCTGCACAGCTGCTGTATGGCTGAGCACAAAGCCTTGGGGGGAAGAGCAGGTGCAAGGGGAAGCACAGCGTCCCTTTGCTCATCACACTGCTCAGGACCCCTCCAAAATTACCTTGTGCTCTCCCCAGCTGTTTATCTTCTCCATGGTTCGTGCTTAGATTATAATCCCTCTAGGGAAGGGGCTGTCTTTCGTGGATGTGCACAGCACCCAGCACTGTGATGGCTCGAACCTTTCCTGAAGTCCTTGAACAATACTCCAGGCTAAATAATAACGTAAGACTCAAGACTGCATTTGACAGACGCTGTCTTCTCCATGTCTGTTCCAGACAAAGGAAAATTAAAGCTGTGCCAATAATAGAGCTCGTCAGCATTTTCCAGTGAAGCTGACTTTCAGTTGAAACCTGGGGATTTGACTAAATGAATATTTTCATGAGAAGTATCTGCTTTCCATAGACAATCCTGAGTTTTTCTCCCAAGTTTTGGCCAGAATATTTTGGCGGAAAGTCAAAAATGTGCTGGCAAATGTTTGCTGTGCTGGCAAACATTTTTAATTTTGGAGTGGTGGAGCTTTTCTTACAAAAAGTTGAATTTTTGCATGCGATTTTTCTTTTCTTCCCCCCTTTTTCCTGAGCAGCTGGAGTCAGTACACTGCAGCACAAGGGAAGCACAAGGGAGGAGCAGCTTGGGGTCTGTTTTTCAGACGTAGCCCAGGTCTCCTGGCTGCCCACATCCGCCTTTCCTATCACGGTTGTGGAGGCTGCAGATGACTCACAGGAACTGTGTCCTCTAACCAAACCCACTCAGACCAGGAATGAGATTTGGCCAAAGCCAAGCCAAAAAAGCAGCTGAGGGCAGGGTGGTGTTGAAGTCCACTCTCCTTGGAGAACTGGGGTTTTATTTCGGCTGACACAGTATCTTTGTTGACCGCTCTGATTTTTCCCCGTCACTCTCTGCTCCCTTGGCTTCCCCTTTCTCTTCTCTCCAAGCACCAGGGCCATAGGAGAAGAGAAGGAGCTGGTTTTCCCCGATGGGGGACCCTCTCCCCCTGGCTGGTGTGGGGTTAAAGGAGCTGACGTTGCTCCATTGTGTGCTAATAATATATGGAAACTCAGATCATTTTGGCTGGGGTGCAAAATGGAGCTTTTCCAAGAATCTGCGCCAGGGGCCCCTCAAGTATGAACTCTTGGAGAACAAACTGGATAACAAAGGCCAGATTGTGATCTCTTTTCCTCCAGGAAAACCCTGGACTAGCCCATTGCTTTTTGAGCACTTAAGAAAATGCACATTATCCAGCAAGCAGCAAGTGCCTCAGCTGTAGCATTGCCTTTCCCATTAACGAAATGTTGGGCCTGAGGTCAGTAGAACTGAACCTTTCCTTCTTGTTAAAAAAAAACCCCAAACCAGGGATAATTTGTGATTTAATGTCCTTATGGTTGTGGGGTTCCCTTTGTCCCCACTCCTCCCAGGCTGCAGTAAATGTGATGAGCACACCCAACTGCACAGGTTGTGTCTCTGTGTTTCAGTTTGGTAGAGTTTTCAACCAAGTGGAAACTTTTGTCTCAAAAGCAGCTCGTTCTTCTCCTGTTCCCTGTCTCCAGAGCAGAAGGAGGGAAAAAATTACATTTCTGGACAAAAAAAGAAGAAAATACTCTAGCATTTAGCTATGTTTGCCAAAAATGATGGGGATGTTTATTGTGCCAAACCCCAAATATTTTGAACTTTTACAGAAGCTTGAAAACACTTCTGAAAAATGTTGAAAAGTCTCCCTAACAGAGTTGGTTTGTTGTTGGTTTTTTTCACTGGAGTTGTGCACCCTGGATGTTCTCACCTTCCAGATATCTCTGACATCATCATGTCTCCCCCAAACCCAGCTCATAGTGGGATTTAAGGGGTGAAGTCCTCAAAGAGAAAGCGCAGGTTTGGGTGTTTCTGCAGGGTGGTGCCTTGCTGAGGTGACTCATCTGCTCACAGGCCAGTGGTTTGGGGTATTTTTGTTGTGGACGGAAACTCAGGGAATAAACGCCCTGTGGAAATTGGAATTTGAGATATTTCATAATCGTTGCAGAGTCATAATATTACCTTAAAGTTCATGAGATTTCAGGGTAAGAATAAACAATTTCGGCTTCGTTTGTTTATTGATCTCTGGCAAGAATCTTATTTCATCTTCTTGCCAGGGATTACAAAAGTATGGATTAACAGTAGTAAAAAGTAGACAATCAGCAGTAGTAAAACAATAATGGGAAAGTAGGTAGTAATAGTACGGAGGAGAAAAACTGAACTGAGTGAAATATCTGGCAGAAATCTCTAGATGGAGTTTCACCAATGTGACAGAATTGTCTCAGATTGAGCGCAGAAAAGTCAATGGTGGTGTTGCTCCAGCTCCTCCTGCTTTAGCCAAGCCCTGGGCCCACATCTGAGAGTCCTTGTGAAGAACAGTTTTATTTTGCTCTGTGTTCTGAGGCTTCACAGACCAGAGAGGAGCGAGCAGCAGACCTCTGCTGGGGCAAGATCAGTATCTCCTCCCTTGACTTTGCTGTAGCTCATTAACATCAACTGTCTTTTCCAAGGGATGCTTTTTGGTCTGTTTTCCACAAGGACTTAATTGCCATTTTCCTGGTGCCTGTGGCTCGTTCTCAGCACAGCTGCTTTTGTGTCAGAACGTTAGACACAAATATGTTGTTTATCAGGGAAGCACACGTCCCAGATTTTCTCTCAAAGGTGAGAATTCATGGAAATCGGGAGCGCAGCTTTTCTGATCCCCTTTCCCCCATCATCCATCGGGTGTTGTCTGGGTGATTCCAGGTTTAGTAATTGAGATGTCAGATTCCCTGACACCTTAGGGCCGAAAGGATGATGGTGTGGAAGCGGTGACCTCCGCTGCCATCTGCCTGGGCTTAATGAAAATGTACTGTGGGAATCGAGGCAACAGCTTGTCTTCATCACCTGCTCGAGGCAGGCAGACGTCAGGAGTTGCTGTGCCAGCTTCCTTTGCCACCTCTCAGTGAGTGGCCAGCCCTGCAGGCAGCTTCCCACCTGCTCCCCAGGCTCTCTCAGGCCAGCAAAATATCTTTCTTCCTGCTTTGCTTTTTTTTTTGTCCCCTCCATTTTTTCCTCCACTGCTCAAAACTCAAGAAAACCAGGATCATCACCATATTTTTTCTGCACCAATGGAGCAAGCACACAGGTATCTGCCCTGGCCCTGATGTTCAGAAGTGTGGGAGCACAGGCTGTCCCCCCTGTTTCAGCAGCAGACAATCTCACTGCCCAGCACTGGGGTGGGAGGGCTGGATGTGTGTGGGACCTTCATGCCCTTTGGGGCAGCCCCTCACTTGCTCCCCGCTGGACTGCCCTCAGAGCTCTGAGACAAGAACACAGCTGAGGGTCCCACTGGTGAGATCCCTGAACATGGAATGCCTGGAGCATCCTCATCCCAGCTCGGTCCACCCCAGGTCCTGCAGAGCTGCCCATGAGCTCAGTCCCCAGGTTCAGGAGGACAATGCTCTGTGACAGGATCTGTTTCCTCAGCACAGGTCTCAGAGTCTCTTTGTCTGTCGTTGTGCCATCCCTGAGTGACCAGGGACATCACTGACCTGAGGTCAGAATGATGCAGGACAGACTCTGTCCTTCATTAGTGAGCACTTGGCCAAACAGTCACCTGGGCAAAGCTAGGAAAGAACAAGAATTGAGCATTATGAGAATAGTTGGGTTGCACTTCTGAAGTCCTAAATACACTCAAGAAAAATGAATTCAGGTGCTCAGATGAATACACAGTTACAGCAAATACACAAAACCTTGGAAGATGCCTCCTGTGACACCGATCTGGGGACCAGGGACCTGTCTTGTGTCTGTGGTGACCCTGACAACAGTCTTGGACCCATTAAAGCATTTGGTGCTGATTTATATTTTCCAAGTGCTGTTCCCATGGGATAGTTCATCTGTGAGCACCATTTCATCTGAACAGGGAAGGTGAGATAGAGGACACTAAAGAAGGGGATGGAGCATTTTATTACCCGCACACAACTTATAAAATATTGAGTGTAGCCTTGCATGGAGTGCTCTGTGTGGTGTGGTCATCCATCATGGATAAACAGCCTCCCCACAAGTAACAGTTTGTCACTGTCTGTCTTCAGCTCCACCTGAACATTGCCTCTGTAGCAACCAGAGCCCAATCTCAGTGCCAGAATGGTTGCCCTACCTGGAGATCAAGAGGAATCTCAGATCCTGGCCTTCAATTTGTTTGCATTTAAGAGATTTGGACATTGTTCTACAGTACTGCAGTAAGAGCATTGCCCTGCATGTTAGAAATGGCTTCTTTGAGTTGGGAGTAAATTGGGTTCCACTCTAAGGCCAAAAAGCAAATGGCTTCCCTACCTGGAGCTCAGCAGATGGATGGTCTTTTTGTGGAGGGAATGTGGTGGGATCTTTGCTTGATAGTACTGCTATGGTCAGGATACTCAGGAGTGTCTGACTGCATGCTGTGGGGTTTGGGAGCATCCTTTCCTTCTTTCAGAGATGCTGGATTCCTGATACTCCTTTGAGAAGTGCCCCTTTGGTGGAAGCACGACATCCAAATGCTCCATGAACCAGAATGACCTTGTGGGCACTTAAAAAAACCCAAACAACCTTTTTATTCCTGAAAAGGAGTGAAACTGGCTGGAGGAAGAACTCCTTGGACCTTCATTTGGAGACCTTGAAAGCAGAACAGACCACAAATAGGTGCTTGCCAGCTCACAGGTTCACAGAGATAAGGAGCAGGTCCACGGGCTGATTAACCTCGTGGAGAATGACCAGGGTCTGAATCCTGAGTCTCGTGCAGGCTCCCAGAACCTCCCCAGAATCCAAAACACCTCAGAGGTTCTGGGCCAAACACCTCCTGTTCCACTGCAGCGCAAAACAACTCCTGCAGCTCATCCCCGGGGGATGATGGAGGGGAACATCGGGATCCCTGGCCAGATTTGAAGACTGTGCTTTTAGACAGCTTGGATGAATATCTGAATTACTGGTTGCTTAGCCAACTCCAACTCAGTTCCTAATTCCCCATGGGTGCTGGTAATCCGTTTGCAGATTTCCACGTGGGAGATGGGAATGGGCTGTGACAGGCAGCCGGCATCCCTGGCTCCGGCAGACAACGCGCTCCTTGTGATGTCATTGTGGGAAAGGCACTACACCTGCTTGTGTTGTGTATGGACAGAATTAGGGGAGAAATCTGATTATCCTCATTACTCAGAAATGCTAAATATGTGCGGAATACCGTTTGGCTAATTAGCCTGGGAGATTGCTGGCTGTTCAGCAGGGAGTAGAGCGGGTGTTGGGAGAGGTGTGATGGGAGTTCACAGGCTGTTATGTGCCCTTTGCTGGCTGAGCATGTGGAGAAAAGTGAGCATGGGTGCTTGGAGATGTGATTGCCAACCTTTACACTAATTAAAAAGCTGGGAAAGTGCAATTTTTTTTTCAAATGTCTGACACTTTTTAGAATTCTGGGTCTTCAAGTTTCCCATCTTCATTATTTTGAGCGGAGACTTCCAAGGGAAGGATGAGTCTGCCTGGCTGCAAACAGCTGGTGAGAGCGCCTGCACAGCACCTTCTCGGAGGGATCTGTTCTGCTCCTTATCCTGCTTTGTGCTGACACAGGCAGTCTCAAAAGCTCTGGAAGCCTGAGGAGGCCATGATGTAGTTGGTTCCATGAATGGTGCTACTTTGTTTGCATTTAACAGGCTCATCTGCACTGCTGAGGAGGTCTTGTGGCCCAAAATCTGACCTGCTTTTCCCAGAGGCACACGGCAGCAGGCAGGTGCTAAGCAGGACGGAGGGTGGTTCATGCTGAGTACATCTCAAGCTATGAATCCCCACGTGTCCAGATCCAGAGAACCAGGCTGGTTCCTCCAGCTCCATGCTGGACATGCACCCACCAAGCAAAGCATGAGGCTGTTGGGGAGGGCTGCAGGGAGGCTGGCACAGGTGATGTGCACAGCTCCGCGTGTCCTTGGGCCCTGCAGTCTGCACGGCCCTGCCCTCAGACCAGGGCCAAACCCCAGATCTTCTGGATATAATCAGTGCCCCAAACACACACTCATCCATTGTAGCTGTGCTTCCTCATGTCTTTAAATAACCCTGCCTGGCTTTTATTCCTGACCTAGCAGAGACTAATGCCTACCTCGAGCTTTCCTGGAAAGGTTCCCAACCTGCTCCTGTGAGCTCGGGGTCAGTCCTGCTGTCAGTCCAACCCAGCATTAGCTGGACACTTAACTGGGAGTAGCCACGAAGCATTTGGGCTTCCAGGGCTGCCTCTGCAACAGCTTAAAGCTGAGTTTTTTGACAGCATGAAAGAATAGATAGGGTGATATAAAAACTCTGCCATGGCTTCAGACAATAAAGACTGTGTCTCCCTTCTGATGAATAACAGCTCTTTGTTTTATTCCTTAGATGACAGGGCTGTTAGAACTGCTGAGAACTATCCCAGTGCTAAATATATGGGTGTGCAATAAAGGCCCTGCAATCTATGAACTGAGACTGAATGGATACTTGAGTGAATCATTTCAAGTATGATGAATTTCTGAAGCAGCTCATAGTGGCAGGAGGTGGAGGGGCAGTATCCTGTTGGATGCTTTCCTTGCATGAGACGTATCCCAGGTTTCATGGCTGCCAAGTTTTTTCCTCATGAAGGCTCCCTAGGCCACGTAAAGTTCCTCACACCCAGTTTTGGCCACTAACCTGCAAATAAAGGCATTTCAAACGGAGCTCCAGGTTTGGTGGTCAGACACTGTCCAGATTTTCTGTCAGAAATCCCAGAAGCCCAGTCCTGGCACACTCAATGGGAATGGAGCAATAAACCCCATGTCCAGCTGTAACCCAGGGCTGAGAGCTCAATGGGATTTTGCTGGACCCTGTCAGAAACAGGGATGGATCCTGCTACAGTAAGGATCCTGCTGCAGTGTCACCAGGCTGGTGGAGGAGGCGATGCACAGATGTTGTTATCACTGTCTGGAGTCACCTCAGAGTCTTGCCAGATTGAACTTCCTTGAAATTACTCAATGTAGCAGCAAGGATTTGAATTTCCATAATGTGAATTAGCACTTTTCTATTTTCGCTAATCCTTGCAGTCAGACCTGCAAGCAAGAAGATCAAAAGACTTGGGGGAAAAAAAATGGCCAGGAAGTTTGGAGTAGGAGCAAACCAAAGATGCTGTCATTCCAGGGATGAGGAATCCTCTCACACCTCCAAGGCGAGCGATTGCAGGGTGAGGTGTGGATGAAGCTTTGGTGTCACGAGCTAATAGAGGGCAAGTCTTTGTCGCCTTCCATGGCTGAAGGGTCTGTGGGTATCCCATGGGTGAGCTGCTGCCCAGGGATTGGGATTCAGCCCCTGCAGGGTCACCAGACTCTTGCCCTGTGGAGACACAACCACTAAAGATTTGCTGCAAGTGAACTTTGTTCTCCAGAGCTGCCAAAGTGGCATCTATTGACCAACTTCTATTTAAAAGTGGGGGAAGGGGAAAAAGAGAAGGAAAAGAGAATTTCAGCTTTGCTGTTGAATAAACCATGAGCCATTGAGGAGCTGCAAGTCTGCAGCAGGGGAGGGGCAGGGGCAGCACAGAAATAAGGGGACAAAAATGTCATGTGAAAAATGAAGCGCAGGAGGGGCCTGGCCATTGTGTGACACTCCTGGAAACTTGGAGAGCTGGTTGGTGGGAGGCCAAAAGATGTGTACAATGAAAGAGAGACACTCGACTGGACTGAAAATGCAAACAAATTGGGTAGCACAACGGAGGAGATAAATTATGCTCATAAAATAAACAATGGCTGAGTGACACTGGATAAACAGTTACATATAATAACACCACTGTTTGTCCCAGCCACCCTAATTGGGAGGCTGGGCAGCATCCGATGAAAACTCTGCGTTGCACATTTTCCCCTTCTAATGAGGAAGATTTTCCCTCCCCCCTGGAAGCCTCCCCCAGTCCCATTTAGCAGCAAACTGAAAGGCCTGGTTTCATTCCACTTTCCCACAGCAAACTCATCCTGGCAGGAACTGCATTAAGGAGGACAAGTAGAAAATGATAATAAGTTGAGGGCTTGCTCTTATTTCACCTTGTGACAAACCTATCCAGTGGGTGACTCAGGGAGAGTGATAAGAGCATAGACGGGGCTGCCGCTTTCCTTTTGGTGCTTGGTCAGGTGGAAAATAATCCCATTCTAACCCTCACTGAAAAGGGCTTTCCTTTAAAAATAATGCTTTTTAAAAGGCACTGAATCCTTATTTACCCTGCTGGAAAGCCAGCAGCTCGCCTCCATCAAAGTGAACGCCATGGGTCTCATTTCATCACCCTCTTGGGCTGAGGAGCAAAAGCAAAGGGGATGCTGCGCCAAAAGTGAGATGGTCAATGCCATCAATGCAAGTGGGAGAACTTGTTAAACCTCAGTGGTTTTTCGCTATGATTCTGTATTGTTGATAAATCCCTGATGAGGACCTTTAGTTTCACTGGACTCCTCTCAAGTATAGGAGGAGGCACAGTGGTGCAGGGCACAGTGAGCCTGAGACAACCACAGGTGTAGTGACTTCCCCCACAGCCACCCTCCACGCTGGAGCCCTGATTCCCAGCACTCAGACCAGTCTGCAGCAGGGCTGTGCTCCTCTTCCCCTTCAATGACTGCCCAGAGCAGATTGCAGTTCCCAAGCTACTTCATCACCCATGAAAGAGGGAGGCAGATCTTCAGCCTCAAATTGCATTTCAAGTTTTTGCCAGCTCTGTCCTGCGATATTTGCTTGATTAATCTGTTTGAGCGCTTTGTGTGTGCTCTGTTTTCTTGCTTTTACCGGCTTGAGAAAAAGAGAGCTGGGTTTCTGCTCTCCAGCCTGCGCTGCTTGTGGGCGGGTACGGCTGAGGGAGAAATCCAGGAGGTGCTCAGCCTTCCTCACCTCTGAGGGACTGTGCTGAGGGTGCTGGTGACTCCTGAGATGTGGGTGACAGCTCAGAAATCATCTTTGATCACATAAAATTGGCTTTGCCTCCTAAAATGGCTGGAAAACTGGAATATTCTTAGTTTACATGTCTTGAGGGAGGCAAGGGAAGCCAGGTTTTTCACCTGTAATTGCTAAGGTAACTAATCAATTACTTAAGTAGGACTGATTTTCTTCCAGAGGAGCAATCAGAAGATGAAAATCAATGATGATTGATTCGTTTTCTACCCACTTCTTAGAGGGAAGTTTTTTGTGGAGACTGTGGTTATTGGAAAATTCCTGCAATACCCCGAAAGCCTCCAACAGTCCCTGTTTTGAACAAAATAGTCATTTTCCTGTTTGTTCCAATTTAAAACTCTTCCTGTCAAAAGCATTTTACTGGAACCAGAAGCTGAACTGCTAAATGTTTTTCTTGTCCAAAACACTATTTTCTTCCCAGTTCTTTTTCATTTCATGCTCTGATGACAGGCCTGGAAATTTGCTGCTACATTCATTAGGGGAGAGTTGGTCAGTATTTCTTCACTGATATCTATTTTTCAGCTGAAAAAATGGCTACATGTTTTTTTAACTATAGTTTTTCAAGGGAAGTTTTTCTTTTGTCCTTTTTTTTAACCAAAATGAGTACTTTTTTTTTTTTTTTTTTGTTGGGTTTTTTTTGGGCAAAGCACAAACATCAGTGTTGGAAGTGATGATTAAAACTCAGCTGTCGCAGTATGGGTCACTTTATATGATGATAGTGCAGACAAAATGCAAACAAGCCACTTGCAGCCCAACTCCTAAAATACCTCCAGCTTCTCATCTGGGGGGATGCAGACATGGGAACAGGGTGAGTTCACCTCTCTGAGTTGGGAATGTGACAGTGAAGGGAAAGGTGAGGGGCGTGGGCCAGTGCTTCCATCACCATGGGAGGTTCACAACCTAAAATGCCACCTCTTTTTGCCACCACGGGCAGGTGGGCATCCAAAAAACCACAATTTCAGTGAAGATGCTGCTTGTGCTGAGGCAGGATTATTAGTGTGAAATACTACAGAAGCTTTTTACAACTATCACCCAAGTCTCCAGCAATCCACTGTGTTAAATGAGGTTGCTATTCCTAATTTCACCACATAGATGGGCAGACAGACAGTTACCAACTGTTCTGGAGGGCTTTGGTGGAAGGAGAAGGAGCAGGAGCTGCTGCCTGTGGTATCACAAGAGGGTAGAAAGCATCATATGGAGCTGCTGGCAGTTGGAAAGGGAAAGTCATAAAATCATGGGAAATGCATCCTTTTGGCTTCATGTTGTCTCTTCCTAAGACCCCAACTTCACAGCTAGGTGCTAAGAGCACTTCTCTGGGTCCTGGTGGGGTGAGAAAGCCTTGCTCTAAGAAAAAGGGTCCATTTGTACAGTAATTACCATGGAAGTTTATGGGTGACTGTGCTGTGTCCCCTCCTGCTTCAGGCTGATTTCCTTCAAGGAGCCAAGTTGCAGCAAGACCATGGCAGATCCCAATTTCCTCGATTCTTAATAACAACAATATCAATTTCTCTCTCCCCTATTTCTCACCCACCCTGTGCTTCCCTTTTAATGAATTCTCTCTTGCTGTAGACTCTGCAGTGACACCAGCCTGATTTGTAATGTAAATAGGCAGCCCAGTGTAAAGGCGACCTGCAAGAACACCGCAGGGCTCTAATTATAATTTTCATTAAATTCCTTCTGTTTACGAATATCCCAGCAATCTGGCATTGCAGCAGAAGCAGGAGGAAATTAAAGCAACGCTACCACTTAGCTCCAGTGTCAGGGAGCAGGGACCCAGCTGTCGAGCAGAAACTGAAGCAGGGTTCCTACGGACTAAGTTTTAAAGAGTTATTTCAGCTCTGGCATCCTTCCTCTCCCGAGCTTTTACCCCAGTTGCAGGGCTTGCGTGTTTTTCCTTCGGAGGATCTGGCTGGTGCAAGTGTTTTACACGTGGTCTGTTCGTGACCTAATTAAGGGGATCAGCTGCTGGAGCTCCCAGTGCCATGTGCGGGAAGGAGCTGCGGGAGAGCGGCCGCTGAGCCGGCCGGAGCGGGGTGGGAGCCCTGGGGTGCAGGGAGGGGGACAAAACAGGGGGCTTTGGCTCACGAGGCACTGGGGGGTCTCCACGAAAGTCCAGCAGCACAGGGACCGCGTGCCCCATGTGCTGGGGAGCATCCTGTTGCAGGGAGGGCTGCTCTGACACAGCCCTGTGCAGACAGTGGGGCTTTGCTGCATGGCCACCAGGAAACTCTCATCCATCCTCACCTTCTGCCGGATGAGGAAAGCGGCTTCAGGTGGCTTTCTGCAGGTGTTTTGCCTTCAGAGAGGCATTTTTGTGACTCAGGCCATGGCTGAGCCTTGCTGAAGAGGAAGTGCTGCAGGTGCCAGCCTTGGATTAGACTGGCAGAGGACACCAGTGAACACCTTTGTTCATAAAGCCAAAAGCAGGGCATGGTCTCAGTGTCACCTGGATACAGCGGGGCTTTCTTAGGCTGTGTGTGGACAGGACAGAGGGCAAACTGAGCTTGGCTTTTGGAGCCTGAAGCGAGAGTTACTGCTCCCTTTGGGAAACTCCCAGTGGTGTATTTAAGGCCACACTTCAACTCTGGGGTAAGCAGCAGCAAAATAAAATTGCAGTTTGCTGTAAGTGGCTATAAAATAGCAAAGATAGCCAGAATTTTGTCTAAACTGGGTGAATCTAGTTGGTATCTCAGGTGTTATGCACACTGTGAGTTGGTCTAACCCCTGAACAATTTTAGGTCTTTCTGGTACATTTGAGAGCTCATGGGATCCCTGAGCTCTTCAGAGACTGCTGAGCTCCCACATGCAGGAGACTCCAGAGAGCTGCACCAGGAGCAGACAGGCTGGGCAGTGCTGGCCCAAGCAGTGCTTCAGGGCAGCCTTGTGCCTTCTGTGCCAGCCCTGTCCATGTGTTTGCCCTCTCCCTCCAGCAGCAGAGCTGGCTCTCTTAGCTAAGCAGATGATGCTTAGGATAGCAGGTCCAGAGGGTATTGGTTATATTCCCTAAACACAACAATCCCTTGGCTAATTTTCAAGTATTTTTACTTTTCCCCTGCATCCCTGTCCTGGGAATGAGCCCAGAATTGGGATAGCCTTCATGGCTGAGCAGAGGCAGGGATCACACAATATAATGTTCCGTTGGTAGGGAATAAATCTCTCTATTGGAAAATTAAACTCCTGCTGATCTCCAGCACTGCTCTGCCTCGCAGCCTTTGGAGTGTTTAGATGGGTTCATGACTGGTAGCAGATCTCCAGAGGGAAATGGCTGGGGAGTTAATGGCACATCTTTAATGTATATTATTTCACTCAACCGGGAGATTTGTGCTCCTGGTGGGAGGAGTCCCCCCCCAAGTGCTGAAGCTGTCAGCCTCGCCAGAATGCTGTCTGGGGGAGCAGGAGGGACGTTTGTCCATGATCAGCAGTGCACGGTGGGGTAAGATAGCATGGCAAGTCCTTCAACGGATGAGGGAAAGTCAGGACTGCCAGGAGTGTGGAGCCTGAGCCTGGGATAGGGCTGTGCCTTAGGAGCATCTGGGTGACAAAAATGTCAGGCACTTGTTGAAGAAACTAATTGTTTTTTATGCCTGTTGCAAAAAATGCTGAGGAGGGGTAAGGGGAGAACACTGTGGGCACAACAGATTAATTTAATTATGTTTGGGGATCTTAGATTTGAGTGTTGACGTAGGTTACAAATGAAACAAGTTTGTAATTCCTGACCGAGTGCTTTTTTGCCTGCATCACAAAGGCACCTGCTTATTCATTTAGCCTGGTTGTTACTCTCAGCAGTCAGCAATGACAGCAGTGTGAAGTGCTGAGGTGCCATCAGGAGACACAGGCAGGAGCACAGGGAACACAGCAGCTCCCACATCCAGTGCTGCCTGCATCCCTGAGCCACCAGGGGAGATGGGATCCAGGAAAGCCAGACAGGCCAGAGGCTGTGAGGGGTACACAGAGCACAGTCCTCACCAGCCACATGACTGGCCCTCACTGGGGAGGAGTTTAGGCAAACCAGGGCACTAATTTTACTGAAGCATTCCTCCTAGGAAGCAGCCTTTTTCCCAGGAGCTGGGATCTGAGCACCACTCAGAATGTCAATGCTGGGCAACTCTTCTCACCTCTGCAACATTATCTGCAAGCAGTTAATTCACTGTCCTGCTGACCACCCTGCTGAGAAGGTTGTGGAGCAGGAGAGGGAATCTGTGGATGGGCCATTTGGCAGGGACCATGGGCTGTGGGGTCTGGCTCGAAAAAGTTCTGCCAGCTCCTGATGTTTTGCCAATTCCATGGCACAATCCAACACTTGGAGTAAAAATGCTTAAGAGGTTTGCCTGGATGTGTGCCTCAAATTGTTCCAGGGGAGTTTTAGATAGGATATGAGGAACAATTTCTTCACCGAAAGGGTTTTCAAGCATTGGATCAGGCTGCCCAGGGCAGTGGTGAAGTCAGCATTCCTGGGAGGATTTAAAAGACAGGTAAGTGTGGCACTTGGGGACGTGGTTTAGCGCTGGGCTTGGTGCTGCTGGGGGAACAGCTGAACCCAATGATCCTAGAGGGCTTTTCCAACCTAAAGGATTCCATGATTCTATGAATTCTTGTGCATGGCCCACGTCTTCAGCCGAGCAGGGCTGGTGGCTCTGTGTGATGCACTTAGGAAACCTCAGTCCCGCTGAAGCCAGAGCCTCAGCTCCAGACACAAAGAAACAGCTTCTGCACTGCTCAGTGCCAGTCTTATCCCTTATGTTTATCAGGATTGTGCCTTCCCTGGAATGCTAAGCAACATTTGGGCGTGTGGGACTGAATACTGACACATCTTTGCAGCTCAGATGTTTCTGGAGGGCTTTGGCAGCAGAAAGCTCAGGGCTCAAGGTCACAGCAGTGGCACTCCTGAGAGCATCACTGCCAACACCCAGAGTGATGCCAGGAGGGGACAACTCAGAGGTGCCAGGCCCGGGGCAGTGAGGAGGTGAGGGCTCAGCACTGGGATGTTTAACAGCAGGATGCTCCAGGCTTCAGCAGGGAAGTTGTGCTGAACCACAGGATGGTACTGGGCTGGGAGAAGTCCTGATCCTCATCTGTGGCATGGGACAGTCTGAAAGTTGTGTTTCTGGAGTGGGATGCCCAGGAGCAGCCAGGCCCTGCTGCAGGGAGTGACCCAGTGTGGGGTCACACCAGCCATGGGGACTTTCCCCCTGTCCCATGTGCCCTTTGGCAGGTCCTCCAGGCCAGCACAGTGACCAGTTTTCTTCTGAAATATAAAGGATTGAAAGGTATCAGCTCTGCTGTTGGAGGCCTCTCTAATGCCTGTGTGAATAGAAGGGGTTCTGGGGAGAAAACAGAGCGAAGGAGCAGAGAATGGGGTGTATTGTATCCAGCGGCCAGAGTGACCAAAGATGCCTGAGAGACAAAGTGACAAACAGAGACCTCCTGTGCAATTAGTCTCTTGACCTCTGTGGTTGGGTGAGGGCTGCTGGGGAAGGAGCTGTGGATCACAAGGCCCCAAGGAAGGTTTCCTTGACAACACTTACTGAAGAAAAATGAGATTTCATGAATGCAGCGGGTGTTAGCACGGGAGGGGCTGGCTTGGGGAGAGACAAGGACGTGGTACCAAGCCCCTCAATTTGGGGATGTGAAGTAATGGCTCACTGAGCTGCTTTTACGGATAAACTTAATTAAAGAGCTACTGCGACCATTCATATTTATTTAGAAGTGCAGCCACTGTGGTAAAAGCAGACTTATTGTTTAATTATTTTTCTGCTCACAGAATCTTCTCCACCTTGAATAAGCACTGGCACAGAAGGGAATTTTCTTCTCACCGCTGAGAGTTTCAGTGCACAGCAGCTTGGGGTTAGGATTCTTCAGATCTAGCATTGTCCCAGCATTTACAAAGGCAAAGCAATTTTATAGAAAGATATGTATAATTATATATCATAATAATACTAACACATCAATAATAATAATAATAAACAGCAAACAGGTGTTTAGTATTGCCAAACTTAAACTGTGTGGAAGAACAAAAAATAAAGATATTTGTGTTTTAAACATAAATAGATATATTTTTCAAATTATACAAGTTGAGACTTTTTAATTTTTTCCTGCTGTTTCAGCTAGCAGAACCTAAATTTTCATCTTTATCTGATGTCTCATAGGGGATAGCAGCACTGTGACTTTGTCCTGAACTCAAGCCATCACATCTCATGGCCAAAATACCTGAAGAAATCAATGAAAGTTTTTTCCTCAAGACCCATGACCTTTTCCAGTGAAAGCTTGGGCCGCTCCAATGGTGTTTGCACAGCAGACAAAGAAAGAGCATCTTCTTAAAGAGCAAAGCCAGTTGGCAGGAAATCAAACACTGGATCAGGGCACTGGAGTCAGGCAGGAGCCTGGAACATCATCCCAGCAGCGTGGTGGGGGCCAGGGCTGCAGCTGATGCTCTTGCGGAGTTCAGGCTGGAGAGAAAGTACAGACAGGGGGTTAAGTGGCAAATTTTGTCCAAGTTGAAGCTGTACATGGAGGAGGAGCAGGAGCTGGAGCACTCTGTGAGGCTGCGTCCTCACAGGAGTGAGAGGCAAGGAGTAGCAAAGGAGTTTTCAGGCTGTTTTTTATAGGTCAAGTGGAAAATTGCCTGCCTTTCCGAGTAAAACGTTTTTTCTTTGTTGTTTTTGTACAGCAGTACGATCAGCCTTTCCCATTTGTTCCCTTTACTGCACGCTTGGATATTTATTCCTAACATTTCATTTAAAAAATAAATCCCTTATTAAAGCTGAACTTGGAACGGTTAAAAGCAGGTTACTTGCAGGAACAGATGCACATGGATGTGTGTCTGTGTAGGCAGGGCTGGACCTCTTGTGGGGTTTTCTGAGCATCTTCCCTGTATCTGTACGAGTCATGGCAACGTGTCTTGAGACTGATATTCCTTCTTTTGTGTCCCAACTGATTTCAAAAATGCAGTGAAAAACACAGATACAAACCAAATAAGATTAAAGGCTTTAAAAGCTTAATAAATTAAGAAGAACAAATCTAGCTGATGACATGACTTTGATAGTAGGGTATAAAGGACAGGAGTTAAGGAATTACAGGTAACTGACTGTTCATCAGATCCTTTTCCTCCTCAGCAGCAGGGAGGCACAAGGGAACAGGTTGGAATGTCCAACTTAGCAGCAGGAGAGGAGCAAGAGAGGACAAAGCTGAGGGGATAGAAGAGATTTGAGGGACTAGAATTTCAACAAGCACCCCCAGCCCGTGTTGAACCAGCTCGGAGCGTCCTGCTGGCATCGACACCTGCCAGTGGCACTGTCCTGCCAGAGCCATTGGAAATGCAGCTGGAATGGTTTGAACCCCCCAATAAGGAACTGTTCCATATTTTGAGGTGTTTTGTAAGACCATTTTCCTATTCTGCAATGGGCTCCATCAGGCAGAGCTCTCCTCCAGCTCAGGTACAGCTTCTCTCTCTGGAGAAGTGTTGAGGTGTAATGACCCTGAGCATGTCCAAAGCTCTCTCTGCTCCCTGTGAGTGAGCCATGGGATGGGCTCCAGGAGCTGCAGAACATCTCTCTGCTTTTCATTTCTTTCCCAGCTGTATAAATGAACGATGGCCCAAGAGAGAGCTTTGGCTTGTGTTGTTTGCCTGGCTAAAAATTGCTTCACATGGTTATCTGCTATTCCAGTGTCACTCAGATCAGCAGAAATGCGGTTTATTTCAGGAGAGAAAACTCTGCTACAACTCTTCTGATTTTAGTGCTGCAACAATTTAAGGAATTTAATTTAAGGAATGAAAGGTAAAAATGTGCTATGGCTTAAAGAAGCAAAAGGGGCACAAGGAATCCTGGTTTTAATAAGAATAGTCATAAAGAAGAAAAATTTGTCCTCCCTGATGGAACGGTCCTGTCAGCTTTGAATGGGTCGAAACCTGTGCCACAATCTGTGAAATTTCTCTTTACAACCAATATCTCTGGAATATAATAGGCTTTCTCAATAGGACAGTGTGAATCATTGTAAGGGACACTGCAGAGAGGATATTGCTCTGCAGAAACTTGGCAGCACAGAGAGAGATGGCATTTCCCTGCTCAACAAGAGGCTTCCAGAGAGGTTCTGTGTGAGGGGACAGATAAATCAGGGCAAACCCTGACCCTGCCAGCTCTGAGCAGGACCAGGGACCAGGACTGAAGGATACCGTGACATTCTCCACATCCCTACCCCAAATCAAGGCAAACTTAGCCCAAATATCAGCCCTGTTTACCTGCAACACGTAGTGGGTAAGCTGTGCACACAGACCTGGAGTGTAATGAGTGAAACGGTTGTTTATCAATTTGTTTTCAGCAAATATTTCCTTAATTATGCTAAGTTCCTGAGGGAACAGGAGCAAGGCCAGGGTAACTTCAGGCTGCATTTCCGATGCCTGGATTGCAGCACAGACTCACTCCTTGCCTGTCACTAATGCAGGGTTGGAGTCTCATCAGTAGCATTTGCTTGTCATCAACACGTCTTACGGAAAATTGTAATTTTATTTTTATAAATGAGGAGACAGCTTGTGTGAGCTCTCACATCCCACATTCCCTCTCCTTCCCTGAGCCAGCAGACGGGCACAGCCCATCTCTGGAGCAGCTGAGTCACTCCTGCAGCTTCCAGGTACACAAAAACATTTTAATAACACAGGGAAAGTGGAAAAAGAACGTAAATCAGGATGGAAAGAGCCTGGAGACAAGGAAAGTAAGGGAGAAGGAAGTATAGTATGAAGATAATTTTGGGGATCATGGGGAAAAATCCACAGACCAGAGACCTCTCCGGGGGCTGTGCTCCCATCTGAAGTTGTGTAGGTTGGCAGGTCAATCTCCAGGGGGTTGGATACCTCTCACTTCACAGCCCAATGTTTTTCCTGGTCCAGACAAACCAGGAAACATCACGAGGTTGTGGAAGGATGGGCCTTCCCCTTTTCATACAGCCCTAGTGGCAAATGTTCATTTGTGAGAAGAAAACGCTTCTCCAGACATGGATTGCCCTGATTCTGGAGTGGGAAAACTCATGGCAGAAGGCGTGGGTGGGAGGGATCTGTATTCATCCCGGTTTTCAGGGCCTGAGGGCGGGGGGGTGAAGCTGAGCAGGGCGATACCTCAGCGGACACCCCCGGCCCGCAGGGCACTCGCTCCTCCCGGGACACACAAAGCCAATTAAATGCCTGATTGGATGAAGCGGTCACAGTCAAGTGGCCCCTTGCCAGCCAGTCAGGATCCCAAATTTCCCAATATCGTTAAGGGACGTGCGGTAATCCCCTCCTAGAGGATTAAGGGTTTGACCTATTGCTGGTGTTTCTGCGGAGACACGGCAAACCTGCGCTGCTGGCGGGGAGCAGCACCTGCCCCAGCCCGGCTCCAGAGCCCCGTGCTTGGCCACAGCATCTTCCAGGTGCCTCAGATGGATCAGAGCAGGGCAGAGCGTGTTGCTTCTAAGGGAAGCTTATTTGGAGATAGATTTGGTGACTGCCTCCATTCCCTCCCCACTCTCTGCCCCTCTTTGCTTGGGAAGAAGATGTCAGAGAGGGAAAGCTGCTCACCCCCTCCCTGGCTGACCACCCTTAACCAGAGATTTCTTTGAAATACAGATTTTTATTGAACTTTCAAGGTAGTGCTGAGAATTGCAATACCTGCCTAGCCCAAGAGAGGTGTGAAGGCAATTTCCCCACTGATCCGGGAAGAAAGAGGAATAATGGCCGTTTAATAATGTGGCTTCTCTCACCATGTGGCTTGAGTGGCACCTGCAGCCACTCACATCCTTAAATGCTTTAAGCCATCACAGAAGCTCTGGTGCTTAGTTCCCGGCCGAGAAAAGGTGTCACACAGCTGATTACACACAGCAGACTAGGATTACCCATGGTTAATGCCTAATTAGTAGTTAAATTAATATTGACTACTGATAGTAAATTGTAATGATTTATTTAGGCGAAAATAAATATGAAATGTCATAATGCAGTCCCGGTGTACTACTGTGGTAATTAAACACACTTGGAAATCTTACCCTGACAGGGAAGGCACAGGTCCATGGAGGGGGTTGCACTGTGTTAGTGAGGAAAGGTAAAGAGAAGATCTCTCCATGCAAGGCTGGGCACTGGGGAAAAACCTGCAGGAAGAGTTTTGCTCCCTACACTCTCTATTTTTCCTGTAGATACAGCATTTAAAGGCTGTGGGCATGTAAAGGCCAGCAGGCAATTGCATGTTCCATGTGCTCTCTCAGCTGCACAGCAGCTCGGGGCCAGGGGACCAGATGTTGTCTGATACACAGATGCTGGCCACAGGTAAAAAGCACATCTTCATGCAAATATGGCTTGAAAATCAGCCCCAGCATTTCAACAGTAATGGAATTTTGTTTCTAGAACACAGTACTAGCCTTGAACCCTATTATTAGTGCTGGAGAGGAACACAGCCTGTCTTGGAAAACTGATGTGTTTGCAGAATTTCTTTACTGGTGGCAGCATTTTCTGAGGGGTGAAGGTGGAGGAGAGAGTTTCCTCCTCTCTCTTACTTTGATGGATGTGTCCTGGAGAGCAGAAACATGAGAGGTGTCAGGAATGATGGAGTGATGCTGGAGGCTCTGACAAATGAGCTCTAGAAAGTTAGATTCACATTTTCGTGAATGTATTTCACGTTCAACATTTAAGATGTTACCATCCCGCTGCTCACCTCTGTCCTGGGCCAGAGCTGCCCCCCAAAGTGCACCCAAGAGAGGAGTGCCCCACGCGGCACTGGAGCTCACTGGTCTGCATTAGCTTAGCCACCAGAGGAGCTGGGATGAGTACAGGGGGAAAGGGGGATGTGTGAACAAGCCTTGTGTCCTCCTGACCTGGTTCTTAGGCAGCAAATGGCTTTGGGAGCAGAGTCTCAGAACCTTGAGAATAAACACTGTGGGTGCGGGAGCTCTAACTCTCCTTTTCCTTCTCCCTTCCAGCTTGCTGCATTAGAGAGGCAGGTGTTCGACTTCCTGGGGTACCAGTGGGCCCCTATCCTGGCCAACTTCCTGCACATCATCATCGTTATCCTCGGGCTGTTCGGCACCATTCAGTACCGACCTCGCTACATTGTGGTGGTGAGTAACACCTTCTGTCGGGAGCATTCCCAGCCGGGCTCAGCCCCTGCTCCGGTGGGATGTGGCACGTGGTGAGGGACGGGGTGAAGCCCTTGGGAAATCAGGCACGAGCCCTGCAAACTGCTTCAGCAGCAAGTGCCTGGCTGTGCTCAGGAACACGCTGTTCAGTGCGCTGTGCTTTTGCCAAACTGGGAAGGTTTTGGGTGATTACTGCTGGTACTAAGGTAACACCCAGACAGAGAGGGAGAGCGAGGGGCTGGAAAAATGCAGCACAGAAGCTCTTCCATCCCTCCAAACTCCTGTGTCTTACCAGGCAAGAGAGCATCTGAATATGGAAACAAACAGAGGAAAAGAGAAAGGATTGCAGTGCTTACTCAGGGCATTCAACTGTCCCCAGCTAGAGCACACACACACATATATATATATATATATAAAAAAAATACAATAACTTCAGTGACTTCCTAATGTTTATTGCTTCTCTCTCCCCAATCCCATTCCCTTACAGTATGCCATCTGGACTGCAATTTGGGTCACCTGGAACATCTTCATCATCTGCTTTTACTTGGAAGTGGGCGGGCTCTCAAAGGTGAGTGGGAAGTGAGTGCCCAGGCTTTGCAGCAAAGGGGATGGAGATGAATGGGGAGGTGAGGGGTGGGGGCTGGCTGGGAGCAAGTCTTGCCCTCTGGCCTTTGGACAGGACTGCTTTATCAGGGATGGAGGAATACTGCTTGTTGCATGGAAAACTGAGGAGCTAACACTGATTTCTGGAGCTCTTTGCTGGTTGGTGCAGGTGATGGCTGGAGTAAACCCTGCCCTCATAGCAGGTAGAGGTATTTGCTTTCCAAAGGTGGGAGCAGGCCTGGCAGCAGAGCCATCCTGAGGGGAGAGGGGGTTTGAGGGGGTTTAATTCCCCGCTGTGACGCAGAGGTGGCTGAGGAAGAATAGGGACTAACTCTGCAGCAGCAGGGAGAAGCGCCCAGTTGTTTCCACACCAGGCAAGATATTTCCTATTGTACCTTTGGGGAGAGGCTCTTCCCTGTGCTGAGCAGAGAACATCCCTCCCCAGAGGGGTGCTGGGGAGGCTGGCACATCTCCTCGGGATGTGGCTCCCCTGTCTTAATTCTTCCTTCCCAAATACAGTGGTAGTTATTCATGGCTGTTGGCCAGGGTGTTGTGAGTTAATATGCAAAGCTCTTTGAAGACTAGATTAGCTGAGTATTGCTCTCTGCCTAATGAGGGGTGAGTCAGAAATAATAAAAGTGGGAGGCAAGCCCTAAATTCAGCCTGGGCTGTAAGCAATGAATTACGAGTGTTGCAGTAGCACAGCAGACTCAGAGTGATTGTAGGATACAGGTTCATTTCAGAGCACTCCACATCTGGCTTAAATTCCCAGATCATGCATTGAAGTTGCAGTCGTAATTGGAATTGCCCTGTGGTTTTTATCAGGCCTACAGCAAGTCAGGAGTGACAGCATAAATCCTTTGCAGATAAGAAAATGTAACTTCCTAATGTCTCATTTTATCTTCATTTCCCCTCTCAATTATCCCCAGAAACTTTGAGGGAGTTCTTGCCCAAAACAGTGATTATTCATGGTCTGAAATCTCAGCCTGAGATGATCTCGATGTTGGCTGCGACCAACTTAAAAAAAAGAATTTTATGTAACTATTTAAATGCTCCCTTCTGCAGAGAAAACATTGGCTTGATAAAGTGCTCTGGGAGCTGCTCTGGGAGCCAGTGTTTGCTTCCAGCCAGCTGGATACTCGTGTTTGCTAATCCCAACCTGCCCTGCAACTCGTCAGGTTGCTGTTCTGCAATTCCAACAGCAGCACCAAATCCTCTTTTTTCACTCCAGAGGAGCTTCACCTGGTAACCTTGCTCTGTGCTGGGCTGGTTTTAGCCAAGCCAGCACACAGAGAGGCTTTATTTAGCCTACAGGGTGACATTTGTGACTGGGGACATTTTTTACAGCATTGGGCTGCAATGTCAGTTGTTACTGACTCACTGGACTTCCCTCTAGGGCTGCAATGAGAAATTAATTCATTTAGTGGCAACTAGCAAAACCTAGAGTGAATTTGTGCTTGTTTGGCAGTAAAGTAGTCAACAGCCTTGCCTCTGTTCTTAATGAGTTATTTTCACTTTAAAAAGCTGCTCTGTAAGAAAAACTAATGATGCTGTCCTTTTCCACTTTAACTGAAGTAATTTAGCTCTTTGTAGTGGCAAAACAAATCTTCACTTCCACAAGAGACCAAAAGATCCACCTGAAGCAGGAGCTGAGGTTTCTGTAGGACACTGGTGCTTCACAGGGTGGGCTCAGGGGTGGTGTTGTTCTCCTGCAGCATCTCTGGAAACCTGATCCGAAGCCAGCTGGTGTCTGATTGATCCCAGTCTTGAGATCAGACCCCGGAAGGACATCTGGGCTTGGATGTACAAGTGTTGGACCCTTGCAGGGGCACGGGCAGGGCAGTATCGGTCAGGAATTGATGGCAGCAGTGCTGCAAGGAGCAGGTACCTCTGTGTGCCCTCGGGAGGAAGCTGCCCTTCAGTTCCTGATAAGAAGACAAAGTCAAAGCTCATCATGAGCCTGGCAGGAGCAGGGAAATTGCAAATATTGGAGGAAGAGCTTTGGTGGAGTGAGGCTGCTGGAGCTGCTCTGATAAACACTAACTCATTAACTGTGAGACTAAGCATAAGTACACTAGGGAGTGTCTGCACAGGGTTGTGCTCCTCTGTGAGTCCCTTAAGGGACTGACAGCTCTGAAGAAGTTCTTCAGGGTGCTGTTTTCCCTGTGATTCCTGGTGAGCCTGGGGGAGTGGGAGAGTAGCATTCCTGCCAGCCCTGCTCTCACCCTGCTGTGTTCTGACAAGGGCACCCTGCCAGGGCAAGCTCTGTCAGCAGCTCATTTATGATGACAGAATGCACAAAGGGCAAGGAACTAAAAAGAGTGGAGTTTGTTAAGTTGGCTGGTAATGACAGCCCAGTGCAACTGAGACAGCTGATAACTCAGGTGGGGTGACCAAGGAGAGAAAGGATTCAAGGGTTTCTGATGTAACAAATTTAAGAAAAGCCCGGGGGATTGAAAAGATGAGGAAACAGTTGTGTGCACTTATTGCAAATAATTCTTTGTGCTCTGGTGCCTAGGTCTGATTTCAGTGGTGCAGGAGTACAGGATGGGAGCAGGGAAGTGCTGTGTGTTACAGGGCTGAGGGGAGCAGTGGTGCTGTTCTTGTGCCCCCCTTGCTTTGGGTGCCTGGCTGATCGATGAACAGGAACCAGGGACCCCACAGTCCCTTGTCAGCCCACAAGTGATTTGGCAGAGGGGTTGAGACAATCTCTCAGTTACGAAATTTAGGTCATCAGTAGATGGGGCTGGTGGGTGCCTGGTGTTGAACTGCAATTTGGCTGTCTGCTTTCCATTACCAAGGAATTGTTCTCTGCTGCTTCTTTCCTCCACTGCGTTGTCTGCCACCACTTCTCACCTTCTCTTTCCCCCTGTCTTTCACAATTCCTGAAGTGCACCTTTACCCTCCTCCATGTTCCTCCAGCACCTCCATTCCATGTCTCCTGGCCATGGAATCCCTGAGGATGGCTTTTTTGGTCAGCCCTGCTCAGGGAATTATAACTACTCACAACCAGCTGCCTCCTGATCACTAGTTCTACTGGGGTCTTAATATTGAAAAGGACAATAAATTTTACTGATCACTGAATCTATTCCCTACTACTTGGAAGAGCTAAACTGACCTGATTTTTGTCTTTCTAGCCTGTCAAATTTTTTTTTTTTTCTTGAATCTTTTCTTAGCAGGAGTAAGAGGGTGAAATATGGCCCAGCAGAACTCCATTAGGTGGCCAGACCCAGGTGGACCAGCACAAGTGTCTAAGGAAGCACTTCCCTTGATGCTGGAAGGGCCTCCCCAAGCACATGGCCTGTGCCAGCTTTCCTGGAAGTGCTCTGCCAATGAGCAGGAGAGTGCTGGAGCAATCTGGATTTGAAGGTCTGCTTCTCAGCCCTGGCAGGGAGGTGGTGATGTGTCTCTGAGCAGCTCTTGGCAGCGTTGCCTTGCAGACTTGCCCTGCTCGTACCTCTGAGCACACTTGCAGCATGTGGGGGAAATGCAGCATCTCCAAGTGCTGTGCCACTGCTCTGCGCTGGGGCTCACAGCCGAGTTTCCAGATTGCTGTTCCTGCTCCATCTCTTTCCCCCTGGTCCGTCTGGCCATTGGTAGGTGAATTGCTGGGAGCCAGCTCTGAAGTTTCTAGGCTGTGTTGGAAATAATTCTTTAAGCTTCTCCCTGTCTACTCGAGCGTGAAACACATCTCTCCTGCAACCCCTCAGTCTGAGTTAATTATTAAAATCCTGCTGTTAAGACATATGAGCATCTGTCTGTCCAGCTGCCATGCTGACCGACTCTTCATCATGTACTTGAGAAATGTTCAGAGAGGTTTGAGGAATTGGTGTTCTGTATTTCAATGTATTCCTTTGTCTTTTCCCTCTGAAATTACTCATCTTGAACGGTGATTTCTAATTCATTTTTCTACCCTTCCTTTATATTCTCTCTTGTCTATGCACTGTTTTGATCTGAATCCAGAGCTGTGGTGGTCTAAATCTCCTCTTGAAATGGAAGCAGCCCTTGTTGATCAAATGGGGGTTATTTGTATTTCAGAGAATCTGGATGGCATCTTGGGATGACTTTGTACCTGGTTAAAATACTGTGAGGAGGATGGATAAATGCATGTGTACTTACAACTGTCCCTCAACTCCTTCTAAATTTAGAACCTGCAAGCCTGGGATTTGGCCTTTAAATGCTCTGGCGTTGTCAACAAGCCCACTGAGAGACACTGGAAGTGTTTCCCTGTGTCCCAAGGTGATACAGCTACTTGGCACACAGGACTGAAAGATGAGCATTATATTTCCTATTTTAATAAGCAATATTTCCATCTAAAAAGATTTAAAATGGTTTTGCTGTCAAGCTCTGGCGGCTCCCAGACGAGATTCAGTTTGTTCCAGAGCTGTTCTAGTGCTGTCTTGCCTGATAATTAAGGAAATTTGGGGGAGGCAGTTCAGAAGGCTGTTAACAACAAGAAATAAAACCATCTCTGATAGTGTCCCTTAGAAAATCATTTCAGAACAGCTTTCAGAAAGCTATTTTAGCAAAGGAACGCAGCTGGCTCTGTGGGTGTTGGAGGTAGGTGTGAGATTCCCGTGGGACAGAGGGGGGAAAATAGACCCTGTAAAACGTAGGTACCACAGTTTTAGTGCTGTTGTCTTCCCTCTCACGCTGGTGGCAAACGGGTGGCGGCCAGGTGCTACGGCAGTTCAGCGTGGGATGTGATTTCTTTGGCTGGCCTTCGAGACTCTCCCGGGAAGGAGCTTGTATCGCTCCTGGCTCGTGTTTCTCTCCGGGCTGAAGGTTAAAGAGGCAGCGATAGCCCTGGCGAGAAACGAGGAGGGGGGGCCAGTCACACACAGATCCCTGTCCCTGCGGCAGGGCTGGCTCACTGCTGGCACTGACCAACATCTCCCAGCCCACATTTTGCTTCTGGGAGCACTTCAGCGTGTTTAGGTTTCTAATGCGCCGCAGAAAGGTTTTGGGAAACAGCTGTTCCCCAAACTTTCTTAAAACTGGTCCTTCTCTCCTGATTTTCGTGTGCTGTTCTGTTTCATAGTTTCACGTCTCACAAACGAAGCTGGCAAACCACAGGAGACATCCTGGGGTTGTTTTCGTAGTCTCCCAGCAAGCTCTGAGCAACTGGAGGTCAATTACGGGATTTTCTTGAGTGCTCTTTTGTTGTGCCCCATCACACAGGTGTCCCCCGAGGGCGTCCAGCCAGGGACACAAGCAAAGGAACAGCCCTGCTTTGCATGTTGAGACCCTCTCGCTCGTGCTGCCCTCGTGCCCTGCCGTGCTCCAGACAGATGCTGGTTCAGAAAGGTGGCCCTGAACACAGAGACATCCCCGATGCCAGTGTGCAATCAGTATTCGTCTTACATCTGCGAGATGGACGGCTCAGGAGTGCGAGTCATTGTGGCGCTCATAGAATCCAAATGTGCTCGGTTTTCCCAATCTGTTCTTCACCGATGTATAACTTCTTAATTTCTTTTTTTTTTTTTTTCTCAGAGCTGGAGTGTGATTGTAGGCAAAAAGCAGTGAGTGCTGGTTAGGACCTCCTGCTCCTCCACCTGCCCACCTCCAGCCACACCTGTTCTGCTTTTTCAGGCTGAATTTATGAGCAAGTTCAGCTTCTGCAGCAAAGTTAAGCCGGAGCCAAATCTACAAGGGCTGACAAAAGGGAGGTTCTAGAAGGAAAGCAGCCTGCTTCTGACTTTGCCAAACACACACCGATGCCTCTGCAAGGACCTCTGCGGGGTCTGCCTGCATCAGTGAGGCAGAAGGTTTGGGGAGGTTTGTGAGGTGGGAGAGGGAAGCCCTGGGGACCCCGGTTGAGAGTAGATCCTGTGGTGCCCTGGGGAACAGGTTTGGTTCTGTGCTAACTGGGGGAAGCCCCAGGCGAAGAAACAGGAACTCAGTTGTGGAGTTTCTTGGATGTCTTGGAGTGGGGGGTTTTTTGTTAGTTTGCTTGGGTTTTTTGTTTGTTTGTTTGGGGTTTGGGTTTTTTTTCTGAGAGAGATGATTTTCTTTCCCCAACCAAAGCAATGAGTGGCTTGTGAGAGGGAGAAGAGCTCAGCAGCTTGGAGGGCTGGCTCTCTTCAGGAGGAAAAGGTTTTGCTGGGGAAAATCCATGTGTCTCAGGACACACAAACCTGGGAGAAAAAGGACAAGCTTTGCAGAAAAGCTGCGATTTGTTGACTTTGTGAGCTCTCTGTGGGCCACTGAAGAGCAAAGCCCAGCAGAGAGCTAAAATCCCAACTGTCAGTGGAGTTTTCCCTATTGTCTTTGCTATTCAGGCTGCTTTTGCACTGGTGCCACGCTCCATCTCTGTGCCCTCCTCCATCTCCTGTAAAGCACATGCCATCTGCTGTGGTGATTATGTCAGGAGCTTGGCAGCTGTCTTCTCACTTAATTGTCCACATTTCTTAACATGTGCTTCCTGCAGCATGTTTTAATAACAGCCCTGCAGGCCGGGTTTGGGTGTCTGTGGTGGGTGGGGGGTCCCCACCCAAGGTGCAGAGCGGGGCACTTGGTGTCTGTTCACAGGTTACCTGGCTGGTGTTCCGGTTTCTGCCCATGTGACTCGAGCTTGGCCCTGCATCTGCTTTTCTGTGTCCATGTTTTATATCTGCAGGACTGCCTGGCTTGGCTCCTGTGTTGGCTGTGGAGGCAGGCCCTCTCTCCGGAGGGTAATTTGGAGCAGGAGCTTGGATAGGCTGCTCTGAATCTGTTTTTTCTCTTGACTCTGTGGGGAGCTGATACAAAGGAGCTGCCACATGAGGTTTTCTGTGCTGGGAAGAGTGAATACCCCAGTCACTGACTTCTGCTGTTCTGGGGTGCTTCCTTCTGGGACTGTGTAGGGCATGAGCAGTGTGGAATAGTTCATAGACAGGTGCTAAAACTTCTAGTAACGGGTTGATGAGGTGTGTATATCCAGTATCCATCTCTCTTCATAGAGACACGGATTCTCTGCCTTAAAATTTTATACTCTATCCTTCAGAAAAAAACTTCCAACCCCTTGCCTTGTTTTGTGGGGGAAAAGGGAGTGTTGATTCTGCATCAAAGTGACCTGAGAGGGCTGTTGGTGCAGCCAGCACCTGGCACTCCTCCATGAAGGGATGCAGCTCTTCAGCCAGTCCTGAGTTTCTCTTTTAACCTGCAGGAGGGCTTTGCCATGTCCTGCAAGATGAAAATACCAAAGCTCTTCTGAGTATTCCCACAAGTGCTACTCTTTTCTCAAGTGTGAGGAAAGTGTGGTTGGTCATTTTTAAGTGAGCACCTGGCTGCACACCAAAGCCCTGCACTCCCTGTGTGGCATTTCACTCTGTAACCCCCTCAACTGGTTTAAAGAATTTAACTAGCACAGACAAGAGAGCAAAACAAAAAGCCTCCCGGGGTAAAGTTGATAAGGAATGGTGGGGGAGGTGTTTACAAGAAGCTGCAATCACCACTCTGAGGTCAGCTCAGCTGGGTAGGCTAGCCTGGGAGTGACAGGAGATGCAGAAGCACCAGATGTGAAGAGTGTGGAAGGAAATCAGACAAAAATGGTACAGGGTCCTCTCAGGTGTGTTAAAAGGAGGAAGATCTGTTGGGTTTTGAAACTCACTTTGGGGTTATGCAGTTCATATTTTTCAGTCGCTGGTGGTGGTTCCTGTGCTGGGAAGAGCACGCACATGGCTCTGTGGCAGGATGCTTTGTGCTGCCTTGTTTGTCTTTTTCTTCTAGAGTTGCAAGGTTCATCTCCCAAACCCAGAACGTGAGGGTTCTTTCCTGGGTGCAGGAAGTGTTCTTGGGTCTGCAGCCTGCTTCCAAACTGTGCTACAGGATGGTGAAATAGGATTGTTGGAGTGCTGCAGGGCTGCCTCAGGAATGGTTCTCACCACAAAAACCTGCCTGGGAAATATGTTTAGATAATAGGAAAAAATTCTTCCCTGTGAGGGTGGGGAGGCCCTGGCACAGGTTGCCCAGAGAAGCTGTGGCTGCCCCATCCTTGGAAATGTCCAAGATCAGGTTGGATGGGGCTTGGAGCAACCTGATCTAGGGGAAGGTTTCCCTGCCAATGGCAGGGGGTGGAACAAGATGAGTTTTAAGGTCCCTTCCAAACCATTCCATGATTCTATGAAGGGATATCAAGCCAATGTACTTTCAAGTCAGTGTACTTTCTGTGCTAGCATTTTTTTGAGAGTGGGGATCTCGGAAACTTTACCATTGATTTAAGGTGACCTCCATCTGACAGCACGCCTGACACTCTCAGAGTTAACAGAGACCTGTGTGCAACTTTTCCCTTCAGGACAGCGAACTCCTGACGTTCAACATCTCCCGGCACCAGTCATGGTGGAGTGAGAACGGCCCTGGCTGCGTGAGGAAGGAGGCGTCGATGTCCGGCATCAAGGGGCTGGACAGCCATTCCTACATCTCCGTCATCGGCTGTGCCCTGGAGTACCGCTACATCGAGGTCATGCACAGCGCCTTCCAGATCCTCATCGCGGTGAGTGCGTCCCTGAGGGGAGCAGTTCCTGGGGATGTGCTCTTTGGTGTGGTTTTTTTCCCAGGCACAGAGGTTGGCCGGTATTTTCCGCCACGTTTTGTGTCATCTGACTGCCAAAGCCTCTGGGAATGTGTTTTGTTTGATTGTTCTGCTCTCTCTTATGAAAAAATATTCCTTGAAAGAATTGGAAATGGGTTACCAGCAACATAACGCCTGAAGTAATGCATCCATGCAACCACACAATAGCAAATGGTTCTGTATCCGTGCTGGGGTGTGGAAATTCCTGTTTTGACAAGCACAGAGACCCCTCTGGAGGAGGGTCAAGAGGGAGTTTTGACAGGATGAGAGGAAATGGCCTCAAATTGCACTGGGGGAAGTTCAGTTTAGATATTGGGGACAATTTCTTCACAGAAGGGTTGTAAAGCACTGGAACATACTCCTCAGGGAAGTGGTGGACTCACCATACCTGGAAGTATTCAAAAAATGTGTGGATGTGGCACTTGAGGACATGGTTTAGTGATGTTGGTGCTGGATTGACAATTGACTTGATCTTTAAAGGTCTATTCCAACCTTAACAACTCCATGATTCCATGTAGGATTGCTCTTATTCCCTATGACTTAGTGATGAGTGGCTGAGCACGTATGTGCACATTTGTTGTGAAGAACCTTCAGAAAATGTAAGAAGCTTTTAGGAGGCAGTAGGCAGCATGTTTTCCTTCTGCTGACACCCGAGATACATTCACTAAATGTTTTCATCAACTCTTTCCTCATCAGAGTCTTCCTCAGGCTTTTGAAAGTACTCTGCAAATATGCAGTGTCCTTAATGTTCACTGTTAATTGTTTCTCACTTGTCTGTGAAATTAAGTGAAACAAAATGTCCATTGTGCCCCTCACTTCGGTGGTGCTCTTGCATTTTGTAGCTGCATTAGAGTTGGCAGCCCACATCTCTAATCTGCTTTGGGTTGTTACTTTGGGGTTAATGGCTTTAATTACAACCGTGAACTGGTGAAATGTTCACGTTTCAGCTTTCAGTTTTGGCATAGAAAAGAAAGGTACCTTGCCCTGTTTAAATGTTGAAGGATAACAAATAGAGCCATTTCAAGTTTTTGGAGTGCCAAGTACTTCTCTGCACGTTTTTGGTACAACTTTCCACTGTCCTGATCCTGCGTTTCCTATTAGCTGGGATGATCTGTGTGACCCAGGGAACTGCAGGGAGGGGGAAGGCTCAGCTCCCTTTCTTGCCATGTCAGGGAGAAGAGGCAGAAGCTCCTGTTTCCTGAGTTGGATGGACTCCCTGGCACGTGTGCTGGCTGTTAATATTCCTTTAGTTCTCCTTCAGGGAAAATGATCTGCATGAAACTGTCTGCGAGTTTCTTCCATGCCTGTGTGTGAGAAAGGCAGATCTGTGTGTCCAGGAGGATAGAACCTGTTTTCTTTTAGAAAGGGCCATTAGCTGGAACAGGACTGATGGTGCTGAGCTGGTGCTGTACCTGAGTCTGGTGGAACAATCAACAGACTTTGCAGTCAGAACACCCCTTTATAAAAAAGTTCCTCGCTCTCAGCATCCTTCCTGAAAGCCTGAACTGGCACAGCCCCGGTGCCCTGGGCTAGAGATGGAGCCAGCAAATGGTCCTGAGTTTGTTTGGAGTAGATCTTTGGGTTTTGGCAGCTTACTAACTTAGGCACGTGGCCCTGGGCTGGGTGATCCCACTGATACTCAGGGCTCTGTCTCTGGCAGTGGCTTCCCCTTTGCTTCTTCCCCAAGGCACATGACAATATTCTCTGTGCATCTGCAAAACACCACTGAGGGCCAGATGGGGAGACAGGAGGGAAATATAAGACAAGACAGGATAGAGGGAAATATTTTCTCTCTCTCTCTTTCTTTCTTTCTGAGATTTAAGGAGCAATAAATTTTTGAATCCTAAACCGTGGAAATGAGGTTAAGATACTTGTAGGTGAGAAACCCATATGGACTGAGCTATGCAGTGAACTGAATTTCTCCTTGTCCTGTAATAAAAGCAGAGTTTTGAAGCGCCAGGTCTGTAGCTGCTGCTGGCCCTGAAATGCTCATATAATTTTGTCATGTAGTGGGAGAAATGGAGCTTTTCCCCTCTGCTTTGAGGTCAGGCAGAAAGCAAGTCTCCTCTTTCTCCCTCAGACCTTGCCTCAAAGCAGTCAGTCAGTTCTCTCCCTTTTTACTCTCTGAGGGTCAAACTCTTTGATCTCTGCCAGTATCTCTTTCTGCTCTCTTTATCTCACTTGAAGGCAGGTTTTATTACAGGCAGCTGTCCCCAGAGCACTGGCAGGTACGGAGCTGCAGACAGGCAGGGACACAGATCGATGGTACAAAAACACAACCAGCAACTTGAAGGCTCAGGGAATGCAGCAAGAGACATGACCTAGTTCCCTCCTTGTCTGAGACCAGAATAGTCAGTTCCCTGTTAGGAAGGGCAAGGGACAGGCAAAACTGTGCTTCCTGTAGTTTGTTTTTGCTTTGCCTAATGGTTTTTAAAAGTTGTGGAGTGTGTGTGGGGGGTGTTGTTCTGCTTTATTTGGTTTTTTTCCCAGATACAGCACTGTGAAATCCATGCTATTTAAATATGCAGCACCCAACTGTCAACATCTTGGGTTTTTTTCTGGAAGTACCAATTTCTTGAGACTATTGAGGAACTGTTCTGCAGTGTTGTGTACTTGGGGCAAGGCTCCCTGAATTCAATCTTGCATGCCAAAGGAGAGGGAAAGCAAACCTGAGCCCATATGGTGAGCACAGTGTTGGCTGTCAACTTGACTCCTGCTGATTATATCATCCTGCTCCTGGGCATACATTTGAGGATACATAAGGTCTCAGTCTGCTTTTGCTCAGAGCTTGTCTGTACTCCTTGAAGGCAAAAGCAATTCCTTTAATCTGGAATGCAATCAAACTTGGGAATATTAGTCACCACACATGATACAAGTTAGCTGTAGGGCCCAAAATGAAAATCTTTCTCAATGCTTCAGCACAAAACACATTGGAGGAGAAAGCTCATTGTAGCAACATCTAAAAGTCTGTACTGGTATAGAAAAGAACTGTAAAAATAATCCTACAAACCCAGTTAGGAAATGCAGCAGCAACTACTTTGTCAAGATAAGAAATCTTCTTTGCTTTTGTCTTAGCAAGGATTCATCTTGCATCTCCCCAACTTGCCAGCCAGCAGGGACAGGAGCGATTCCCAGTTCTGAAATACCTGGCATAGCTCTGGGCTGTCCATATGGTAGTTCTGGGAGTGGGGAGGGTTAGGCTTTTCCTGAGGCCTCACTGAATGGGGTAGAAATTGGAAATGTCTTCCCAGCCGCCAGAACTTGCTGCCTGCCTGTCTGTTGTTTTCACTCAGAGTGACAGGTTGGAAGGTTCCCAGGAAGGCAGCAATGCAAGCCCTGACAGCAGATGTTATGTGAGAACCAACGCACAAGAGATGCCTTGCTCTTGGCAGAAGGTAGATTTTCAGTGGTTGTAATTGCATCCAAAGAGTAAAGAAGGTCAAGGAATTAAAGGATTCTGATTGCCTCTCTTTGGCTGTCTGGTCACAATAGCTCATTCACAAGCTGGATTTTTGCTTTCTCATGGCAGAGATCTCTTCATTTTGCCCTCTTGCACTGATGACAGTGTACACACTTCATTAGCTCTGATTAGAAGTGAAACCTAGAATGCATCTGCCCTGAAGGAAGAGGCTCTGCACCTATTCTCTGTGGTGGGAAAAGCAGTGGCCAGTTTGTGTATTGGGAGAAGAGTTGGAGAGCCAGAATCTTTACTAGGACACAGGTAGACTAAAGCTAAGATGTTGCACAAACAACATTAACACCTCCTAAAATTTGCCTTCCCATTCGTTGTGTATTTTGCACACTTGCAGCCAGCTGGTTCCTTTCTGCAGATTTTTCTCTAACTTACTCTTTCTGGCTCCTGCACCTTAGTTCAACGCTGCTGTTTTATGAGTAGTTTTCAACTCTCCATTAAAAAGTTAACTTCAGAGGGCTGAGGGGCAGGGGGATGCTCAGACATATGTTTTCCTTGTTCCCTTTGGGCACACTTGTCTCCTCCTCTCTTCCCCACTCTGTTTATTTGCCTGCAGAGTGCCTGGGACACCCCAGCTCCATCTCTTTTGTTGGGCAGCGTGTTCATTCCCAGGCTGACAGGCTGACGGAACACACCTGCCCACAACATGTGTTCCTAATAAAAAGCTTAATCGGATCCTTCTGCAGCTTGGAGAAAGCTGGTACTGAACATGCAGAACAAGCAGAGAAACAGCAGCAGAGGCTAAAGCCCGAGAACATTCTTGGGGGAATTAGAGCAGTAGCTTAGTGTCAGTTTACATCGCTGACGTTTTCCCTCCTCTTCCACCTCCCCGATGTGATTTGCAAAGATCTAAGAATTATTGCTGTTTCCCTGGGATACGGAGCTTAAACCCCTCCTTTGTATTGAAACCAGCAACCAAGATGGCACTTTGGGCAAGGGTGAAATTACTTCCAAATTGTTGGTCTCTGTGAAGCTTTCTGTTCTGTGTTAATTGCTGATAAACTGGGTGATGTCTGGGGGCTTGTCACATCTTTGTCAAAGATGCAGTCAGAAGGGAATTGTTGGTGTCTCTAGGAGTCTGCTCATTCCACACTCCAGCAGACCCTTCCAGTGGAAAGGATTGGACAATAGGAGTGGCATTTCTCCTCTTTAGATCTATTTCATTCATCATTTATTCCAAAGGTGAGACATGGGGGTTCCCATGAGTTCAGTTAATCCTTGAGATTATTTAATTTGAGGTTATTTAATTACAGATTAATCCTTTAGGTTATTTAATTACAGTCTAGGTCAGCCCATAAAAAAATGCAATTCATGTTTATGTTGTGCAGCTCTTCCCAACCTTGCCACTGAAACTCTCCTGTTCTGGCCAGATCACAAGACTAGCAAAGCTTCTTTGAATAAAAAGTGCCATTAAATAAACAGATTTTTTATTGATAAAACTAATCTAAAGAAGGAATGGATTATAAAGTCAATAAAAAGTAACACTAAGCAGATAATTTTGAAACAAAATCAAGAGATGGAAGAAATAAAAATGAAAACCCTCCACTCCAATGGAGCTGGAATTAGAGATTTAGGGAAGTTCATTTAATTCAGTAGTTTTTGGTTGGTTGGTTTGTTTTTCTGAATGCAAAGAGTCACCTTAGTCATAAAGTGAAAAGCGTATGGGGTGAGCAGAATGATGGTTGAGGGTTATGAGGCATTAATTTCTGTGCAAAACAAACTTCCCAAGTCAATCATATTGCTTGGTGCTTCTGAACCGTGAAAAATGTTCAGAGCTTTATCAGGTTTGCTGTGACAGTACAGCTGATAATCGCTCACCACTCTGCCCATAAACTGGGCAGGTAAATCATTTTCATTGTTAATTCTACCAGGAGTTCCCTGACACAGGTGTCCCATAAGATTTGTGTCTACGTGTTACAGAGTACAATAACAGTGAATGGATTTAGGGCTGCCACTTTGCGTGGCTGTTAACCCAGAGTTCCTACTCAGAGACGTGATGGGAAATCTGGGGAGGGAGAAAACCATCCTCGAGTTCCCCTGGAATCAGGGATGTACTCAAGATGTGTCTTTCCTGCTTGGATATCTGTGTGTGTGTAAATTACGTGATTTCACCTTACGTAAAAGGCTGGATCCTGAAACTAGAAAAGTGCAAGGAGCAAGTACAGAGGATGTGTGTGGCCACACCTAATCTGTTACTTGGACAAGTGCCCGTATGCTGGAGGGCAGGGTGTGCAGACGTGTGCTTGGACAGCTCATGGAGTGCTGGGACGTGCAGAAAGCACTCTTTTATTTTTTCCAGAAGCTTCTGGGTCAGGTCCCGCAGCCCAGGGGTGAGCGGGCTCCACGCCGTGCCCGGCTCCCGGGAGCGGCCTCGGGGCTTCAGCACCACGGCCAGAGCCCGGGCCGGGCCGGGCGTCCCGCGAGCCTTTGGGCTGGGGAAGCCGTCCGGGATCATGGAGATCCCCCAGCACTGCCGAGCCCACCACTAACCCGTGTGCACGAGTGCCACATCTACTTGTCTTAAATCCGTCCAGGGATGGACCTGTAGGGAGCAATAAGGTCCTTCCTCAGCCTCCTTCTTCCCAAGCTGGGCCCCCTCAGCCATTCCTCATCAGACTTGTGCTCCAGCCCCTTCTCCAGCTTTGTTGCTCTGACCTGCCAAAAAACTGCTACAAACTTTAGGCAGAAAAAAATCTCCCGGTTTTATGTTAGCGCAGAACAAGCAATAGGCGATAGGAAAAATCTCCATCATTCTGTTAGTTTTGCTTTGTCTACCTTTAAAAAGCAATGGTTCTACTCAGAGACAGTTCTAAAAGTCAGCAGATACAATTAGATTGGCCATTGCATGTGGCCAGAGGATTTATTTTTTCCTGTAGCTCATAGGAACTTAGCCTGAAGCAGCCTTGGTTTCAGAAACGCACAGCAGAGGAATGAGGGAGTCCCCAGAGCTGCCCTTCCTCCACTGGGGTACTGGGATGTGCTTCCATAAGGCTCACCCAAGAGGAAAGGAGTGAGCTGGCTTGTCTTTCAGATGATTATAGAAAAACCTAAAGGAAAAATAGGGTTTAGTGATGCTACAAAAACATTCCATTTCTCCCAACAAGGCATGTTTTGTCAGGGAGAGCTGGAGGAACCACAAATGTTGTATAACTCCCCAGCAGAAATCTCATTATCTTGCCCTTTGTTTTCTGGTGTGATGTATTTTTCTGTCATATTAAAAATGAATGGACTCTACTTTTCAAGCCCTCCCATGCATCATTCTGTCTCCGCTTGGAGTGAGTCACTGTGTGTTACAGGCTGACTCTTGTTCAAAAGAATTGAGTTCACAGTGGAAAACAATTATGCCTCACAATAACTTTACTAACACAGTTACTGTCAACCAAGGTCTCCCTAAGTGGGGTGTTATGTAAAGATGTAAAATGAAGGATGGAGAAGATATTTGATTAACAGGAAGAAGGCAAAGCAAAATGAGACCCTGCTGCATCTAGAATGCTTAATGCCTGTAGTACCAGGAGTTTGTTCCTCTGTTTAGGCTGACTGACACCTTGCTACTGAGGCTGAATGAGGCAGCTCTGATGCTTCAGAGCTTCTGCAAAACTGAGTTACTAAAGATTTTGCTCTCTCTGAACACTTCTGCCAGTGTGCCGCCATTTTTATGGTTAACTATGTTTCTATCTCATCTGCATAAAAACTGCTTCCCTCTTATTGGTAATTTCCACATGACAGGAATGCTGAGCTGATGAGTTCTTGTCCTTGAGCCTCTGTTAACAAAACTTTCCCCTGTATGTGGTTGTCTGTCTAAACTATCCCCATCACTTCTTACAGAGAGTTAACTTAGCACAGCAGTTTCAGTTTCAACAAAGCCAACCCACGTTCTTGCCAATCATTCAAGCACTGCCACTCTGAAGGTGAGGATGGGTCTTGCAAGTTTTGCTCCTCAAGCTTTGAGTGTGCTCCGTCAGTGCCTTCCCTGACACCTGCACCTGCCCCCCCTGCCCGCAGCAAGGGTGATTTGGCTCCACTGTCACAGTTACGCTGCCAAGCTGAGTGTGAATGGTGGCTGCTGAAGTTGTGCCCAGTGGGTTTTGACCAGGCTCACTCTGACTGGTGCTAAAATGATTTATTCTCTCTCTTTTCCAGCTGGTGGGCTTTGTCTATGCCTGTTACGTGGTTAGTGTCTTTACAGAAGAAGAAGACAGCTGTAAGTATTTACCAACAGATCCCTTGGCAAAGCTTTTAGTAAATTTTATTTCTCTCTCAGATGTTTGCCTGTCAGGACTGAGCTGTCATCAGACTTCTTTCCATCTCTGCCTCTGTGTGTCATGGCACTAACTATCTCTCAAGGATCAGCTATTTTTACTGTGAGGGTTTTTTCCCCCGTGTCACTATGTGTTAGATGCTGTAATTCTGCTACATTTCCAGCACAAAAAAAGCTTGGGTTTGGCTTCTCAGCTGGACTAAGCTTTAGAGAAACTGGGCAGCTGCTTCTGTTCTCAAAGCTTGTATAGCCTAAGAATAATGCTTCTGAAACATTACCGCTGTGATTAAGAGCACCTATAACAAAGACTTCAGTCCAGTGCTCAAGTAGGTGACCTGCTGAGTCTCACGTGCCACGAGCTGAGGACGAAGCAGATCATGAGAGCTCTTGCCAAGAACCAACCTGACCACCTAATTTAAGAGCAGAGGAAGTGCTGGATTTGAGTTTTACAAGGAGGGGGAAGGAGCCGACTGTCTCGAGTTTGGTGCACAAATCTCTTCAGAGCCATGCAGTCACTGTGACACGTGTCAGGGTAAAGACTCAGAGGGGTCTGGGGGACCTGTGCAGATATCCAACTGGTCCTGGATTACTTTGGTCCTCCAAAACTCCCTTTGAGACCAATAATTTTAAGAATGGATTCATAGAGATAAAATAAATGTGACGTTTGCTTTCTTTGGCAATGTGTTGGATCTAGGCCAATTTAGTCCAGCAAAGGATCTGATCCAAAGGGTTTACATCCAAGTATCAATTCTTTTAAGACATTGATTGGGTTTGTGCAAGTAGCTTTGTTGTTTTAGAGAGCAGCTGGCATGGATGAGAGCTGGAAAACAACAGCTTTGAATTGAATATTTGAAAGTATGTGAAGAATGTGTTTTCATAGGAGCGAGAGGAGATGCATTACTTATCTGCCTTGTCCTTATGTTTTATTCTTCCTTCCTGTGTGGCTGAACTCATTCCAGTGGCTTTATTGATCATTTCTTTAGAGCTTGGCAGTGCACTTAGAGAAGGTGCTACATTATAGTAATATTTTTTAAATTAGGCTATAGCTCTTCTATTAGCTAAATAGCTCCAGTTCTGAGCCCCTGCTGAATACTGTAAAGCAAAAACTTGACAGAGCTCATTTTTATAGTAGGGATCTGTTAGGAGAGGGAACAACATGGAAGGAAGCTTTATCTAGGAAACACAGAGCTGTTAATTTCAGGATATGTATTTTTTTTTCCCCACTAGCAAATTCACTTTCCCTCCCAGTTTCCCAGCTTGGAGTTAAAATGCCAGCTTGAATAATTAACAATGACAAACCATCAATATTTCACACTCACAGGGGTAGATCCTTCCAGTGACCTGAATAAATTTGAGCTGCGTTTTAATTTTCTCTTCCATTTGTGGTTTCCTTTAAATGTTGCTTTGATATGCAGCATGAAGTAATTATAAGTGCTGAGGCACATTAATCAGGAAGCTCATGCTAACGTGATTTTCATGAGAAAACACAGCAGTAGGGATCTACTAATGCTGAATTGTGGGCAAGAATATTGTAGATGTGCTAATGCACTGCATTGTATCGCAACAAGGAACCACACTTCAGATTTTTTTTTTTAAGTGTCTTGGATTTTGAGTGCCCTCGTGGTTGGGTGCTCATATGACAAGGCTTGTGTTTGCTCAAGGTACTAGTTACTGAAAATTCCACTTCTTTAAGGTTTCCTAGATATTCCAAAACAGAGGTGATAAACTTCTTATCTGGTTTTTTAAATTGCAGCCTGTTTTGATTTTAAAATACTCAAATGCTTTCAAAGGTGGCTGAAAAAAATATCAGGTTTCACTGAAACTATTTGGAAGTTATCCCCATAATTAACTTAGAAGCTCTGCAGATTTCACCCATGAACTGGGTGTTCCAAAATTGCAGTATAAGCATGAACCTCTCCATCAAGATGGAATTTGACAGAATCTGTTGTCCTTAGGTTTCTAAATATATTTTAAGAAGTTTGTTTTTTTCACATCCAAAATATTAGTAAATTTTTTTTTTCTGTTGTTTGATCACTTAGAAAACCTCAAAACTCTTCCACTTAAATTTAAAATAATAGTGCCACCTTCAGGAAAGAAAAACAAAGAGGCACTTACATAGTTAATAAGACTCTCCGGTTATTTTCAAATGGCACTTGGACAGGTTTTCACACTTCCAAACAAAATGCACTAACTTGGCACCAAAAAGTGGTCTAAGCTGGATCTCTTTTGGAGGGTTTTGCAAGGCCTGCAAGTCACACCCCTCCTGCCCTGGCTGTGCTGGCCAGCTCAGCGATGCAGGCTTGGCCTAATGTCCAGGGAACTGGGACAGGCTTGGAGAATTCTTCTCTGGTTACCAAGGGAATTGTCACTTAAAACTCTCCCCGTGGAGTTACGCTGCCCTTCCGTGAACACTGGAGAAGGGAAGCATTGTTCCTATTCGTGCACAATTAAAAGAAATTGAGTTGGCAGAGGGGACGTGAAAAATACCAGAGCAGAAGATAATGAGGTGTTTGCAGTTTTCCAAAGCTGCTGTTGTCTTGCAGGAAAGGCAAGTGGGGCAAGAAAATTCCCACTTTGCTGTATAACCCTGACGGGGACTGCTGTGCTGCCAGCTTCCCCCTGGCGTTCCCTCAGGAGCCGTTCCCCGGCTCCGGCTCTCTGTGCTCGCCCTCACCTGAACTCACAGCGTGGTGGCAATACCCAAGGAGCTCTTCCTGGACTCTTCTGGTACCCCTGCTTTAGGTCTTGTGTTGGCTGAGTCTCCTCTTTGGCACGCTTGCCCATCCCAGGAGATCCCAGAAATCCATACCTGAAAACATCATTTTTCTGTTCTGTCACTAATTTTTCTGTTATGCCATGACGTGCACCAACCCTTTCTTCCATTTCCTTTCAACTTTCTGGCCATGTTTGTTTGTTTATTTGAGTTTCGATTTTTTTTCAGTTGATTTCATTGGTGGATTTGATCCATTTCCTCTCTACCATGTCAATGAAAAACCCACCAACCTTTTGTTCAAGCAGACATACCTGTAAGTATCATCTCCTCTGCTAAAAGGCTCCACCTGCTTCTTGGTTTCATGGCCCAAGGGCACCACAGGTTTGGGGTTTTTTTCCTTCTTGCAGGTTGATTTCTCCAACAGGTTTTCAGGCATGGAAGGAATGAACAAATGGACACCAGAAGGGGTGAAGCTGCCCTTTCTCAGCTCCAGGGTGCCAGGGGGAAGCTGGCTTTGTTGTAGTTGGTTTATGGCAGTGCTGTTTGATGGGAAACAGTGGGGCCAGCTATAGGCTGTTGTTGTAAATAATTTACTGGATGCCTTTTCCTTGAAGAAAGTAGAGGCTTTTCAGCTATGAATGGAGCCCAAGCAGGTAAAGGGAGGAGCTGTGAGGAAGGAAGTCAGCCTCAGTGGATGCTGAGATTCAGCACTAGCAGAATATGATCCTCCCTCTCAAGGTTAAATTGTGGCCTCTCAGGCAAAGCCTCAATGAAAGAATTTTACTGGGGTAAAATTTATGCAACATCTTGTTATTTAAGCTGGATTTTAGCTCTGTGGGCAGTCCTAACTGAGCTCTGACCTGTACATCTAAGTAATTTTAACCACTCGCCCTGTCCTTGTCATCCTGCAGTAATCTCACTGTACCTCTGCCAAATATGACTTGTCTTGGGATCAGGGTCTCCCTGTACCTGTTTGTGCTTTTAGGGAACCCAGAGGGTACAAAGGTAACACATCAGTGAATTCAAGTGAGCTTTGGATGGTTTGTATGCAGCATGGTGCAGGTTTGCTCTTAAGGTTTCTTATTTCATTTATTTAATTTCTGTTGCCTACAAGAACTGAGCCTTCCATGTGTGGGGCAGCCCCAGAGCTCAGCTGAGAGCAGGGAGCAGAAGGGGAGCTGTCCACAGCAGCTTCTCTCCTACCAGTAATGAAGATCCACTGCTGAATTCCCATTGCTGCCCTCTGATAATCCCTTCCCACTGCTGAAGGCACAAGTTCACAATTTCACTCTGTCCACTTAAAAGCTGGTTCTTAATGAGATTCTCAAACGTAAAGGCCAGTATTGTCTGTTTAAAGCAGCAATGAGATGTGATTTTTTTTTTTCATATTCTTCAAATTGATCTGCACGAGGCAGTTCAACACATGGAAGTGTTTTAAAGCAGCTGCTAAGTGAGGTTGTTTTATGGGAACGATGTTACCAGAGAGCCCTGCCAAAAAGAAGGGTGTGGGGATGGTAGGAAAGAGTGGGGCTGAGGGAAGAAAAACTTCCCACAAATAGATTGGTAGATGTGCCCCTCTAATTCCAGAAGGAATTCCTGCCCACTTTGTCACTGCAGCACAGTATCAGGAATAAAAGTAATTTTTGCAAAGCCCTTGAATTCCCTGTAACTTTGGGAGTTCTATCGTGTTATTACAAGGGATGCTACAGGAGATTAAATATTGATTTCTCTCTCATTTTGTCACAGTGGGGTGGAATTTTTCATAGTCTGCAGAAGCTGTGGAGCTTTGAGCAGCTCCCTGATTTACTAGCTGGATGCAGCAGCATCCTAAAGAAACATCACATTTTTACAGTACAGGGTTTGGGTTGCTTTTTTTTTTTTAAATGACCAATTCTGCTTGTGAAAGAAGCTATCACTTATAAATGAAGTTTTCTATAAGGGGAGGTTGAAATATGAAGAGAAGTTAGCAATGTAAAACTTTCTTCCAGGGTCTCAGTAAGAGGGGAAGCTGCTACTGAAGTCCACAGATAATTGTGTTCCTCACTCCCATTCTTCAGCCCATCACTTCTCCGTGGATAGAAATACTATTTTGTGCTGGCAGAAGCTTTCTGACTCACAGGAGGAGGAAACGGCTGCTGAGCTGTAGATCATGTGACCCTCTATAAATTTCAGCAGCCACCAAATAGCAATTTTTGTTTATTTATTTCAGCCTTACTCTTGCCTTTCTTCCACATATGTGAATGGGACTGAGAGGAGGAAGGGATAATTGATTCCCAACTAATGATGCCGTGGAGTGTTGCAGTCTGGGGCACTGAGTGCCAAATGCCCTTGTCCTGCTGTGAAAGTTACTTAGTGATGGCTTGAAGGCATTTTAGTTTTTTCATATCCTATTCAAGAAGATGCAAAACACCCAATGTACTTGAAGTTTAAATTCATAGAAGAGCTGGGGATCAGAAACATGGGCTTTCTGGTTTTAACTCCTTTTTGTTGATGGAAATGCTGAATGAAACCAAATTTACTCTACAACTCCTGTCTTGGAAACAACTGCAACCAGGAACTTTCATTTTAGGATGGCATCACCCCCTTGTCTGCAGTGAGCTGCACTCCTGATAATGCACTTGCTGGGCTGCCCCAACTCTGACAGGATCACTTTCTTTCATTCCCTAATGGAATTATCCTATTCACTCTAGTTTTATCTACCCTTTTCTGATGAGATCACACTCTTTCCTCCCACTGTGCCCTCTCCCTTGTCCTGCATTTTTCCTCAGTCTCTGTTCTTCATCACTCCCAATTTATGAGTTTTCAGAGATTCAAGGCCCCACAGAGCAATGACATGAACTCACCTGATGAGCACATCTTACATCCACAGCTAACCCTCATAATCTCTGTATCATGCACACAGCCCAAGTTAGAGAAATTTTATATATTCTGCCACACTTCAAAGATAGTAAAGGGAAACTTCAGTGTTCCTTGGCAGCTTTCTTCAGTGGTTATCAGCTGTAGATTTCAGTATTCAAACTAAACACCCCAGTCAGGTGTTATTTTACTCTTAAAAAAAAAAAAGCCAACAACAACAAAAACCAACCATCATTTTGTGCTGTTGCTTACAAAGGCAAAATTTAAGTGTGCTCATCTTAATTCACACCTCAAACACTCACACAGCAACAACGGTATTCTAAAAATAAAGTTATTTCTATTTCAGCTTTTGCTCTACATTTTATTGACTCCAGGGGCGTTTCATTGTGATAGTTAATGTTTGAAGTCACAACCTTGAGTAAAAGAGGCTCAAATTATCATGAAAAAATTGTTCTGGAAGCTTTACTGGGCAACTGAATTAATTCTTAATCTCACTGCTGATTACCAATCAAGGCACTACACTAATTATTTCATAATAATATATTAGGAATCTTGATAGAAGACCTGTTAAAGTTTTCAGTGCCTGAGTTTCTGTGTCAAAGTATTTAGCCAAAGGATAATAAATCACTTCTTGAAAGCCAAAGTTATTCTCCTGAGGCCAAAAGAAAATATTTCCAGTGAGTTTTCAAGGAACGGCGGGCTGAGGACTTTCCCCTCCCTAGCTGAAGCACAAATTGAGGCTGTGCCTGCTGGCACCACTCTCTCCCCTTGGTGTGGAGAGCACAGGACCTCAGCTCCAGGTTGCTTTTCTTGTTGCTCTCTTGTAGTAACAGAACCCTCATCACTTGAGGTGAAAAGGCATTTTTGCACCAACAACTGTGGAAGGGTTGGCGGAGTCAGCTGTGACATTTCTCACTCAAGCTGTTCTCTCCAAGCCCCCCACACTACCTGCCAGGTACCCAGAGCATCCTGGTCATTTGTCAGCACCTCCTGCATCCGTTCAGGCTCTTGACATCATTCTCCAAATTGGTTTTGGAAAGCAGCACTGTGCAATCTCAATTACAAAGCAGAATAGCCTCAAAGCATGATTTTGTACACGGTGTCATGTTAAATCAAGAACCTGCTGGATGACAGGGGGTAGCCTCTGTTTATTTAAAAGGTGCAGAGATAAGCAATAGACCTGGCTGCCTTTTAAGACTGTGTTTATAGGGCCAAGCAGTGAATTGCAGAGTTGTGAGGCTCCAGCCCCTAACACTGATCTGGCACCCAAGCACCACATCACATTAAGGGCTTAAGAACTTTAATTTTAATTAAAGATTTCAGATTCTTTCCTTTCCTCAGATCTACCAGTGGAGAGGGTCCGGTGTTAACTCAGGGTGTGACTTTTATCAGATGGAGACCTCAGTATTGACGGGGCAGCGACAGGAGGTCTGGGTTAATTGGGTGATCTGAGGCAATTGCTCATTTAATGGTCCCTGATCAATCTTTAGTGGGGCAGTGTCTGCTGGCCGTGGGCACGAAGCAGCTGTGAGCATTAAAGGACTTCAAAGGACTAGACCCCACACAACAATCACCCCTTATTGGCTGAAAGTGGGTTCTTCAATACACTGATAGGTACAAGTACACAAATAACATTAATTATTCAAAAAGTCAAAATCCAAGACAAACACCAGAATAAGAAGGAGGGGAGGAAACTCCTTCAGGATTGTTTTCTCACCCATCCCCTCCAAATTTTGAGGATCAGAGTAATTTACAAAGGAAACTTCTACTTAAACAGGAAAAAAAATCCCACTTTGTTTTGAGGAGAGAAAAAAACCACAAAACAAAACACCTCTGCTTCTCTTTCTAGGTAGACTTTTTCCCAAACAAACAGTTTGCTGAGTATCAACATGAATTTGCAAACTCTTTTGATCATCCTGAAGCTGCATGTGTAAGAGGTGACGTTTCAGCCAAAAACATTCACTCACCTTTACTGCTGGCTCCAGAAGTAGATCTGCTTACAGTGCTGCATCGACACAAAAAGCACACCACTGCAATTTCAAGCAGCTCCTTTATCCTAGAGATGACTCCTAGCTTTTTAAGTTCCTAACCAGATTTTATGCAGCTCCAAACGCTGAGGATCCATAGATCTAACACTTGAGCCTAACTGCAGCATATTCAGGTCTGACATGTGCATAGCGTTCTCTGCAGGCTTGAAGACTACTTAACCACATTACTTCTGAGCTCTCAATCCTATTCCTCATCCGTAGTCAAATCATATTTAAAAGTCCAGAACAGGAAAAAAACTATTGTCCTTATTATTTCCACACCATTTCTGTTATATAAAGTAAGCAACTGAGCACTTGCTCCGTGCTGACATCCTGCTTTCACCTTTTCTCCCCTCCCTACAGGCCTGCGTAAGTGAAGAGGAGCCAGAGGATGGACAAACCTTGCACTCCACCAAAGGTGCTGCAGGAAACAGTCCCCTGGGGCCTGGGTCTTTGGCAGAGGAAATGCAGGATGGTGAACTCCATTCCATTTTTTTGTTCCTTGTCTTCTTTTCAAATGCAATGAATGTACATCAACAAATGGCCACACAGTTGGTTTTTAATTCTCCAAGTGCCCTGACGAACCTTTGCTACCACAGCCTGCTGGCACCAGCCCAGAAATGACACAGGCCTAAAGCCTCTGGCAGAACAAGTTCACCAAGAGCCTCTCTCACGTTGAAGTCAGAGCTGCTTCCTTGAGCCATGGATCCAGAAAGAAGGAAGCACTGCATAACATCCTGGGACATTTCAGATGTTCTGTAGTTAGTTTCTTCCCCTTCTCCTTTCACCTTATTCTGAAAAGAGCCTAAATCCCCTAACACCACTTCATCTCCTCCCCGCCTGTATAAAACTATAGACTGGTGGGGGCTCTTTACACTTGAGTTACTTAGGCTTTTTTGGGTTTTAAGTTATAGATGAGAACTCTCCCCTTCGTCCTCCCATCCAGGACTCCCTCCCTCATTCTCCGTAGACGTGGCAGCAGGCATTTGTGCTGGGTTTCAGCGTTCTGTGGCCTAACTCCTATAATGCTGACCAGCTGGACACGAGTAGAGGCATGGACTTTTACTCAGCCTCACCCCACTCCAACAAGCCAAGCCATTCTCAGAGCAGCTGTAGCTTGCTCTGGGGTTTGCCCAGCTGCACTGAGCTAACCCTGGTGTAGCCCTACGAACAGCTGCATCCCGCTGCAGGACGCTGGGAAAGGCCCCTTTTCCATGGATCAGAGGTGGGTTTGCACCTGCCTTCTTCACTGAGGAGCTTATTCCAGGCACAAGCCTGGCAACATCCTGATGGAAGAGTTTGTTTGCGACAGGTCTTTCGAGGGGAGGGAAAGGGCTGAAGGGGGAATGTAAGTGTAATTAAGTTGCATTAATGAGCTGCAGCAATTAATTAAAAAAACCAACAAAACAATGTCAGTTTTGTTAGCAGTGTCTCCCAGCATGTGAAGTGCCAAAAGCAGAGAAGGAGCAGTCATCAGCCAGCCCTGGCATTTTTGGGCTGGTACTTTCCAAGTGCTGTTGTAATCCATTATTGTCTTGCCTAATCTGTTTGGGATTACTTGGCATTTTTTGAGAAGTGCTTTTCAGAAGGGTCAAGCTAGAAGCCATGCTAGGGAGAAGTGTGAGGGAAGAATTAAAAAAAAATAAAAACATTAAGTGCTGAATCAAAGACAGAATGATGCAGCTTTCTTTGTCCCATTCCTAAGGGCCCAGGAAGCAAAATCCTCTTTTGTAAACCCAAATGTATAAGCACTAAGAATATTTTTTGTTTCCGTGAGACTTCTATTCCAGATATCCACTGCAAACTAACATGAGTTCCACTTGGGTGTAGCTGTGAGTAAAATAAATTGGGTTTTGCAGTGTTTTTTTTTCCTTCTTCTACCCACCAAAAGCCACAGCTTCTGACTGAACAAAACAGACAAGTAGTTCCATACTCGTTTAAAACCTCGAGGAAGAAAAAGCTCAACCCTGACAGCTCTGTCTGACAAAGCATAACTACCTCTCTTACTACTAAAATTGTGTCACTACCACATTAAAAAAATATCAGTGGAACACAAGCTACTCCCCCTTTGGACATCACAGAGTGTGCATACACTGTGTTAACCCTTTCTCCACCTCTCCTTTGATTCATTTCTGTATCACACTTGCTCCTATCTGCCCACCTAACATTCCCTGGAGAGGCAGGAAAACAAAAAGGAATAGAAGAACACACATCCTCTACTCAATGAGATCGTTCATTGAAAAAATTTCATTTATTTAGGGCTTTTTAATCTTCCCTTTTCTCAGCACCCACTTCACACTTTTTGATTTAATATTTCTTTTGCTCAGAGAATATTATCCATCAGATACCAGCAAGTCTGTATTGGCCTTGTTTGAGAGCAACCAAAATTCAGCACAGATGGTGGAGGAAGCACAGTTTCAGCTCTGAACAAGTGAGACATTTCACTGGTAGTTTCAGGTAGGAATTCTTCTAGGTGGTAATATGAAGGAACTCCTGGAATTATTCTGAGGTCTGCCTGTTTTTAATACTACACCTCTCCAACTGACCAAGCCCTGGTGCCACTTTCTCTAATAAAGCTGATCAAAACCACTTGCCAAGTACTCTAAAGAGATTAAGCATCAAACTATTAACAGCATTGCCTCTTGGCTTTAATACACACTGGGAAAGATCAATTAAATAAAGGTGTGATGGCTGAGCAGCTTCAGAACTACCACTGAATTGCCTGTGTTCATTGTAGCATAAAGCACCAATTAATAGAGGTAAAATAAACACTAAGCCATATTCAGGTAAGCCTATAATATGCAGTATCAATGACTGCCATAAATCATATTTTAAAAAAATCAGTCTGAGAAGAAACTAAGCTACCAAGGGTCATATTCCACACTTAATTACCTCCTCCACTTTCCATTAGCAGAGCCATTCATCCTTCATGCTCTGAAAAGGCCTCCTGCTCTGCTGGTGCCAGACCCACTCTGAGCACCACAGGGTCCCACAGTGACCCTGCCCCGTCAGGGCCAGGCCATCCCACCCCCAGCGTGCGCCAAGAGCAAGGAGCAGCTGAAGGTTTTGCTCCGGTGGGTTCCCTTATCTCCAGTTTTGGAGTGCCCTCTGTTGGGGACTGACATCGCCGGCGGTGCTGCTCATCACAACACAACACGCACCTGCTTCTGAGGGGACATCTCCCCATAGGGAGGAAACAGCTCCTCCCTTCCAGATGTGGAAAAGCCACGATTTTCAAAGTGTTCAGTAAGAGAAGACCCAAAGAGCTGGTCCGTTTCCAGCCTTGTAGTCCTGCTTAGGTTCCAGCCACACTGAGCTGAGCTTGGGAGGAGGAAATAACACTATTTCAGCACTGAGCTGGTTTTGTTTTCCCTTCTCAGATTAGCACATCTATTTAAACTATAAGTGTTTGCTGTATATATAGAAGCAAAACAAAGCCAATGATATCTTGAACCCAGACAACCTAATTTGGCATGGTAGATTGTTCCCTATGAAAGCTGTTGTCTGGCAGAGACCCACCAATTCCTTCAAGAGCTGGAGAGTTTAAACTATTCAACGAGTCATTTCTCTCCTCTTTGCCAAGAGCTGCACTAACACGACCACCTTCTGAAGGCAGGCATGAAGAGAGCTGCTCTCCCACATGGTCCAGGCGTAACTGACCCCTTAAAGTTGCTCACAGACAAGCCCATCAGCCTGTTCATTTCCAGGGCTGGAACCAAAGAGAGGCAGTTCCAGAACCACAGATGCCACATCCAAAATTCTGCAAAGAGTTCAAGTCAGAATTATTCCCCATTTGCACAGTTTCATGTATCAGATCCTTATTCTCCTGCATCCTCATCCCTTCTTTTGCAGTTTAAGAGAATCTGGAGGTTCCAGATTCTTCCCTGTGAGGGTGGTGGGGCCCTGGCACAGGGTGCCCAGAGCAGCTGTGGCTGCCCCATCCCTGGAAGTGTTCAAGGACAGGCTGGATGGGACTTGGAGCAACCTGGGATAGTGGAAGGTGTCCCTGCCCATGGCAGGGGGTGGAATCTTTAAGGTCCCTTCCAACCCAAACCATTCTAAGGCTCTGTGTCCCACACCCTGTCTTGTGCATTCCAAAGGAAATTAATGGGGGGTGAGCACAGTTGCTTTTCTTACTCGTGCCCATGCAGCACTGAAGGACAACCTGATGTCACTCTTAACATCTTAGGACATCACCACACCCCTCCCCTGAGCAGGATATTGTACTACAATCAGATACTCAGACCTCTACGTTAAACAAAGGAAAAATTTTATTCCGTGAAGAAGAACAGTTCATTTTTAAAAACATATTTCCTTTCCCTTCAGTTAACAAGCTATAGCATGGATGAAACTTACTCTTTTTGGCTACGTGATCGAATATTCCATTTTAAATAAGAATCACCAATTTAGCCAGCAAACATGTCCTATAAAGGTAAGTTTCCATAGCTATTTTCTAGTAGGATAGTACCAAACATCCAGGGAAGAGCTCCATAAGAAGCTTCCAGGAGACCATCTAGTAACCCTGAACAAAGAGCCTTTCAACTGGGGAGGTCAGCTGAGAGCAAAGAGGTTGGAGAGTCAGGCCAGGTTTTTCCACTTAGTTATGCAAATTTGAGTATTACTGAAACATTTCATCAATTGCTGAAAATTCAACAAAAAGGGGAGGAAAAAAAAAAAGGACAGCAAAGAGCTCAGAAGAATAAGGTAGATTCTCCCTCCCCCACAACACATCGCTGCTGAGTATTCTAGTCTCAATGGAATGCATTTTGTATAAAAAATACCCCCATTTTCAATCAAACTTACTGAAGGAAGCCCTAGGAGAATAATCTCTAAATGAGTGAGGAAGAACCAGAGAGGCTGCTGAAAACAGCCTTCGATTTCAACACAGAGCAAAGATTCATTTGAGAACACAAAAATTTGGAGAAGGAGAACCTCTGTCAACAAAAGCCTCTTTTTGGAGGACAAAATCATCCAGCAGAGTTTTTCTGGAGCAGTCCTACAGCAGAGATCAGCAAGAGTACATCAAACCAGCAACTCTCTACTAGAAACACTGTGCACAGGAGGCACCTTTAGTGAGTTTTTACACTTACGCCAAGCTACCCTGCAAATAAGATTGCTCCAGCATCAAACTATTTACTGATTTCCTCCCTCTGCTGTGTTATGAATGAGTGGTACAGACTTCTCTTTCCCCTGAGGTGCATCACGGCTCAGGACATGAAAGTTCTCACGCTCCCCCGGATGACAGCTCTGCAAATGGGACACAGCCTCAGATTGAGGGCACATTCTCCACAAGCTACCAGGTGGCCACAAGGAACAAACACAACAGACACATCTTTGTCCATGCACACTTTGCACATCCTCTCCTCCTGCAGGCGGCGGAGCTGTTCTTCCGTGCTCAGCTGAGAATCATCTTTACCAAAAACAAACAAAAAAAAAAAAAAGAAGAAAAAGGGCCAAACTGTTAGTATTGTCACAGCTCCAGAGTGCCAGTCGTGACAGCTTAGGAAGTCACACTGCAACTTGTTCATTGTTTTGTTCAGAGATTGACTGTGGAGATGGCAAAAGTACCTCTCTGGCAAGTTTCATTTAAGCTGAAAATTTTCAGTTATTATAACCTGGTTTATCTACGCAAAATTCAACCTATCTACACATGCTGGACTGAGCAGGGACTGAGATCAACAGCATTTTCTTGTGGTACATAAATTATCCCGATAAGCTGGATTTTTTTATAACAGCTGCTTCACAGGGCACTTCAATCCTTCACTAAGGGTCTCCATGGTCAGGTACCACTCAAGCAAGCACACACTCCCCTTCAAAGTTTAAAAAAAATGACTTAATGTAATGACTACTGATACTGTTATTCTAAAATTCATCCCAATCATGCCTAAACTCAATTCCCCACCCCTGTCAGCCCAGGGCACCTGATTCCTTGTGCTGCACAGATCGCGTTTCTTCTCTTGACGTTCCAGTCTCTCTCGGAACAGCTTCTGTATAACCAGGAAAGAAGATGGCATTAAATGCTAGCCCCTTTCTCCTTCTGCAGACAGTGCTGTGTGAAAAGATGAAATCCTGGACCTCAGAAGCCCTTGGTTAAACACTTCTTTACTCTGCTGTTAACTTCACACATGCACAGCCTCGTGTAGCTGATGTTCTCCTCACGTGCTTCAGGAGCTATGCAAGGTAACCTCCCTACCAAGGCATGTCCACATCACAATCTCTCCTCAGAGATGGTTTATCTATCAGACAGCAGAAGCCATCAGCTGCTCATTCCTGCTCCTGTGCTACTATTTAATCACATTTTCAGTTTTGTGGGGTTTTTTTTCCACATTAGCTACAGAAACAGCAGATCGTGCAATGGAGACAGGAGCTTGGCAAAGTGCGCCTTCAAGTAAATTTCACTTGGCAAACAGAGAACACAAGACAGACAGAGAAGTTAAAAGGAAATATATATTATCCAGACAAGAAGCATGGCTGTTTCTGATCAAGTTATTGATCCAGTTTTGAACGGGCTTGGGGTGATCATCCAACCCTGGAAGCTTTGCTTCAGACAAGTGCCTCTGTCTGGATCAGATGTGAATTTGTGCCCGAGCCTCCACATGGTGGAGCTGCCTGTTACCGCAGGCCTGAGGGCAGCAGGGGACACCAAAGATGTCCACACCATGTCCCGGTGCAGGCAGATACAGCCACTGACACCCCAGCAACCACAGCTCCTTCAGGTTTCTTTAAATCAGAATCTCATTGTTAAGCCTCCCGAGGAAAGGCAAGATTGGGAGCATTATCCCTCTTAACGCCAACCTGGGCAGAGAGAAGGCAGACCCTCAAGGGACTCCCAGCAGTGCTCAGGGTGCAGGGAGGAAGAGGCTGAACACCCCCCAGCCCAGGTGAGTGAGCCATACCTCTGCTTCCCCCTGCACTGCTGCTGGCCCCCCAGCCCGACTGCAGCAGGTCCGAGATCAGCTCGGACTCGGACAGGTAGAAAGTCCCAGTCAGCACAAATTTATTCTCTACCAGCTTTGCCACCCACGGTGGGTCAAAGCCCATCTGCAGCACATTGTGCACTACGGCACACTGATCCTCAGAAGGATGAGCCAGTGATTTCCAGTCCCTCAGATGATCTGTAAAGCAGTGAACAGATACTTTACCAAAAAGGCAGAACTTCGGGCAAAAAGTGTGCCATTCCTTGAAGGTGTTAAATATATATATATATATAAAATGGCATTACTATTTTCTAGAACACTCCTCAAGCTATCTATATAGCTAGATTAACATCCACATTTATTTTTTACTTCCAATCATAATCCACAAGAAAGTTAATCAAAAACCAATTTTATAAAAGCCCAGAGACTAATTTTGCATGGCTTATTTATTTTATCAGTTTATTTTATAAGTCTCCCGTGTTTGGCCTCAGTCCAGAAACCTTATCTTTGTTTTCACATCCCAGAACAGAAGCCTCAGAACTGCTTTCATGAACATCAAGTGGAACATCCCAATTGAAGTCTCTCCTACCTCAATCAAGCTCAGCCATTCATCAGTAACAACAGAAATAGGAAATTCAGCTGGCAGTCTGTTCAAAGGCTTAAGTCTTGCTTAAGCTCATGGGAGCCAAATTTCACCTACTTAAATTTCTGGGAGCAACTGATAAATGGGACAAATCCCTAGGAACAACACTTTCATGAACATCTAGACCCTCTACTGTTCTCCAGTCTCTTACCAAGCATGTTTTAAATGTTGTAACGTGAAACACTGTACAGACAGACATCAGCATCAAGAGCATGCACAAGTCAAAGCAAAGCTAGGCAAGCACTCAAAACTCACACGATTATCCAGACTAGCTAAGTGTCTCTGGTCTTAGACTAAAAGGTCTCACAAGTAATTTTGTTTTCTAGAGCTAGAGACCATCTCCTAAAACCAAAGTGAAACAGCTTCCAGAATAGCAAAACATCTGACAAACACCAAGTCTGCAGAGTGCACAGCAGCTGGGGTGGGGTGGTGGAACCCAGACTACACCACTTTCACCAGAAGACAAACCATCAGGTAATTACAGCACTGACCTTGGGAAGGAGAGGAGTCCTGTTCAGTCTGATCCCAGGAATGTCTCTGAAAATGACACAAAAAGAGAAGCACGTGTTCAAAACTCCCCTGTCTGATTCCCAAACCTCCATCCACTACACACAAAAATATTCATGACTCACTGGGGCCAGCATGGTGGTGGAAAAGGTCGCCTGAACGCTGCTAACAAATTCTCTCCCCCTTGACTGCAATAAAAATTCACACCTATGAGCAGAAAGGTTTAAATGCATTAGTACAGGATCCCCCAAGTAGCAGCAGTAGTTTGCATTTTAGAAGCAAAGGGTGCTATGGGTAATGAGCAAACAGCTATATATTCATTAAAGATGGGGGTTTATGGTGTTTCTCCCACTCACCTCTTGCACAGAGGTTAACAGTAAGAGGCTAATGATCCCTCCCCCTTAATTAAATCTTTATTTTGGCCCAAGATGAGCTCAGTTGTAACATGCTTTGAAATAGAGCACAGGAACTGTGATGAGAGAGCAGTTCACAGGAAAAGAACCAAAAACTGCTGCAGAAACCTGAGGTTTACAATACATTTCTTTTTGTACCTCAGAGTAGTAGTAATGAAAGCTGTATTTTGATGTCAAAGAAAGTTATTTTAATTGAACTCTTAGATAGTGAACTCTAGGTCAAACTAGAAAAACTTCAGGTCTGAGCTGGGCCATTCTACCTGAACTTGAACATTTTATTTTGCTTTTAAGGTGAGAGGATCTAAATATTTCTGTCTAATGAAAGAAAACCATCAGTGTGAAAAAACTATCAGTGTGAACTGCAGGACCTATCTTTTGGTCTTGTTATGAGGGGCATTTGTCAACCAGGACTGACTTACTCTGGATACCACTTGGCGTGTTCCCTCCAAGGATCATCTCCGAAGGACCAGCTCCTCACGCCCCCATCACAGTAAAAACACCTCACTACATCTCCTCGTCCTGAAAGGGATATCAAGAGATTATCGGATACCTGAGGCACCACATGCCGCACTAGCCCTGGGTGAGAACGGCACAAAACAGGCTGCAGACAGAAGAGGTGAGCACGTGGCAATTTACCAACACTGTGCTCAGTCTGAGCTCCCAGAGCTGCAGCTGGGTGAGATGATTCCAGAACGGGGTCACAAGCAAACAGTGTGAGCTCCTGAGGTCCCGTGTACACACACACCCCCCCAATCCCTCTGCCTGCAAATATTTAGAGTAGAACTGCAATTAGTTACACCGGGACCATACTTTGCTCACTAACCACAATCTGCCAAACGATGTCCAGTTTCCACCTCAGGTGTAAGAATTTGTCACAATGTGGTTCCTGTGCTTCTCTTTGAAGAAATCACAGGGGAAATTAAGAAAACAACTATTAAGAACTGCTGATAAATGCCCTGCCCTGAGGGCATTGAGACAATGTCAGTAAGGGCGGCCCCTGACTCTGGGTCACAGACACCACCTCCCAAACTCTCCCATGTCAGAGCACTTCTGGCTTCTCTCAGTGCTCAGTTCCAGAGTTCTCTGGCTCCAGGGATTGCTGGGCAGTGCTGTGTCAGGCTGCTGCTGCCTAATGAGTCCCCAAAGGAAGCCTGTGCTGGGCTATCAAACAGCTGTAAGCAGCAACTCAAGTCCAACACAGAACACAGGATTTTAGCTGGATTTATAGCAAGACCCAGGTTGTGCAGTTTGAGTTAAAATCTTGCATAAGTAGACATACAAACTTTCACCTCCTCCCACTCAAGCTAAAAGAACAGCTCAGTTAGACAGACTTTCCAATGTCCATGTCATCCACCAAGCAACAGCTCAGATATTTCCTGCTATCCCAACATTTAATAATGCTGGGGTTTTTTTCCTTATTCCCATCTTTACCAACAAATGCTACTTAAATAAGTGGAAAAAGGGCAATTCAATCATACTTCAACACTGACTGTGGAGTGTTCAGGGTGTGCAGGTTTGCTTCTGCTGAGGGACCTGTTGTTTATTGGCCCTGTCTGTCACTTCCTTCCAGGTCTCAGTTTGACATGCAAATACAACACAAATAGAATCCTTCCTATCAAAGAAGGCACACTTGCAACACACAGAAATATCTCTCCATTATTAGCTTTCAAAATCCAAACAGATCTCCCCAATATTTAATTACAGTCAAGCATTAACATAGTGCAAATATTTCCTCTGACTGGTCGATTCAGAGAGGAGTATTTCTTCAAACCTAACCAGCAAAGCCTTTTCAAAGGAAAACCATGTTATATTGATATTCACATGCATGTGGTTGTAAGAAATATTACCTATTTTCCTCAAAAAAGCAGTATATTATTTCTGTATTACAAATCCAGAGCCCTTAGAGCAACAAGCCACAGTGACAGCCAGAGGGGCTGAGTCCCTACAGGTTTCACTCAGATTTGGGGTTTTGAGAAGGAAAGATTTCAGTGCAAGACAGTTTATACAAAACATGGCATGCCAAGCAAGCTCTTCAAGTCCTTTTAGAAGTACAAGAAATAAAAACACTCAGTGAATCTTAAAGTACACACTGTTCTGCCAGTAAAACATCTATTTAAAACACATCACCTTTTCCACTCCTGCTGGAAAAGGAATTTATTTACTGAACCCCTCAGTACCCAAACAGGGGTTAATATTGAAGTGAATTCTGCACAAGCAGAAAGTGAAAAAGCACAGGCTGAAGGAAGGATGTGGTTTCCAACTACAACACACACACTTGCGAGTATTTGTAAAAATAAAACATAGTGAATAAGAGTTAAGAACATTTCCCCAGAGTACCTACCTGTGTAAAAGAACCCTGCTCTAGCCAGCTGCTCTGGATGCATGTTGGAATTTTGTGGCCAGTTCTCAAAGGTGGACAGTCTCATCTCCTCTGTGACCATCTCGGGGTATTCTGGTTCATTGGGCAGGGCTGTCTCCTCACTGACTATCCCCTGCAAGAGACTCAGGAACTGCCCATCCACAGTGTCAAAGATCTCCTGAAGGGACAGCATCTCTTGGTTCCCAACATCCTCACCACAGATGTATTTACAGGAAGGGAAGAAATTCAGGTGCTCCATGATGGGGCAGTCACCAGGTCTCCAGTCCTTCAGGACTCCACCACAGCAGAAACACTGCACTTCGTCCCTGGGACCCACGTAGAAAAACCCAGCCTCGACCAGGTCCCGGGCAGACACAGGGGCGGTGCGGGGCCACTGCTGGAAAGTCCTCAGCCTCCTCGCCACGCTCCTCATGCTGGAATCAAAGAGCTGGCAGGGAGCACCCCTGTGCCCAGGCTCCTCTGCTGGTGCTGCATCCCCCATGGCCCCGCTCTGAAAGAGAGGATGAGAGAGCCCAGAGCAGTCAGCTGCATTCCCAGCGCCAGGCAGCACCCACCCCACGTTATTATTCCTCATCCCCAGGCATATTCCAGAAAGCTCCTGGTCACAAAGCTGAGCTTGTTTCGGAATTGCAGCCCAGTCACAGATCTGGTGTTTCTGTATTTTGCTGTCGAGCTTTTGCTGAGCCCTCGCTGGTGTCCCACAAGAAGAGCCCAGTGCTTTCGGAGCCCCTCTGCCAATTTACAGGAGAGATGGAACAGAGAGCGAGGGGGAGGGCAAAACCTGTGCTGCTCCCAGGCTGAACCAATCCAGCTTTTGGCATCTGATCTGCGAGATAAATCCCTAGTCATTTTGCTCAGCCTTTAAACTAGCATTAAAAGGGCTCTGCTTCTTTATTCCTAAAACCAGGCATGCCATAACAAAACAGAGAACAGCCACACCCAAACAATGTCTCAATCTCCCGTTTACAGCCAAACACCACACAAAACATCACTAGATTTTTCATAACCTTATCGTGCTAACAGAACTGTGAATATCTAGAAATAGCTCTGTAAAAGAGAACTTCTCCAAGATACAGCTTAAAATCACTACGAATTTCTCTGAGGTGGTGTCCTTAAGGATTTTCTCATTTTTCTCATTTTCTGCCTGTGTTACTTGTGTGCAAGAGTAAGAGTAAAATTAAAGAGGTTAGCAAGTGCCTGATAATCCAAGCTCTCATGCTGCTTCAGGTAACAGCCCTTCCCTGTGTGATTAAGCTGAACTGAAGCTCAGCTACTGCTTCCAGTATGTCCCCCACAGCTGGCAAAGACAATTTCAAAAGGCCATACAATGACACAACTGAGACCCAGGAACAATTTAACCAGTTACACCAAAGGACTTCCTTTAGAGTAAAGTCATTACATATGTGACTAATAGCTGCAATCAACTCCAATTTCTTTAATTAAGTGCCCTGAAAATCCCCTCCCCACCCAACTCTATAGGTGAGTTCATCACAAGGCAGTACTAAATACCTACTGGTTATCAGGGCTAAGCATTATGAAGCACACAGACCCCAAAACATCACACAGGAAAACGTTAAATCAAGGGAAAAAATACAAATACGTGCCCTAAAAAGTCACAGTTTTTCAAAACTGATACAGCACATTAAAAAACCCAGATAACAGGTAACTACAGCAGTGCAGTCTTTGGAGTAGGCACAGTAGAATACAAACAACGAGAGACCACAGACACAGCAGTTGCTCTGCAGTAAACACTATGGCAGAGACCACGGGGAAGCTTAAGAAACACAAGCCAGTAGCATTTCTGAGGTACTATTCCACTTAATTAAGTGATACAGCATATTTTAGGGAAAAAAAACCCCCAACTTATAGGGCATTTCAGTCACAAGACCCACAGCCAGACTTAACAAATCCATCCTTCATAGTTATTACACACTTAGTGAGATTTTAAAAACAAAATCAAGCTTGCTCAACCACGTATCTCTGACAGTAAAAGGTAGCAAGGAAGAGAAAGCTCATTAGCAACCAGAATTTTCTTTTATAATGACAGAAAGCAGAGTTGTAGAAAACAGCTCTGAAGTTTTAGAACTGCATTTTATACAATACAATAAAGAAGTTACTCAAGAACTATGTCACCAGTATAAAGAAAAGTCCACACAGAAAGAAAAATCCAAAGCCATTAGTCACTGATAACCAGAAGAATTTGCAAGCTAAGCAAACTGAGGAACAGACAAATTGTTTGCCTTCACAGCAGATTTTGCTTTCAGAACTCAGAGGTTTGTTCATCAGGCACAGCTCCACAATCAGTGCTGCTCTCATCTTGAGCCCTAACAAAACAAAAGCTCTTAAACTACAACAAATGCTGGGTTTCACAGAGATGATGACAATGATGACATTGTCTTGGCCTTCCTCTACCTAGAAAGCACAGGAGAGCAAGCTTCACAGCTTTTGCTTTGTGTTTTCACAAAGAAAATTTTTTCCTCCCCAAAAAACTTTTAATAAGAGATGCAACATAGGAGTAAAAATATGTTTGTTCATTAAAAACCCCATTACAGTTTACCTGCACTGAAGATATTTATATGCTCTGCAGAAGATTCATTAACTTCACTAGCAAGACTCCCCAAACCAAGTTAAAATTTTAAAGAGTTACACCACCACTAAAAGCCAATGTTCTCCCACAACCCACTACTTACATAGCAATAGAAAGCCAAAACAATGCTACAATTGCTCCAAAGCTCATACAATTATCATAATAAAAATAAAATCACGTAAAAACCCCTAACTTTACCTGCAACATGCTAACAAAACCCCAGAATGCCTCCATGAACTAGAACTTGCTCAACACCACAAGCTTCTCACAACAACCTTCTCAGCAACACAGCAGTCCCCCTCCTCCAGAAGCAGAGACCCTCCCAAGTGGTAAGGGAGCCCACCTGAGTCAGAGGCCATTTATAATGCTTTGTTCCCCCCATTGGTCAGGTTTGGGCTGAAGTTCTCTATTGGTTAACAAGCCCAGATTTCATGTTTATAAATAGGAGTCATGAGGCAAAGGTATAAAGTTAAGCTCCAGCTTTCTCCAGAAAACGACTGATCTTGTTAAACCCTAGTACAGCACCAGGCACGACATCCTGGCTCCTATGACATAATGTCTGTCATCTCCCTATTTTGCTGTGACTCTTTTTAGAGTATTTCTGCATCTTTTTCAACTTGCTCTCACACATGTGTTTCGCACCTTATATTTCTTAAGAAAGCGTACTGTAAAGTTAACAGATAAATAGCAACAAGAATTTTCTCAAGACAGCTTGAACAGATTGCATTGACTCTACTTTGGGAGTCTTCTTCTACCATCGCATCTTCACAGTTTGAAATCTCCCTATTCCTTTGCCTTCCTGTGGTCACAATTCCAATTGGAAGACTTTAAGGTTAGTTTTGAAAGGTACCATTATTTGAAAGTCTGTTTTCCTTCACCACATTTCTATCTGAGAAGATGCATGAAGCTTATTCTAAACTATTGACAAAACATCAGTTCTCCACATAAACTTAACACAGGTGGTTTATGTTTTTTAAAAATGATAAATTAGCATTTCTCTTTTAATAAAAAGATCCAGAGTCTTTTTTTTTTTTTTTTTACAGGCAAGCCTATACAAACGTTCTCATTAAAAAGAACAGTGTTGGGTTTTTTCTAATTAAATACTTGTTAATGAAAGCCCCTGAGCAGTAGAGGGCAGTGCTTATATATGACATTTACAGAATCCTGTAACAGGAGAATGTGCTGGAGGGGTTTTGTCCTTAATTAATTTCTGTACAATAAAATACATATAAAGAAAATTGCACATTATCTTCTGTTCCACAGATCCTGTTCTTTCTAAGTCTATGCTGATTTTTGAAGAATGCATCCTAAAAATCTAAGACAGAGTTAACAAAATCCCTCCTACAGAGGCTGTTTGGGATCTGCTAATGGGTTGTAGCAAATCACCTGTTAATCAATTAGAATAATTGATAATTCTGATCTTATTAAGCATTTTACAAGCAATGACCTCGTCTTCTACTGCTTATAACCACCTGGATTCTCAAAGGTGGATAAAATTCTACCTGTTTTAGGGGAATCCCCAGCTTGACTGTTAAAGAGGGAAAAGCTGTATAAATCTCAGAGAAGCTCACAAACAGCTTCTACGTTAATTGACAACATTTGACTGATTCTGGCAGTGGTTATTATGTTTTTTCATTGTATACATAACATTCTTCCATCGTACAAGCTTCAAGACAGGTTTAAGATTGATTATCTGTGGGGATACACTCATGTGAATTGGGGGGTGTTGAGAGCAAGTAAAAACAAGTCACCACGTTTAAAAGATGGGGTTTTATTTTAGCATACCAAAATTTGGAAAGCAAATAAAAATATTCAGTAGTGTGTTGTATGCAGTTAATCCTGATCTTTTTTAGTCATACGTTTTTAGTTCCTTTTCAGAGCATTAAGATGTCCTACTGAACTTCTGAATGCTTCTTAAAATGAAGAGTGTCATGAGCTAATGATAAACAAATGTGGGAATCAGTAAACATCAATCAGGAGTCCAGGACAGATCAGTGATAATGATCAACAGTGTCGTCACTAGACAGTGATTTGAAACACTCGAAGAAGAAAGTAATATAAACATAATTAATCAAAAATATGCTTGCTATTATCAGCCTGATTTGGAAGGAAAACAATCAATAAATACAAGGGCCAGAGTATAGCTGGAGACAGCATAATGAAGAGCTCAAAAGGGCTGAAGTGACTGGAGGCCCTGGAAAAACTCCAGCAGAATTCAGCATCTCTAACCTCGAGGTGCTACACAGCTGTAAGGGGATGAAGCTGTTCTCTGTGGTTTAGCTCGAGGAAGACTATTGTGTTTTCATCAATAAATTAAGAGTTTACTGAGGAAAGAGGCTTTTATAACAGGGGGAAAAAAGAGGTATCAGTTGGCATTAGTGAAGAAACAAAGAGGCTGGAACACAAAAACAGACGCTGTAGGTTGCCACTGCAACTGACGTGGGGCTGGATATCAAGCAAATTTATGGCATAATTCCTATTCCCACTTTCTCAGACGCTAACCACTATGAAAATAGGCATCCATTTTTCAGAATCAAACATTCAGACCTTGTGATACAATTGCTTTGCAGCCTGAAGCAGAATAGACAAAACCATTACCCTTATAGCCCTAATGTAGGTGCCTGCTGCTGTTTCTCCATTTAGGGCCTCGCTTTTCCTCCTCTGGTTGCCTCTTCCTTGGGTGTTGCCCTCCACCTTCCCTCACACTGAAGGGCCGGGCGGTCTCTTCCTGCAGCAGAACACCTGCACTGCTGCTCTCCGAGGAGCTGCTGGCACTGCTCCTGTGACAGTGACACCCCTGAGGGTGGCTGTCGGCTCAGCTGCCTCCCAGGGCAGCGCGAGGGACCAAAGCACGTTGCTGGGTGTTGACACAGAGCTCCACAGCATCCATAAAACAAACCCACGGTGGACAGGAAGCAGGATCCAGCCCGGTGAATAATGGCAAGGCACACTATAAAGTGACTGGTGACCCCTGGGACAAACACAAAGCCATTCCCTTAGAGCAGGGCAAAGCTCAGAAGTCCCACTTTGCTGTTTCATCCAGCTCAAGGTTTTCTTTTCCCATAAGGAGTCCTGCTATACATCTACAGGGATCTTCTCTTCTCTGCCTATCAACATCTTCCTTGCTGCACTTTCCTCAGTGGACTTTTCAATAATAAGGAAAAACAAATGTAACACAGTAATAATAATAAATTATTTATTTCTCCAAACATTAACAATCATTAATTCAGGAAGCCTGGAAAATGCTGCTATGAAGTAAATCATAGAATCACAGAATGGTTTGGGTTGGAAGGAACCCCTTAAAAACCATCTCGTTCCACCCCCTGCCACAGGCAGGGACACTTTCCAGTAGACCATGTTGGTCCAAGCCCCATCCAGACTGGCCTTGGACACTTCCAGACATGGGGCAGCCACAGCTTCTCTGGGCAACCTGTGCCAGGGCCTCAGCACCGTCTGAGTAAAGAACTTCCTCCTAACATTGAATCTAAATCTCTCCTTTCAGTTTAAAACCATTTCCCCTTATCCTATCACAGCATTCTCTTGTAAAAAGCACACACACTATAAATAGAGACTGCTGGAACTAATACACAGGTGAGTAACAGATACCTGTTTTGTGAAGTGATTTCCTAGGGATTCAGATCTTTCAATCTCCTGCCCTAATTCTTTCCCCTGGCCTCCACTACCATGGCATTTGATTGCCTCAAAACTTTAGGTATTGTAATAGTTAGGAATAGCTAAATGTAGCTTGCAATGTGATTCATGAAAGTGCTTCAGATCAAATCCTATAAATATACCAGCCCACAGAACAGAACACAGTACATATGAAAAGGAAAATCTGCAAAGCACAGCAGATACTCAAAAAATCAGTAGAGGAACTGGCCTTAAAATCCTACTGTGATTTGAAAGAAAAGCAAACGAATACACTAGTTCCTTGGAATAAAGAAAATTGTTTCATAACTTCATTATTTCAGTGTCCAGCCTATTATAAAAAATATTTCTGCTTTTGAAGAGCGGGCTGACAACTGCTCACTGCTTTTTCAAAGAAAAGTGTTTGTAGAAAACGGCTTCTCTTTTATTTTTCTAAATGGCTTTTGGAGCTGAAAAATATGGGTTTCTTTTTCAAGGGTCATTTTTCCTTTTTATTTGGTTTTCTACCCTTTCTTGCCCTCATCAGTGAACACAAACATCACGAGGACAAAAAAAAAGGAAATAAAGAACAAACTCAAACCCTACCCAGTATTTGTTGTCTTTTTTGTTTGTTTGTTTTCCATGACATTCTGAATACTTTTAAAAAATCTGTAAAAATTTAATGTTGTTGCAAATTGAATGAACTATTTTCAGTTTTCAGCAGATCAACAATCCAAAGATCCAAAGAGGAAGCAGAGTTCTTAGAGGCCTGAGCAGCAGCACAAGGATTAGGAATACAGATTACAATTTGGGGAGGGAACTGTAGGGCTAAATACAATTCCCACAATCAGCATGGAAAACATAAATGATATTCCCTTCCTTCCTTCCTTCCTAAGTAGCACCTGGCGGGTTTTCCCAAAGATGAATTGTGCTCCTTCCTCTCTGCTCCTGCCTCTCCCTCTGACTGACTGATCATTTCCAGATTCCTTCTGATTCCGACATGGAGGAGTCTCACACTTGGGCTCTATTCCCTTTACCTACTCAAAGCCAGGATGAACAGAAACAGAAGACCTGGAGCCTCATGTAAACTGAGTGGCATTGCTACTCCAAATTGTTCACAAATAAAACTAAAAACTTCTCAGCAGAGATTGTTATCCACTTGTGGCCAATGTACGTCCCACTGTTCAGCCATTAAATTACCTTTAAAGAAGGATTTGTTAGGCATTGTTAGGACTCTAATGGAGCTCCTCCTACTTTTTAATTGGCGGAAAATCAGCCATCAAGAATCATAGAACATCTGATTTTCCAATTAAATTCTGCTGTAGTTTGGACTCTGCTTTTATTGCAGAGAATGTGCCTGGCTGCCGGAATATTGCTTGGGCGACAGGCAGAAAGATCTATTCTTGAGCTATTCACACCACAATCATCTGCTTTTCTCCATGCAAATTGACTCAGAATAGGTTTATTTTGTCCCTGTATCAATAATCACTAGCAAGATTGAAAGACGAGGAAGAAAGACAACAGACCAACCTGAAGTCACTGCTAAAAGCGGAAGGGAAAAATGCATGACAAAGTAAGCAAAGCCAGACTGACCTTACAATTGAATGGTACCACAGGAGAGCAGCACGACCGAGTTGCCAAGGATGAAGGCCAAGAGGGAGACATGGCAGAGTCCCTGTGCTCAGCCGTTGCTCCGCTGAGCTCCGTGCTACAGCTTTCCAGTGAAGTTGTCTTGCAGGGAACAGCATGTGTGATGCTGATGTCAGATGGGATCTGTTCACAGGCCACACTCTTTGCATATGATTTCCCTCCTCATGTTTTCACAAACAATGTGTCAGTGACATGAGAAACAGGAGAGAAGAACAGATACAATTTCTCTGTGTGTCTGCTTTTAATTTCCACCCGAAAGTGATGGAAATGAGTACCGGATCCTTGGTTTGGTAACATTCCACAGGGGTGTGGGGTGCAGGAGGGAGATGATTGCATTATGGCAGTATTTGATTTTCTCTCCTCTTAATGGCAGAGAGCTGCATAAAATCCCTGTAAAATCTAAATTTAAAAAAATAAAAACACCAACAAAAGTATTCTGTCGTTTACACATGAACTCTTCAGAGATTTCAGAGAGTGTTAGCAAAGAAAAGAATAAGTGAAACTTTTTCTTATACTAGAAGAACATCTTTCTTTCAATTAAGCCAAAACCAAACCAAACCCTGTGTTACCCCCTGGGTTACACTTCAAGAGTATCCTAAGTTATATAATATATATATATAAATATGAATATTGCCCTCTCTATATCCTCCAACAGAGACTTTTCATCCTACTGGTTTTATTTCTAAAAGATTATGTACTTCTCAATGGATGGACAAGATCATTCTTAGCATTACAAAATGCTAAGGAACAAAAAACAATTCCCATTTTCCTAACGCAAAAGAAAAAAAGTGTTTCCACAAAGACTTAGGTGCGTACATATCTGTATACATGTGACATGCTGCCTTTGAGTCTCGTCTAACAGGTACAGCCTAAGAGCAGCGCCCTGTACCTTGGGATGCTGAAGCAAACAGAGCTCTAACATTCTGCCCACATGCACTCATGGCGAGGATGATTCATAGTCACATCGTTTCTATATCGAGACTGGTGAACATACACAATCACATGGACTTCAGAGCAGTGCCCATCACCCAAGCATCCAGCCTTTCCCTTCTCCTCCCAGACACATGCTCCTCTCTCCAGCCAGGCTGATCACCTTTTTTTCGTCCTGTTTTTGAAGCTCTGCTCTGCGGACAGCCTTTCCAGCTCACTCAGGGACTGCCCAGAGCAGGGATTTATTGACTTGATCCATAACTGCACTGTAGGCAAGCACACTTGGAGCAGGCCAGGTTGGATGGGGCTTGGAGCCCCTGGTCTACCAGGAGGGGTCCCTGCCCACGGCAGGGATTGGGACAAGGTGTTCTCCGAGGTCTCTTCCAACCCAGACCATTCTGGGACTCTAGCAAAACACCAATTAATAGTTGCTACCCAAGCCAAACAGGGAACCCAAAGCATCTCCAGGTTCTGAGGATTGAAGCAGCACTCTTTCTTCCTTATCTCTGGATGTCTGAGCAGAAGCAGGACACAAGTAGACCATTCATTTCAGATATTTTATTAGAATAGTAAGTACAAACTCAAACTAACAATTTCCAAACGTGAACACAAAGAAGATTGGTTTTGACGGCATCTAAAGGAAAGGATGATTGTGTTGTTTAGTATATTTCACAATGACCAAAATTTGCCACTATTACCCCCAAAATTTAGCATGGAGATGTTACGAGACTTTGTAACTTCTGGAATTTACACCTCGGCCCTGCTGAAATCAACATAAGCTGGGCTAAGGGGCCCACAATTCCTCCTAGGTTCGCAAAATTGTTGTAAGGATAAAAAAAGGAATTAATCTGATAAAAACCCACATTGAGGGCAGCTGCTGCCAGTGGTCAGGCTGGCTGGGACCCTCTGCCAGGGCGTCCTGGCCACGGTTACCATGGGTTGGTGCGAGGGAAAATGGGGCTCCCAAAGCACCCGAGGTGATGGGTGAGCTGGAACAGGCTCCCCAGGGAAGTGATCACAGCACTGAGCCTGCCGGAGCGCGAGGAGCATTTGGACAATGCACTCAGACACGTGGTGGGATTCTTCAGGGTGTCCTGTGCAGGACCAGGAGTGGGAGTTTGATGATCCTTGCAGTCAACAGGATGAAGGACACAGTCCTAAAATGTACCAGGGGAGGTTTAGGCTGGACATCATTTCTTCATAGAAGGGGTGACTGGACATCAGAATGGGCAGCCCAGGGAAGCAGTGGAGTCACCGTCCCTGGAGGTGCTTAAGGAAAGCCTGACATGGCACTCAGTGCCCTGGTGCAGCTGAACAGGGATGTTGGCTGGACCACAGATCGGACTTGATGATCTCAGAGGTCTTTTCTAACCTACCTGATTATGTGATTCAGAGTCCCTTCCAACTCAGGGTATTTTGTGGTTCTGTGACTCAGTGATTCTGCGAACCTGCACGGACAACCCCGTGGGCAAAGAGGCCTCACAAAGGCTAAGGGAGGGAGAAGGGACCGAATCTTAGAATATTCAGAGTTGGAAGAGACCCACAAGGATCACGGAGTCTAGTTCCTGGCCTTGCACAGGTCACCCCAAGAATTCCAGCCCAAGAAACACTTCTAAAGCTCCGGCAGGCTTCGAGCTACGACATCCCTGCGGAGCGCGCTCCAAAGCCCGACCACCCTCTGGGCGAAGAACCCTTTTCTCCCGAGGAAGTCGCACACAGTGATGAGGTCTGCTCCCAGCCTCTCGTTCTCCAGGCTGGGCAGCCCCAGCGCCCTCGGCCGGGACGGAGGGGTCAGAGCCCGCTCCGCCCGGCGCCATCGCCCTCTCGGCGCCCCCTCCGCGCCCCCCGCGCCCTCAGCCCGCACGCGCACGCGCATGCGGCGCCACCGCCCCGCGCGCCTTTCCCCCCCCCC
>WBMZ01000579.1:0-45911 GCA_013400975.1 Atrichornis clamosus | reverse complement strand
CCCCTTCCCCTTCCCCTTCCTTCAGGGGAGAGACAAGAGATCTCCTCAAAGCAGGGTTATTTGGGGCTTGATTGATTTGTCTGATCTTAACTTTTAAGTAGAGAAGAAAGAGCTGAGATATAACTCTCTGACAATAAGAACACAGGCTTGAAGGAAGAAATGAAGAAATACAGATTGTGGAAGAAGTGAAGACTCGTGGCAGAGCACCAAGAGCCTCAGCCCCATCCATCCTTCACCCCAGGCACAGACCAAAAGTCGATCAGTCACAGAAGTTTATTCCTGCCAAACGATTCCAGCTCCCAGCAGGAACAACGGGACCAGCACCAAGCAGAGGAGGTTTGAATCATCTGAGCTTATCACATAGAGGTTTCAGAAAGTTCACATTACAGAGCCCCAATGCATTTTACAGCTTACTTGAAGGAAAAGGACTGAAACATCCAATATATCTTCCATAGGCTGACAACCCAGTAAACATTGCAGCAGGATAACCATGATCCTTAGAACAATGGAAACATTTTAGTTAGAAACTGTAGAAGTTACAAGGCAAAGATTTATGTGCTGTGGGGCAAATAAATATTCAGTTCCCATTAATGTTAATGGGAGTTAAGTGGCTAATTCCCCACACATTATGCTGAAGATTTACTTCTTTGTGTTTTATAGAATAAATGAATTTATAGTCTTCCTGGAGGTTAGACCTGAGAAAAACAAAGAGCTCAGAGTTTACTCCATTTTTATGAGGTCATTTTTTTAAAGCAGGTTTATTCCCTGAACAGGAGGAAAGGTTAGAAGAGCACCAAGTTAAAGCAATCCCCTCCATGGGATGCCAGGGAGATTTGTGGCAGGCATTTAATTCAAACTCACAGACGGAGAGACACGCAAAGATCCATATAAAATGTCTTAATAACAGAAGCCGGAAATTTGTAACAATAATAAAGGCTGACATTTATACAGAGCCTTTCATCCACACATCTACAGGCTGGATTTTGCATTCAGAGGCACTCACAAAATTCTGCTGCAAACCACATGTGATTTCACACTGAGAGGGCAAAATTCATCAAATAGGCTGACTTTGACATTACTGACACGGACAACATTGAGGCAGCTGTTTAATGCCCCTGGAAGGTACTTCAGCATGTTTCTATTTTGAAGCTTAGAGTATTCTCATTAAATTAAATTGATCTTTTCATGGCGCACAGACAGAAATGGGTTCCCGTACCTTGACGAACTCATATATACACCAGCACTTAGCAATCATTCCCTGCACCTCCATGAAAAAATCCCACAGAATTTCTTCTTTTTTCCTCCAGCCTCCAGGATGACCCCATACACTCTCATTGCTGGCTAAAAACCATTAGAAGCCAGTTTTGTGAACAAGTTAGAAGTCACAAGGATCCTTTGCCCAAGATGTGAATAGTATGTCAATGTCTCTGTGCTCAAAGACAACCAAACATTCATTCCAAACAAGCGCATTTTTCTCTTCCTCTGTTAAGGACTGCTACACATCAGTGCTGAAGCTGAGATTAGAGATTATGTATGAGACAATTACACATTTGTTTCCCTTTTGCCTGATCTGAAAAAGAACAGCTTCAGAGAGAGGGAGAGAAAAATTCAGAGCAGTGTTTTCAGTAGGGCACAGTAATCTGCCACAGATAAGCAGCAGTCTTTTTTCCTTACTCAAATGTTAAGCTTTCCCAGGAAAATAATATGTTCCCCTAACTGGTCATTCACTCATCTATAACTCCATGCAAATAATTTCTTTTCATTAGCAGGGTCACTCTCACAGCTTCAGTTTGGTCAGACATTGCTTTTGTATTGTGTACATTGGTTCGGGTTTTTTCCCTTTTGGCAGCAAAACAGCCTCTCAAGACCTTTGACAGTGAGGCCACACACTCGTCTTTCATTAGGACTAAGCTCTCTCCGATCACTTTGTGTTTATCATGCCAAGAGCTGAGGAGGAACAGCGGGATCACATGGACTGGGCACCATGCACCAGGTTCTCCCAGCACCCTGGTGCCAAGGCCAGGCTCTCTCCCCCGTTTTCCAGGCTGTGAGTGCATGGAAGGGGCCACAGAAAGCACTGGACCAGAGCGTGGCATGAGGGGTTGGATGCTCCCTGTCCTACCCAGGGCACTACTGCTCTTTTGGGGTATTCCAGTGCTCAGCAAGAGCCTCCTGGTGATGGTGATGGGAACCTGAGCCAGGCTTTGGAGGGTCTCTCTTCCCATCTCCTGCGAAAGCTGTGCAGGGAGCCCTGTCAGCCAACAGGGACACCTAAATTACATCTCACATGAAGTGGACTTCCCACAGCTAGAACATATCCTGGAGGGAAAGAAGGCAGCAGAGACAAAATAGGGCTGGAATGTGATTTCCTTGCATATTTGAAATGTTATTTACTATCTAGTAAACCCATTTTATAGCACCCTGCATTTTATTTTCAAACACTTCTATCAGCACACGCTGTATATCAGTCACTATCTGATTAGAGAAGTTTTCACAATGGTTTCCGGGCAGCCTTAAAAAGCTGCCAAAGAATTCAGTGCAGCAGAGGTTTGAACTTCATTGCTGTTTTTCACCAAAAAAAGGCTGAAGAACGAAAAACAAAGATGGAAAAAATGGATTTCAGTGAGCTGTGTGAATGCAGTAAGGCCCAAATCATGGAGGAAAAAGATGACCTTCTGGGGGTTGTGCAGTTCAGATAACCTGCTCACAATTTTCTGCCAGAGGATCATGAGCTCTATAGCCCCTCTGCTTTTTTATTAATTCTTGATGAAGTACAATAAATAAATGTAGTGTCATAACCAAGAAATCACCTATGAGACACAGAACAAATATTAATTGTACTTAAAGTTGTCCAGTTAGATGGTACATGTGCATCCTAGAGACATGATGGACGGGTAAAGAGCAAAATATCTTCATTTAAAAGAGACAACTGACTCAGCCCGTTTGTTATTGCTGGCCACACGTGAATAGCATTGTGCCTGCACAGATTACTTTTACATTCTCTGCTTCTCCTCGGGGACAATACCTTGTCTTTTTAAGCCATTTAGTTGTGTTGATAATTTTTATTCTTTACACTAGGCTGTTAGCCAAGGCAAATGTTTGTGTTGTTTTAAAAACTTGAAGTGTATCACTGTGGGAAACTTAAAATATACAGATAACTTCAGAAAGCATTTTTGAAAAAATTGTGATAATATCCCATGTTATTTCACTTTCCTTCTGTTAGCTTTACATGTAGCAGTGTTCAGTGCCTTCACTGCCTGTTTTTCTGTCCTCCTCTCTTCCCATTCCAAATACTTTAAAATATTGATATGATGATAATTGAACCAAACCATCAACATTTCTGTAGCGACAAAAGTTACAGAAAAAATCAAAACCCTAAAACCAAATGTTATTTTTATCTTTGAAAGACTATGTGAGGTATGCATCTGAAATAAACAAAACCCTTATAAATGTGTGTATATTAAACATTAGGACTAAACAGGGCTCAAAACAGTAATGGAAGGACAGGCAAAGTTTAATTGAAAATGACAAAATTAAATAAGACACAGACTCTGAGTTCACATAGAAAACAATGGTCTCAGTCAAATGCTACCAGTGCTGTGATGGCCTACTGAGCACGTGCGGACTCCAATCAGAAAGATTACAAGTTTGGCTCGTGAACGCTGCTCAGACTGAGTAAAACAACGTCAGGTGGCTGAAAAGGTTCAAGGGCAGTTCAGCACCGACTGAGAAACCTGGGGGAAGGAGCAGAGCGAAGGAAACGGCGTCTGGGATGGCAGCAGGGTTGGATGTGGTACTGGGGACTATGGTTTAGTGGTGAACACGCTGCTGCTGGGGTAACAGTTGGACTCTATGAGCTTAGAGGGATTTTCCAAGCTTACTGATTCTCTGATTCTGTGTTTCTGCCTCAGTTTTCATGGTGAGGGAGTTGTTGTGTGTTTAGACAAGATCAGGGCTGTCCTGTGTGACATGTATGAACTATTCATGTGCCTCTTAATCAGGTGGTGACTGAGCCCCCAGGGTCCTCAAGCTAATGGTGGTCCCACGTGGACCCAAGTTTCTCCACCAGCTTGTCCTCATGAGTCACCATAACCTCAGGCCTACCTCCCTTCTCCAAGACACACACGGAGGCACAAGTCCCCACAGGTCTGTTGTTTTAGGACTGGATGACCTTAAAGTGGGACAGAGTTGTGTAATGCAGCTTTACATGTGCTTTCTGTTTGTCACTGCTTAAGCTGTGCTTTCATACACCCAGCCCAGGAGTCCTGCTGAAATCTGCAAAACATTTCCAGCAGCTCAGATGAAGGTTCCGAACACTCCGCAGGCCGGGAGAGCATCTGGCTGGGGACGCTGGGCTGGGAAGAAGTCATTTTGATGGAATTAAAGGAAATAGTAATCAGGGTTGTAGAGAGAACTCTCTTCCTCCCGTTAATGTATTTTCTTGAACAAAGCACAGGAAGCTCTAACAGAAAGCTGCTCTGTGCTCCTGAGGGCCGCGGCGCCCGGCATCCTTCGGCTTAGCACAAATCCCCTTTGACTGGGGGCAGAGCGGAGGTCCTCCCTCAGCAGCACACAATCCTGGGCATGCCCCATTCAATCCCTCCTTTTCCCACTCCAGGCATGCTTTTCCTCTTCCGTACGCCTCCTTGAACAGATGATCTGTTGGTGGAATAAAGAGAAATGTCAGTTTTACCTCCTTTTCACTGAATTCCACTGCTCCCGCTCTCTTGCTGGCTGTAAGGGTTCTTGGAGTGTCTGTTTTTCAGCAATAAGCATTTCCTACCCAAGGTCACACACACTGTCTAAGTGCCAGCAACCAGAAACGTTAAATAAAGTCTTGCTGAAGTAACCGTACAAATATCTTTTTCACAATAATCTGCTCGTTGTCTTTCATGTGTTTGCTAATGAGCTTTACCTCCTGTGGAAACTCAATGGGCTCTAGCTGCACGATTTTCCAGGATTTGAAAAATGTACCAGTTTTGCTGGAAGGGGAGCTGGTGTTTGTTTTTCTGTGGTGAATTTTGTTTTTATTGCTCTAACTGCAGCTTCAGAAAATGAAATGTCTGTCAAAACAAATCAGGAGTAGGAATGCTCCAAACTTACATTTTTGGCACGGTTCTGCAACATTGAGTGTTCATCGTCTCGACTCTTAAATGCTGAACATGGTTAGAATGAACTTCAGGATCAAGACTGAGTAGATGTCCCATTAATTATGTTTCAATGTGTAGTAAGCTTCCAAAGTGGAGCTCGGGGCCATACGGAGCTTTCCTGATGCCAAAGCCTGAGGGCTTCTCCAGCTCTGCTGTTGCTGCTTTAGTCACTCTCCACACATTCCATCCCCACCACTCACTAACAGCAGAAGGGGCTGGAGGAATCCCAGTTTTGCAAACGTGCCACTGGTCACATTAATCATATTCTTAGTGCCAGTGCTCACAGCACTCACACTGGGAAGGAAAACACTCATTACCGTGGGGTTTTAGGTGCGTAGTGCAAGATTGAGGAATACTTGCAGGTCCCAACAAATGCTCTCGAAGCACCACAGTGCAGTGAACTGAAGTATCTTGGATTACGAGCTGGTAATAAAAGCGAGGATGCTAAAACACAATGTGTTTTGTCTTTGAAAAAGAAATTATGTCAACTTCTAATTGAGCACAAGTAATTGGTGTGGATAAGAACTGGTCTGGTACATGTGTCCTGGAATACATCCTCCTCAGCACAGCCCCGGATCTGGGGGAGCATGGCAGGTGTGAAGGCTGGATCCCACATTGGACATGATCTCTGTGGTAGTGCCAAATATTTTGAGTGTAGAAACTCTTTAGGTAATTAGTAAAGAAAGGTTCAAGAGGGAAAGCTACAACCTGAATAGCTGAAAATGCTAAAAATTGTTCACATTTATGATATTGCTTATTAATAATAAAAGTAGTTTACCAATGGGGAATAATAATAATAGTAGCAATAATAATATTATCAATCAAATATCAATCATGAGCTACTAGTTGTGCAAAAACATGTGTGTTTAGGCTTGTGTGCCACAGGACTGCCCATACAAATTTTAATGTACAAATTCTGCATCCACAACTGAACAGGTGCCTTCAAAGAAACATGGGTAAATACTTTCCTAAACAAAAAACAAATAATGGAAAGCACAGGTGGGCTGCCTTGTTTAATGTTTTCCATATGCAACTGCAGAATCACAAAGTCCAGATATATTAATAAGGAGGAAATTATTCTATGTCAACACTACTGCAAGTTTTAAAGGCCAAAATCCTCTCGAGTCTGAGCTCAGCCATGAGATTATTCCCTCCGTGGAGAACCACGATTCTCTGGTAATAAAATAATGCAGAGGGTAATGCTCTTCCCACTTGCACAGGGCTGTCTGGGAAGTGGCAAACCAGGACAGTGGTTGCATCTCCGGAAAAACAAACCCCAGGCTGGGCTCCAAGCCAGCTCTGCTGCTCACCTACCTCTCAAAGCAAGCACAAGCATTTTCTAAGAAATACTTTATTGCAGCATGAAGAATTGAAAAGTGAAGATTCCAGAATAATTTGTTCATCATTTTAATTCGTGCCCCTGTGCATGTGCGTTCTGACGCATTTTTACCAGTACGTCTTGCTTTTTGCTGCAAAATCCTGCTTTTCTGCAGGCTTTTCTCACATCAGACTGGTGGCAGCTCATCCTGTTTGACGTGGTGCATTGCTGTGCCACGCCCTGGGCCAGCTCTGGGATGAGCCACCCGGCAGCTCCAGAGGGATGCTCTGAGGTGCTCCCAGTGAACAGGGGCCGCAGCTCTGTCCCAGCTCCGCAGCTTCCCTGGACCCTCTCTGCTGGGTGCTGGGACCATGGCATCAGCATCATTCTGGGATTTAGGGGATATCCCAGACCAGATGGTGACATTTGACGTGGCCAGAGAGACCAGGTCTGTCTAGATCTGCAGGATGGATCACAGTGGCCACCCTGGCCAGGTCCTGCCCTCCAGAAGCACAAGGGAGGGAGTGTTTGCACAAGGGGTTGCACATCACCACTCCCAAACACCATCCAGGCAAATGGCTTGGTTGGGATACGTGGAAGAAGGGTGGCCAAGAGAGGCTCTGCTGGCCATGCTTCACCTCTGGCTGAGTGGCCACCACCCCTGAGGGTGCTCAGTCCCACTATAGGTCAAATAGTCACCCTGAAAAATCAAGAGTAGCTATTTACTGCTCCTCTCTCTGCAGTGTGCTGAGCGAACCTTTGGACTGATACAATATGCTTAATCTAAGGAGAAGAAGTATCTTTATTAGTTTGTGTCAACATTTTTCTTTCAAGTTCCATTAACAAGGTTTTGTGTGCCATTAGATGGTGTTTTATTATGATTTTTAGATGTTAACATAAATTCTGTTGTTCAGCATTATAGCTTCATTGATCTTATTTCATTAATTCTTATCTTTGCTCCTGTGGATTTTATTAATTTCTATCAGTATATAATTAGATTTTTAAGGGCCATCATTAAATTTCTAGCATTTGAAATAGTCCTCAGAGAGTTGCCCTGTAAATGTGACCGTCTTCAAGCGCTTTTTCCCCTTAACAAGGAGTGCTGTAAGATCTTTTGTTTTATTCATGAAATGTCACATTGTCTGATATCACAGCACTACATCACATAACACATCCAGCTCTGTAGTAGAAAATCCCTTTATGTTTCTACATCGTATTACAATTTGCAGTACTAATGCTGCAAGTAACGTATAGTGACAAGTGAAACTTTCAAAAGAACATACAATTTCCATTCCAGACACCCACTATCATTCCCAGTAATGGGAATCCAGTCTGAACGTGTTTCTAGCAGACTGTAACAGCACGACTGTCAAAGTACCGGTGGTACTTGTGAAACCACAAATATGCAAGTAATCCGTGAAGAGTAAAACATTTCCAAGAACTTTGACTTTTCATTTCCAAGTCTTAATTTCTTGTTATTCCCCCAAAATGCGTAATAACAACAACAATAGCCATAATGATAATAACAGTAATGGTCAATGGCAGAGTAACCGTGAGGTGTCTCGGTAAGGCATCTGTGCCCAACTACATTTCTGTATGTGGCACGGCAACTCATCCTGTCTAGAAATACCAAAGATTTGATGACTAAACCATGGATGCCATCAAAAGAAATTTTAATTTTTCCTCTTGAAGGTCTCAGAGGGTTTCTCACTTCTTTCTGTGCCACCAGGTTGCTGACTTCCCACCAAGCGACCCATCCACTGTACCCCTGGGTGGAAGTCCCTGCCTTCAAGGTTTCAAATCAGGCTTATCAGTCTCCCTTCACCTCACCAGAAATAGCTCAGGCATTTGCATAAGAGCTGTTCCTGCTCTGCCTGCAGCTGGACTAATCTCTGAAAATGTGAAACAGAAAATGAGGGGTAGATGTTGGACATGTGGGTGTTGAAATCTAGAAAAAATGCAAATGAAGATGTGCCCATCCCCTCCTCCTTGCACACCTCATACACAAATTGAGATTTGTTCAAGTTCTGGCTTTTCCTGAGGCCTCATTCTCCATTAGGAAGTTTCATCCTTTCGCTGCTAATTGTCTACACAATTAGTATAACTGTAAAATCCTCCCAGCTGCCCATGAGGTTCCCACAGCTCTGCTCTGTCAGGGAGCCCTGCAAACCCCCTGCCTGTCAGGGCCACATGGCTGCCACCGGTGAGTCCAGCTTTCACTGTCTTCTTAGATAAGTGAAGGCAGGTGACAAGGCCCACAGCTCTCTGCTGCCATCCCATCAGGGGCAAAGCCTGGCTGCAGAGCTGCAAGGGTGCCTGAAGGTGAATGAGACTCCCATCCCAACCTCTCCAAGCGCAGCCACCTTCACTCCTGGCATGGCTCAGGTCACGTTGGCCTCAGCAGGTCAATAATTCTGGGTATCTGTGTTTGCCCATTTCCTTCTCACCACGAGGATGTTCCTACCAAGCCAACTGATCCCTGCCGTGATGGCGAGAGGCATGTTCTGTTCACCAGAACTTGCAGGTAAAGAGCAGCCACCACCACACAAACTGGCCAAGCTGTGCCAGGCCCATGTCTACTCTGCGTCTGTTCCCCTGACTCTGAGGAAAGGGATTCCAGCAGAGGCAAATGAAGATGAGGGGATTCCTGCAGAGGGGATTCCTGCATGCTTCAGGCTGTCTTGGGGGCTGCTGCAGCACCCTCCAGCTGCTGGGCTGGCAGCAGAGATGGCTCCATCCTCCGTGCTGTTACCCCTGTGTGAAATTAGGGATGGGGATGGGCAGCAGAGCACCAGGAGAGCTCTGCTCAGCCCCGAGGCTCCTGTGTGGGAGAATCCTCCATCACTCCACACAGGCAGTGCCTTGGCTGCTTTCTGCTGCCTCAGCAGAGAAACAAACCTACTACCTGGACCAAAGTCCAAGGATTTAGCCCATAAATCTCAAGGCTTTGATTAATTCCTTTCCTTTGATTTTTTTTCCCTTCGCAGATGTTAACATTTTCCAAGCAGTTACATGTTACTTTGGTGAAGTGCAAAGAAAATAGAAACCATGTCTGAAATGACACAAAGGATAACGTAGAATAGCAGACATTGGTTTAATGCAGCAATCGAGATTAGATAAGGAGCATATGCCCAAGGCTGGATCTGAGAAATTAGCAGGAATGCAAAAGACATTTTTAGCATGTGTTTCTGATATAAAGTCACTTTCACTAAGAGGGGAAATATGTTGTGTGCTAATACTGATATTTTCTTCTCTGATCCATCAGGTGGAAACATATTGGAAGAGGCAGGATAATAGTATTTCACCAGCAGTACCGTTCCCTTCTTGCTAGAAATAGATTTATTGTGCCTTCTCAGTCAAAACTGATAGAATCCAGCATCCTCCCATTTACCTCTCACTGCTCCTGTCATCTGGCATTTTTCTATAAACAGACAATGATTTAAGATTTCAGCAGAAATTAAATCATTTTGCCTGGTAGAGGATGGTAAACTTTGGGGCTGTGCAATCTTGATTATACAGATTTAACATGAAAATACACCATACACCTAAAATTTGCTTCCTTTTTTTCCCCAAAACTTAAAAATTCAGGAGCACAGTTGTTTTCCTCATCCATTATCACAGTAATGGTGATGAGGAAAAGATATATTAGCCATGCTTAAAGTATTTACTTGGAAAAGTAAGTTTTAATATGAAAGCACCATAATCAAATTTGGGAACACATAAAAAAAGGCTTTCGTGTCACAGTCTGTAGCTGTCATGTGGCAGTACAGATGTACCTGATAGTTCAGAGAAATCTGGGATTCTTATTGAGACCAGGAATCCCAGTCCAAATTGCACTCAAATAAACAGTTCTATCTGGCAATCTCATGGGTTTGCCAGTCGACTGACACGGGGAAAGGTTTATTTGCACTCTTGAGGGCTGTGCAGAAGGGATGGAGGTTGCTCATAACACGCGGTGAGTGCTGTGGATCCAACAGCCAGGGACTGCTCCGTCCTCCTGACTCAGCCTGTGGAGGAGCCCCAGCCTCCCTCCGTGGGAGGCTGGCAAGATGAGCTGTCTATTTTAGGCACTCAAATTAAAGCTAAACAGGAGAGAATACTCCTACAGATACAACAATTTATTGCAAAAGTGGCTGAAAAACTGGACCATTTCTGCAATTATTTCTGCATATTTTCCAGTTATATCTCATACAGCCTCAGTTGTTTTGGAGTGTGGTTAAACACATACAGGAGGCACCTATCCCACTTGGTCAGCCCTGAGCACTGCTCCTAGACCACTCCTCCCTCTAAATTCCCAGTTCTATGTCTATAATATTCTTTTATGCAAGAAACAAACTACCCCCACAGCACGCAGCTTTCCACAAGGCAGTCATTAACCTCACCTATGTGATGCTCACCTGATGCTGCTTCCAACACATCAAAATCCCAGGGCTGGAATACAAGACTTCTCTCTTCTCCCTTCCCACAAAGGGCATCACAATCCATTTTTTATAAGTTTGTGTACTCCCACACAGCCAGGGCAAACATGGTGCTTTTCTTGTGTGTGTGTATCTCATAATAGAAATTCTTTTGCCAAAGAAGCCCCACAAATTATAGCCTAAGGCATAAAAAAGAGATATAGATCCCAACTCAGATTTAGATGTGAACACACTGTGATCAAAGATCTTGGAACTAAAGATAATTACACCCTACTGCAACAATCATTGCTGCTTTAAAAATAAATCAGGCTGCTCAGAATCTTTTCACTGAAAGCATTTCCAAAGCAAAAACGGGAGCTGGATCAAATACAATTTTGAGAAAATGGTATTTTTTTAATATTAAAAAAGATATTAGAAATTTGCAGATTTTTGTATGAATTGCATTTTCACTTGAAGCAGAGAGACTGTTGACATTTTGTTACCTTTGGAAATCTCCCACCAAACATTTCAAGTGAACAAAATGTAAGCCGAAAATGTTCAGTTAAATGTTCAGTTAAAAATTTTAGAAGGAAAAGAACACAGCCTTAAAAAAAAAAAAAGAGAAAAGAGCACAATTGGAGAAAAATAAGCTTCTAAGTTAATAAATGTAGGATTACCTTTTATTTGTAAAAGCACAGGTTTTAAATAGACATCAGCCTTTAACTGTGTGAGCCCATCATGTTGTCACCCGTACGACGGCAGCTCCAGCGACAGCTGACGCTGTCTGGTGGCACACTGGGGTTCTCCAGTGTCCCACCACCTGAGCTAAGGAAATGATTGCTGCCACGCACGATACCCGTGTTTTATAAGTTACATGGATGAAAGTTGGAAATCCTTCTTGCTATAAGAGCAAAATTACAGGGGTAAATTTAGAAACTCTTCAGATTTTCAGGGTTCCTATGCCATCAATCCTCCTCTCTCCTCCCCTTACTGCCACATTAGGTTAATAAGCCTAGAGCCAGGAGAACCATCATAAACAGAGTCTGCTGGTAACTAATATAAATAATTTATTTCAATTCTGAGATTAATCGATATATGACCTAATTTTTCTAGCTGTATTTTCCTCTATGTGTAGAAACTGCAGAGAATCTCAATTCAGATTCAGAATGGCCACTTCAGAATCCTATTTAAAAATTGAACACTAGAGATCATATTTTCCAAACCTGCCCAGTCTGTCTCTTCTAATTAATGATGTGGTGCACTAAAATAGATTGCTGTATATTTTGCAGAGTGTTGCTTGAAGTTTGACTTGTATGACTGCCATTGGCTTTCACGGCTGTTGCCATGAAAACTCCAAATTGTTGTAAAAAAATACATGTCTGCAGAGCAGGAAAAAAGGCAGAAGTAGCAAGTAGCACACTGAGAAATGAATCTGCCTAAGCAAGTGTGCCACCACTGCTGTGCACCAAAGGCTGCTCCTCCAAACTGGGCTGCAGCCAAGAAGAGAAGTGACAGTGATGAGTTTTTGTGCCATTTAATCCTCAGCCCTGAGCTCTGCAGCGGAATTAGCACCAGCACCTTTCGAATCTATTCAGCAGAAAGGAGAGTGATGAGTCATTTTGCAGCAGAAGTCAAAACCCGATTAACTGAGAGCACTTGTGATCACAACCCCTTCGGTGGCCAGGGGCCACCAGCTGAGCCTGGTGTCCCCAGGAGAAGGCCAGTGGCCCACAGGAGCTGGCAGCTTCCACATGAACAACATGCGACCACAGATCCTTTTGCTGGTGGATCTCTTTGTAACTGAGTTGTGTTTAAAACTGACCAGCTGCAGAATCTTGGCAAGGGGCTGCTCCACAGCACAGGCACTAACTCAGTTGTCACTCTGGGCTTTTGCACAGTGTGACATTTGCACTGATGGATGATGTACCCAAACACTGTGTCTATGCAGTAAATGCATATGAGTGAGTAAGCACATTTCATTCCCAAACAAAAATCATGCCTAGGAGGACAAGAAATCAACGAGCACGTTGGGAAAGTCAGGGGAGGGAGCTCTTCTCATTAACCCTTTAACTACTGAGAAGTTGAAAAGAGTCACTTAGTCAGTGTACAGAGAGCTAAAGATCTCCATTGCCTTCTTCCTTCTCATCCACACCAGCATCTAACAATGCAGATATGGCAAAACATGTTGTGTTTTTGTGTAGGCAAGAGTCACTGAGATCAGTGCCCACAGATTCTGGCATATTCTGGCCTGTTGGTTACAGTTTTGGCTCCCACCCTTGAGCCATGGTGTGCAGCAGAGCTGTGGCAGTATTGCACCTCTATCAGTGAGTGCATGATTTAATTCAGCTCGTGCCTTAAGTAATGACCCACATAGGTGAGCGTGTGGTGAAACCTTGCCCACACACGACACGGTCAGCAGCCCTGGCCTCCCGATCCCACTGGTCCCTCCAGATCCCTCAGGGATTGTTCCACCAACACAGCTCATCCTCCTGGGTGCCACTGCTTAGACACTGTTGCTTGGGGATCCTGAGGTCCTTTGTGCTTGGGTTACAGGGCAAAGCTCCTTGTACAGCCACTGCCTCTCTTTTCAGATACAAATGTCCTCAGGGCCTCAGAACGGTGAGTTATCTCTTTGTGAAACAATCTGCCATATTTACTTCACCACTGCATATCCTTCTGATAATGTTTCTTCCTGCAGATCACAAGGAGAAGCCTGGCTTTCACAGCTATCCTAAATTCCCAATCACTGCAGGTCACCTATTCTTTTCCTCTCCTATTTTCTCTGTGCTATTTCAATGGCTTCTTAGGGAGGGGCAAATTCTCTCCCTTCTCTCCATCAGCACATCATCCTCCTCTTCCCCATCCCACTGGCCGAGGCAGGAAGGGAGCAGGGCACCAAGAGCAGAGTCCAGAGGTATGTCTGACACAGGAGCAGCCCTTTTTTGCTGTGTGCTATGCCCAGAAAGCTCTCTCCAGCCATCGGGTGGTCCAAGATCCATAATCTGAGAAACACTGACAGGGAGAAACAGGCTTTCTCTGTTCCACTCCAACACCATTTGGTGTTTTCTCTTACAGGCTGTTCTCTCCACCTCACTGCACAAACACCCCAGAGTATCCTGTTCAGTGCCACTTCCTTGCCCTACATCCCAGTGGATGCAGCTTCTGAAAGGAAGCAGAGTCGGCAAGGATGGAGTACTTTTGGGAATCATTCCCAGCATATGGAGACTGCATTCTGCAGAAAGCAAGGGCAGTTCCCTCAGCAAGTGGAAACTGGGCTTCACCTCTCTGTGGTCTCCCTGTGGTTTGCTTCCCTTGCGATATTATTTTTGAACAGCAGGCAGGACTCGGTGCTTCTTGTTCTGTTTAGTAAATCCAGTAACCAAACCTGGCCCACTTCTGGGTGGTCCTCGTGAAATACCAGAAAACCACACCAGGGCCATGTGATATAATAATCATAAGAAATACAGGGATTGCTTTGACAGATACCTCAAAATCAATTTTTCAGGAAATGGGATGTTTCAACCAATGCGTCCATTCCATATGTATTTTTTCCCCTATTTCTTTTACTTATTCTGTGCCTTTGCCCTTCATTCCAGTAAGCCAGAATTACCAGCCTGGAAAATGAAGGTCACTGGTGCATGATGCTTGACTTGGTCTTAGGCTGGTAGACGTTACACTGCACAAAATGCCTCCCAGGTCAAGGAATTCAGATCTGGATTGCTGGGCAGCCCGGCTGCTTTCACGACCAAGAAAAAGAAAGAGAGATGCAAAAAAAAAAAAAAAAAAAGCCAGCCATAAAAAGCCAGCCATGAAAACCCGAACGTAAGCATGGTTTCCTTTTATTTTCCTGAATACTTTGTGGGTACAGTCAGTGCTGATGGAGCGGTCCGGGCAGGCAGGGATGCGGAGCACGGAACGCTGCCCGGCTCCCGGGGCTCTGCCAGCGGCTCCCTGGCAGCCGCCGCTCCGTCCCTCCGCGGGGCCCCTGCGCTCCCGCTTCCCAACGCGCTCCAGCCCCGATCCCCGGGCCTGCGGTCCGGCTCTGGCCCCGCTCACCCACGTCTGCCCCAGCCCCACCAGCATCCCAGCCCTCCCGCCTCGGGAGCGGCTTTCGGAATGCATCAGCCCCGGGGCGCTGAGGGGTGGTGTGCGATGGGTTAAGGGAAAGCAAAATGATCCGAGTCCCTTCCGACCTGAGCAGATGCGGGGCCAGGAGCAGAGGCTGCTCACAAACTCCCTGTGCTGCCTGGTCCCTTGCAGGAGCCGGGTCAGATCATCAGCCAGCTCATCTCCCTGCACGTTGGGGACGTCCCTAAATGTGCTTGACTCGGAGGGAAAACAAACGTTATATTTCATCACTAACACACTCCTTCCCAGCTACCAACTATTAAAGATGTTGGAACATTTTCTCATTCACAGCTTTTTGCTACTGCAGTGTATACACACAGACTTTTCTGGGAGGACAGGAACCCAAGCCTCTTCAGATTGAGACAGGCTGGCCAGAGACACTGTAGTAAATTCCTGTTCTGATAGCAATCAAATGAATAATTATTTGGAGCAGAAAGGCTAATCCTTCTTCAGGGCCTGATCCAAATCACATTACGTCAGATCAACTTCTTTCTTTTCTTCATTTGCCTGTGCAGCAGCACTTAATTACACATCTATTCTCTTAATTGTCATTGCCCTGATTTAATTAATTGCCATAGAATTAAAAATACTGGTTTAATTCATGCTCACGTAAATATCAATCATTCTTGTCTCTTTTCATAAACAGAGGCCTTAATTCAAGTACCATAATTTTGCACAGCAAGCATAGCCAAAAAGGTGATAAAGGAGAATTTCATGATCTGTATTTTGGCTGATACAGGAAAAGCACAGCAACATGATCAAAGCAGAACAGAGGGATTGATTTACTCCCTGCTGCTGCAATTTTTGTGAAATGTGTCTCGAGACATGGGATCCCTTGAAGGGAGCAATTGGTGCCAGGAAGAAACAGTCAGCATTGCAGGAGATACACGTCCTTCCACTCCTCCTGGCATGGATATCCATGTGGATAGACAGTCACTGGATGCCCGGTCATTTCCTCCTGGCCTGGGATCCCAGCTGCTAAGCTCTGCTTGCTGAGAAGCTCAGGGTTCAACAGGCACACCCTGACACCTCAAAACTTTGCTCCCCCTGTCACCTGGCACTTCACAACCCTGCTACCTTTTCTTTGCCACACGTTCTCACAGGGCTGCCCCTGCTCTCCCAGCATGTAAATAATGTAAAAGAGACTGTTCTTGTTGTACTCAATTACTGAGGGAAAATGGGTTTATGGTTAATGGACCAGGTGGGACTCAGCAGAGGTGACTTCAGTTCCCAGCACTGCCACACACTTCCCGCACCACCTCAGCTTCCCACATGGCCTTGTCACAGTCCCCCAGGCCCAAAGGAGAGTTCCAGGGCAAGCATGACTTCAGAGAAGCCCAGGGTGCCAAACGCCCTGTCACAGGGGACACCAACACTCTGCTGACCCCACACGGCCCCGTGCCAGCGGGGTCATGGCCCAAGCAGAGCACACTGAGGTGCCTCCTTCTCCTCAACAAGGAAACTGCTCTGCAGAATTCCTGACTACAGTGATTTGGTGTCTGCTCCCTTGCACTGCCCTGGGCCGAGCCAGCCAGGCCACAGGGAAGCCAGGGACAAACTGCGATGGAGGGAGCACCAGCATGAAGACAGAGAAGGGCTTGTGTAACTGCACAGGCAAAAGGTCAAATCCTTTATTAAAAAAACCTGTAAACAATTAAAGTAGCCACGAATATGGGAGGTACGAGTGCAGCATTAATATTTAGGGGAGTGGAGGAAGGAAGACAGAGAGATGAAAGCTGAACACCTTTTTGAACCTCAGCCAAAGCTTTATCAACCATATAAATAAGAGAACATATCCTGCTCAGCGAGACACGTATTCACCCTGTTTCATTACATTCTGTTCTGTCCTCAGTCATGATGGATCCTGCTGAGACTCGTGTTTAACAGTTCCTTCCTGGAGTGGCTCGAGCAACAACAAGAAAAAAAATATTGTGAAAGTCACAGCCCATTGAAATTGCATCCTAAAGGGACCCGGCGAGCGCGGTAATTACCAGAATGACTGTGAGCACCAGGGCCACGCTTGGCTCAGAGGCTGCTCTACGTGTTAAAATTAAAAAGGACTTTAAGCAGATGCAAGGAAAGTGGAAATTAGGGACCAAAGTGTAGGCACAAGAGCGATTCATCATTCCTGATAAGAAGCCATTAGGCTGGACTGTGATGGGAGCAGAACCCGGGGAAGCTGGCAATTTTAAGCTTACAAATGCAGTGTAATCCCCCTGTTTTCAGATAATGGAAAACTGCATTAACCTTGTGCTGTTTCCCTGGTGGCTCTAGCACATTCACTCTCTTACCAGTCTCTCTGCTACCTTTTTTGCACCCTCTGATTTCTACGGACTCTGATTTCCACCCTTCATGGCCAATCCCAAAAGCTTTGGTAGGTGAGATCAGAATCCAGCCCCGTGTTATTTCAGCAGGAACTAGATTTCTGGCTTGTTTTAGCCATCAGGATAGCCTTGACATGCTTTGACTTGCCTGCACCAAAAATGTAAACAGCAGCCCTAAGTAGAACAATTAACATTGTGTCTCTGCAGATGTTTGTTTCCCTTGAAGGAGCTTGGAATTCGAGTGGGGAAAAGCAGGGCAGGCAGCGAACAGAGGCTAATGCAGTCTGGGGCAAACTTCCCAACTGGAGTTTTATAAACAGCTCAGGCTGCTTCCCTTTCTATCAGTGATGTCACTGCTAACCTTAGAGCAGGCTGCAGCATTGCTATCCATCATCTGCCAGCTGCTATTCCTTCCCCACTGTAGAGCAGCAGGAATATGTGAAGGCAGCTGGAGTCCTGAAGAGCTTCAGCCTCATGCGAATGGCAGCCAATAAGCTCCAGATTCCCTGGATTTTTCATACAAATTATCTCACCCAAGTCTGCAGATAATGCTGTCTAACAGTTGTAGGTTATAATTTCCAAACAGCAAGATAACCTTCATCATGAAGCAAAAGCAAAAATGCCATTAGCAGATAGAGAGGTGATTTAACTCAACCTAGCCATTTGCTCACGAGTCTGAATTTATGTCATCAGTTGTGATGAAATGAGTGTTTTCTTAGATAGATATGGACGGCTAACACAGCGCAGAACTCGGCAATCTTCAAAGGACTCTGAGCTTTAAATTCCCTGGCTAAAGTCAAACATTTGTCTTTCTTATCACTTTCACTCAAAGGATGTGTTTTTGCAATATTACATCAGGTTCATTTGCCAACAGAAGAGGCCAAAAGGCGATGTTCAAGAGATGAATGCTGCCTTCACTTACACGACAGTAACCCATCAGCTGCATTGGAATTAGTCTGGGACTCCAGTGAAGGACTTGACAGCAGGACCATAACACCCTGCTAGAACATATCTTCTATCACCATTGCAAGAGCTCCAAAAATCCAGCACTTTCCAGCTGAGACATTACAGAGGAGAGCTCAGAATTGAGGTGATCAAACAGTCAGCAAAGAGGTGACCAAACAATGAGTAGCAGTAGGACACTTGCCTTCCTTCCCCTGCCAAAAAATCGTGTTAGGTTAGAGTAATACCAAATGCAGACTTATGCTGTGTTTAAACCTATTTTGTCTGCAATTATACCCCTTTGCAGCATGAGACCCGGAGGCTCTGGGAGCAGGACATGTTCTTTAACAGGTCATTTGCATTTTCTCATTCTCTTCTCAAATGCCAGCACCTTGGATGCTCTTGTATCCTCCTTTAAACTGTTTCTGAGCCAATCCTGTATGATTCCTCGCAGTGCTGCTCTCATCCCTCGACAAGCCATGAAAATCAAAGCAGATTTCATTTGCTTTGGAAGCAGATGCCTTGTGAAAGAGCTTCTGTCTGTTTAGCAGGATGGCAGATTCATTCCTCCAACAGTTAAAAGGCTTTAATTTAGTGAGGTCACACAGTCAGAAATTGGCCAATTGAATACTCACAGGAGAAGCTCTGCATAAGCCTGATGTGATTCTTCAGGACAGAGAAGTACCTACAGCACCAGGTAGAGCATTAGAGCATCTCTCATTACTCGAACACACTGAGGTGGTTTCGCTGCAGAACATTGTTATTATTACATACAGCAAATGCTGCTACATCAGTTTGACTTTCCTGCAGCCTCCTGTGGGGCTCACAGCAAAGGCAAATGAAGTGAGCAAAGGATGATCGTGGGTCTGGACTGCTGCAGGCGCAGGAAAGGCTGAAGGTGAGTGACCGCCTTGTGCAACACACGACTGCAAATCCTGCCCTGGTCGTTTGCCACTTTCCTACCAAGATAAACAAAACATGCCCCTACTCAGTTCATGCGATTTTCCACAATGCCCTGAACTCTGCAGGTGACAGCCTGGGCAAGGGAACAGAGACAGCTCTCTGCACACACGCTGATGGGATTTCAATACACCTTTGTGACAGGTGGGGATATTTTTCAAAGCTATCTCTGTACGGAAGGATTTGAAATGCTTCTTACCTGAGGCTACCTGCCAATAACTGCTATTCTTTGCAGCTGCAAACACATTCAAAATGAAGGCAAAGTTCCAACTGAGCCTGATGCTCAAACTCCAGCTCCAGTGTTAAGGTATGTGAAGAATTCATTCAACCTACTCCTGCATCATGTTGAACACAGATGAGTTGTTTTCCATGCCCATTGTTTCTGGACAGCTGTGTCAAGCTTTTGGCTATACCTAGCCAAAGACCTGCCCAAACCCAGATGCATCACCAGGTAAGTGAGGTTAAGTTATGCCAGTGTCGCCACAGTGACATTAAAGAAGGAAACACTCTTTGCATCACAAGCAGCCACCTTTGTGGCTAGAGACAGATGGATCAACTGGGAATACCTAGGCAAAGATGGCCAGAAGGCTTCTGCATGGAAGAAGCTAAAGGAAAGCACTCTAACACAGTGAGTTTAGCCATCCCTAACACTTATCGAATGCATCATTTGAAACAAAGCCAAAAGTAGCTGTAATTCCAGTCCCTGCACTCTGTGTCTTCAAAGAGCTTCCACAGGCAGCTTGAATTCTTCACCCTGTTGCTGGCATGCTCAGAGTGACATTGGAAGCCACTGCTGGCACTCGCTGCTCTCACAGCCCCAGCTCCCCACGCTGGCAGCAGCAGGAACGCGGCTGTAACGGGATCTGCCACGGCCCAGGAGAGCCTGGGCAGCACCACCCCCAGCTCCGCTGCACGGCAGATATCTGCCCTGCACACTAACTATAGACTCGATGAAACATTATCATACATGAAGGACTAATTAGGTGTGCTGGGCCATTAGCCATCTCTGAACATTGACTGATGAAAAACGTAATTAATGGCAGCTTTCATAAACAGACTGCAGAATGGAGAATTGAATTAAAAGGAAAACAGCTGTTGCTAATGGAAATAAGGGCCATTTCTTGATTAAAATATCTGCCTGTCTTTCCGTGGGAGTTTTTCCAGAATGGTGGGATGGAGGAGTGTAACGAGATCTGGGAGCAGAGAATCTGCAAAGCTTCCTGCTGAAGAAAGTACAACTTCTCTGGCTGGTGAGTCACAGTGTTTTCCTTTCGCAGATTGGAGCAGGGGAAAGAATCATACAATTGCCTTGTTCATCTTGCTGCCAGTCTGAATAGCTTTATAAACCTTGGGGATCAACCCTGACACGTAGGAATCCAGTTCAGCTTTAACGTAATGTGATATTTCATATTTCATGAACACACAGATACAGGAAGGTCTAGAATTCAAAAGCTACTTGCTCAGGTCCTACACAGTAGCACCCAGCTCTGAATCCAGAACACAACATCTCCACAAATCCCACTTAAGCACATCTATTGATTCTGACACCAACCTGCAGCAAGAATACTCAGCTGAGAACATCTATCAGAGAGATACTTCCACGCAGAGAGAGCCACTAGGGACTCAATAAAAGTTTGGTGACATGAGTGAAAGGTCTGAATGATAGGAAGTGTCAGAAGCAAGATTTTTTCAGGTGAAGAGGCCTTTCCTTCATGCTGTGATGACTCTGATCCTCTCTGACAAGAAACACTGCAGGATAAACCTACAGTATGGAAGAGTTAACATCCACATTTTCAAAGACACTGAGCAACACAGCTTCATCTGACTTCCACCATCTTCTGTGTGACAGAAATCACACACCAGTGGAGTGAAAGGCTTCTTTCTGAGTTTCTGAAGTAATTTATTTTCACATTTACTTTATCTAGCATAAAAATTTCCAATGTGCTTCCAAGTGCCACTGGGACTAGTGTATCAGCGGCCATGGCTTTCTCAGTTTTACCCCGTGTGTTTGAGTGTGTCCTCTCCAAGGCTCACAGATGCTTTTGTCTCTTGATATAAAGTCTTGAAGGGTGGGTTTGATTCTTTGTGAGGGCACGTGCTGCAGATGAATTTTGGCGCTTCACTGTTGAGCAGCTCCCTGTAGGTTTGCACCCCACTCTGTACCTGGGGAGGGGAGAGCTCTGCTCTGCTGCACCGACTCCATCAGCCTTGCTCTGCCTTGTTCAAAGTGACAGATCTTTTCCATCACTGATGCCTGGGAGCTAATCCCTGGAAATCCCATGCCCCGTGGAGCCCACTGACAAGGAAATACAGGCTCCATCCCACCTGTGCCCTGAGGAATGAAGGCGCATGAAAGGCTGCGTTGAGGCCGCATTATCAGATTCAAAGTGGAAACTAAAGAGAGAGAGAAGTCTGAAAGATGAGCCAGACGGGAATGCCTGTTGCTTTCACCTTTGATCCACGTGGTGCTTTGATGTGGTATTTCAGTCCTTCAGACAAGGTAACTTATCCCAGTCTGCAGCTCATGGCACCTCTGATGGATATAAATGAGGCAGCAAGCCGAGCTCCCGGGCTCTCGCTGAGGCACTGCCAGTCAGAGGCATAATTCAGTCCCAGCTCCCTTCCCATGCCCATTCTTCCCTCTGCCTGCAGAGTCTAAAAGGAAATTCCCTCAAATAAATACAAAAGCACTTGATGTTCATCTAATGGCATTTCAGGGAAAGGAAGCATGAAACCACACAAGTTATTCATCTCCATAAAATGGTTTTATCAGGACCCAGAACACAATTCCTTAGCCTGAGGAGGTCTGATCTTCTTTGTGAGATGTAAATGCATGACATTATGTGCAGAATGGGTGCTGCCTAAGAACCCAGATAGATAGAGAGCAGGCATGTGGGAATGATCAGCATAAAATATTTCCTTTTAATGATGTGCACACTTCTGCTCCTTTGAGGGAGAACAGTACGTGCAATGAATACTTCAGCACATTTTTCTAGTGATCTGGAGGTCTTGATCTGGTGGTGAGGGCTCAGATTCAAGTGTTATTTGTGTCAGTCTCAGTCAAAGGTTTGCCTCTCCATTGCTCACATCGCCCTGCACCTGAGTTTTCCCACCTGCAAAACAGAAACAAAGTCCATGTCCATGTGCTCACCATTTGGGCAATGACCTGAGCTGGAAAACCAGGCTCCAAACTTCCTGGGGTTTGCTCCCCTATGCAGACAACACCAGAAATTTGTCCCAAAGAACAGAAAGAGTGGTATTAGTTCCAACAAGCACTCCTCAACGTGCACATGACACAAATCCTGGGAAGGGAGCGGAGCTGGAGCTGTTCTTACTTGCTACCTCCTGTACAGGCTTTAATTGCACATTATTCATTAATCCTTTGCTCTTCAGAGCAAACAGATCTGTTACAAGACACTTGTATTACATAAAAAGCCAAAAACCCTTCTGGATGAGTGACGCACCCAAGGGAGCATCACAGACATGTCACTGATCCTCATTTCCCTGTGCAAGTGCTGTGCTAGGACTGACAGAAGTTAGTATTCACTGTGTGGCTTTCTTTGGCTGTTTTTGACACTGGTTTTACAAAATCCACATAGGAGCCCCAAGATAAGTGCCTGGGACACTCTCAGAGGTGGAAGAACTTGGAGGAAGATGGGTGGGTATCTGCAGGACAGCTCAGAGCTACAGGAGGCATCTCAAGGAGGAGCAGTTCATAGCAGGAAGGAGAATTGTCCTCTCACCCACCAGTGGTTTGTGCCTGCTGTCACCCCCAAGCCCTTGCTCTGCTGGCAGACCACGTGAGGATTAGACATGCAGTTCTGGGTCTACAACTACACTGACCACAGGGATGTGGTTTCGTGGTCATTCATGGACAGCATCATTCTGTCCCTAGGCCATTAAAACAGAAAGAAACTAAGAACTGTGCTGCAGGAGAGGCAAATTCTCCTTGGCCAGGGGTTTGATCTCTGCAGCACAGCTGCCATGATGCTTAAAAAGGGAGAAAAGTTATCCAGAAAGAGAAATGAGGGAGAGAAAGGTGAAGAAGCAAATGCAGGGTGCACAGAAAGGTGTTTACAGGTCTCGGTCACTCTTAGACTGCACGTTCAGGAGACTCAAACACAACTGTTGTTCTGTTGTTCTTCAGCAGCTCTGTTGTTCTTCAATTCAACAGGAATAGATCCTGGTCCTGCAGGGAGGAGAGCGGGCTAACTGGTGCAGCAGGGAGACATTCTGAGCTGGATCTGGAGCCAGACTAACAGTTGGCCAAAGTCGTCTCTGATAGAAGAGTGCCAAAACCAGCTCAGCATGCTTCGTCTCCCCTGAGCTCCAGCAGGGACAAACCTGGCTGGGCTGTGCTCAGCCTGGATAATCCAGCTGTGGCAGGACCCAAGCCCAGCAAAGCCATCGGCCTGGCTGGCACTTGCCAACCTGACACGTCTGAGTTCATGAACTGCAGCCGGCCCCAGGTCCCATTTTCCCTCGGCACCCCGAGCGCCGCGAGTCAAGGCTCGCCACAGCGCCTGGGAGGCCGCGGGCAGGAAGGGATCAGATTTTCCAGTTTTGCCTCAAGTGTGTCACCACATCAGCACACAACTCCTTCGCCTCATGCCAGTGTAGGGTGTCACACCTCGTATTTCACACGATAAAACACAGCCCAGTGATGCAGGTCCCTTCTCTTGCCGGACGACTGGTATTTATGGAGATAGCAATTACCAGGAAGCTGGGATTTAGGGCATGCAAGGGTTGGTGGTGGCAGAGAGCCCTTGCTACTGGTGGGTGGGATTCCTTTACCTCTCCCTGAACTCCAGCCAGGCCACTCAGCACATCTCCAGCCACAAGAAGTTTCCAGCTGTTTTGGTTTGAAGCACCAGAGGAGGGGGAGGAGAGGGGGAGGCTCTATCAGCTCTTCCCAGGGAATGTGGGTCAGTTCCTCGCACCTCATCTTTGGTCAGGAAACTGAGATGGGGATAGGCAAAGCTGCTGAGCCTACTTAGACTGAATACCTCAAGAAAACATGTGGAGCCAAATAATGTCTCGCTGACTTCTCCCAGCCCAGTACCTTCCACAGCTCTCCTGTGGGGAAGGCAGGGCAGCACTGGGACCTTTTCCTTGGCCCCTGCTATGGAACAGTTCCTGCGCTCCCACGTGCTCTCATTCTCATGGTGGGGAAAGCCATTGCTGTGAGTTGGGACACTGAAGCACCAAGAATAACAGATTCAGGCAGATCCCCGATTTCGTGGTCCTTGTGCCCCGTGTTTCCTAAGGCTGAGCGATTCTGACAGCCTCTTCCATGGATTTTAAGAGTGACACAGTGGAGAGAAGCCAGGGTGAACATTCCCATGCAAGGAAAATGAGGTGGCTGTGTCAGAGTAACTGGCACAGGCTGGATCCAGCCCTCCCTCGAGTACAATAATTCAGTCACAGGTCTCTGTTTTTCCTCAACTCTGCTCAGGGTTTCAAGAACCCCAAGCCCTCTGTGGTCCACGGAGGATGTACTCCAAACATGGGAAGATGTGACCACCCCTGTAAAGCACAGCCAAGAGGCACTGGACTACCTCTCCCAGCAGGGATACAAGGGCAGCAGAGCACAGAGATGGGGCCATACACCCTGGCGACCACAGAGCCTCCCACATCAGCCTACACACGGCAGCAAGGAGGTGTGAGGCCAAAATAACCCTCTGCCCCCTCTGACCACTGCTGACATCATTCACAGTGCACTGGGTGATCCTCTCCCAGCTACAGGGCTGACCAGGGAGTTCAGGGTCATTGAAGGGGGTATTCACTGTCACTGCAGACCAGCGGGAGCCCACAGACAACAGCTGAGGGGTCCTGGCCTAAAGCCAGCCATGGGGACATCAGTGGGAGGTGAGCTAGTGGAGTCTGGGCTGCATGAGTCATCCAAGGTCAGGCATCCATGTCTCCAGAGGGATGAAACAAGGATGGCTTGGAGAAAAAACGATTGTGTTTTAACCCAGCAGGCAGCAAAACACCCCCCAGCCCTTCACTCAATCCCCCATGGTGGGATGGGGAAAAGAATTTGAAAAATGGTAAAACTCATGGCTTGAGATAAAGACAGTTTAATAGGACAGAAAAGGAAGGGAAAATAATAATAACGATAAAAGAACATACAAAACAAGTGATGCCCAAAGCAGTCACTCACCACTCACTGAGCGATGCCCACTCAGTCCCCAAGCAGCACCCACCACTTCTGGCTAACTCCCACCACTATTTTTGTCCATCATGAAGCCACGCAGTCTGGAATATCCCTGTGGTCTGTGGGATCAGCTGTCCTGGCCATGCCCCCTCCCAGTTTCTTGTGTCCTCAGCCTCCTCACTGGCAGAGCAGCACAAGAGGATGAAAAGTCCTTGGCCACTGCTCAGCAGCCACTAAACCATCAGTGTGTTACCAATATTATTCTCATCCCAAATCCAAATCACAGCACTGTACCAGCTACTAGGCAGAAAAATAACCTTCTTCCAGCTCAGATCAGGACATTGTCAAATCAGCATCACAATCCCTTACCTCAGTTTCTCCAAACTGGAGAAAACAGGATGCGTTCCTGTGAGGCTCTGGGGAGTGGAAGTTCCCAGATGGAGGTAAAAGGGTTTCTGGAGACGTTGGAATTCTTTTATCTGAGCAACAGGAAGAAAAGAGGATGAAATGAGAGCAGTTCATTTCTTGAAGCTGCTGTTCTGATGTTCCTTGCAATCCCTTTGTTTTGATTTCAGATGAACAGTTTGCTTTGGGTTTTTTGGTGTTTTTTTCTCCTGTGATGCTATTTAAGGCAGAAAGGGGATTTCATCATCTCCCCATGGCCATTCTCAGCAGCAGCTCCGACCCCCACTCCCTGCCTTGCTCCTTTTGGTCTAATGAACTTTTTTTTTTGCTTGGTCCACTTTCCTTCCTTGTGCTCTTACATCATCTTTGTACTTATCTCAGGTTCTATCATTTCCTATTTCTGAGCACCTCTGAGAATAGCAATAAACACCACATACAGCAGTATCTTGGCATAACACAGCAGCTGCAGGCAGCAGTTCTAAGAGACAGAAAAGCAGCCTGGAAATCTAAGATTTCTTCACCAGAGGAAACCCACTTGCTAAACGCTGGACACCAGCTGATTAAGAAAATCAGAATTTACAGTTTCTAATTCTACAGGAAGATCTAGGCCAAAAAAAGGTGAAGATTTGTTAGGTAGGACCCCACTCTTACATGCCCTCTGCTGCTCCCAACTGGCATTGAAATTCCCTCCTGCTTCAGAATGATTTATGGCTAAATGTTATCATTATAAAGCAGAGTCAGACTACTTCTGTGCAAGATAACACTCATTAGGCAGACTTTCTGACTAGATTTTTTGTGCTGTTTCATTGATTATTTTTACATTATAATGTGCAAAAAGCTATTCATGTCTTTATTAGCCTGACTTGTTTCCGATGTTTATGAGAAAGATCTTTCTTTGATAACAGCTGTTATTGCTGGAATGAATGTCAGACCACGATCTCCTGTAATACATCTTTATGAATTGCCTTCTCTGATTTTATTAGTTGAAAAAAACACACCACCTAATTTAAAGAGATAAAACCTTCTGGAAGTGGAACACTGCCACTAATTAGGACAACAAGAACATAGGTATGAGTTGCTGGGGATACTGAAGTCTAAGCTTCTTTTTCTAACAGAAGAAGAGGCATATTTTTCTAGAACAGTCTTTCTTCTCTTACTGAAATTCTGCTGCTTTGAGGGAAATTATTGACAATAATCTCCTTATCCATGATTCCCTTAGGAAAAATGCTGACCAGGACTCAGCAGCTCCAGATTCAGGCCCTGGGTTTGCTATAAATACCCTGTACAACCTTGAGCGAGCCACTGTTGTTCTGTGACTTCATTTTTCCATCTGTAAAATGGCAGTAATGATGAATCCTGTGTTTTATTGCCAGCTCTTACACGACATCTCTGCAGGAGAACTGCTCACTGAATCTCCTCATGCCTTGGTTCCTCATCTCTAAAAGGGCAATAATAATACTCCTCTTGTCTACTTAACTTGATTACATTTTTTTTCATGTTTGGGTGTACCTAAAGTACTGTGGGACTCTACCACAGGATGCAAACAACACACTTTTCTTCTCTCTTACTCCAGGCATGTACTCTTTGACCCTTGAGTGTCTGGTGTGTTATCTGAGTGGTTTGACCTCTCAGGGAAAGCTGCCCTGTCAGAACTGAACTGGCTGACTTGCACTAAGGCACGAGAAGAGCACTCACAGAGTGCACTGGGGCAGCCAAATTGCAGGGTAACATCATCACTGTGGTCAACAGCAAAGAGTTAGGGGCCAAAACATCTTGAATTCACACTGCTATCGGCACATGAACATCTAATTACTGCTGTACCTCCAGCCCCACAACTTTTGCTTGGCTAAAACACACATCCATGACTGCTAGGTATCCCATCAGGATCTAAAATTATATATACCTTACCAGAAAGAGACCACTAACAAATTTTTATATTTGATAGCTCAATTCAAAACCAGAATATCTTCACGTGACTACTGGAGAGAGAATTAGGGTAAGCAGAGATATAAATGTCTACAATGAGCAATCTTTTATCTTTGCTGCAGAGGTGACCTAGCACCATGGTGACACAGAAGATTTAATATAGTGCCCAGCTGAGGAAAGGAATTTTGCACAATATTAGATGACAAAGTTGTTCCATTGTTTAAGTACCACAGGCATTGTTAGTCTGTCACGAGACTGGGGTACAAACTCATAGACTGTGACTCTCACATCTGCCTTTGAACAAGGTTGCCTGTGTAATTATGTATGTGAAGTATGTCTGCCTGTAAACACCAAATTCATGCAGCTGAATTTTGATTAAAAAATTCCTCCCAGCCCTCCAAGCAGACACATCAGTCTTCACTGCCTACCCAGCTTAAAGTAAGACTTGATTCCACCCGGATTGATTGCATTTCAGTGGCAGGGGAGGAGTACAGACACATTTTTCAGTGTGCAGAAGAGCAGCTGAACTCAAGGCAACATTTGAGTGTTGAGCAAAAAAGGACAGGGCCCACTTAGAGATGTGAATTTCCTTCTCTTTATTATTTAAACACCCACTATTCAGTGTCTCTGCATGACCAAATTATTATTCTTTTTCAGAAGTTTTTCTCAAATTCACCAGATTCTATAATCTGCTGTTAAAATGCTGGTACAGATAGATCAATATGAAAAACCAGTTTGTTCAACAGCACTTTTCCAGGCAGAGTTACAGAATGCCAGCTGTTTGAAGCCAGAGAAAATAACAGTTCTCCTCTGTTTATGTTTCCAATGGGTGCATTCAGATTATAGTTCATAAAAATAAAGACATTATGGGCAACCATGTCTCATTTTCTTTTGAGGAAGCTGGAATACCAACCAAGAGCTGGTTAAAGAAACCAAGGGACTGAATTTTAAAAGCAGCACAGGCTGTTCTTACTCCCATCTCCCTGCCTTGCAGCACCATCTACAGAGATGCTGTCAGAATCACACCCACTGCAAACCTCGGGAAGCTCCAGTTCCCGGGCCAAACAAACCCTGGCTCAGTGATTAATGTACTCAGGAAACTGCGAGTTTGACAGCCCTGAAACCTGAAATCCTTCTGCAACAAAGTAAAGGCGAGGATATGGTCTGGTTTTCCTGGAGCCCCTCGGTTCCTGTGCAGAAAATGCACCTCCAGCAACGACAGAGGTAACTCAGACACTTTACTGGTTTTTTTTCTTTAGAAACTTTCCTGCAGAAGAACTTTTCTGGCAGAGAAGTGTTCCATCTGCAAGAGGATGGTGGGATTTTTCAGGGCAAAATGCACTTCATGGTCCATTAATCCTAACTTTGGCACAAGCTGATTGTTCAGGCTTCAAAAGAGTGCAATATTTCACCTCCTCCGTGTATCTACTCAATTACACAAGATAAAACATCGTGGAGATTGACCTTCATCTGATCACTGGAGCATAAGATCTGCTTGCCCCTCTCTTGGCCTGGGTGCCCAAGCAGTGACACAGGGACTGGACCACAACGAAGGAGTTTGCAAGCACAGTTTAAAAGCTGGAGTGTGAAATATGGCTCTGATTAACTTGCCTTTTTAAAAAAAAAAAGAAATATATATATATGCTTATCTATTCACCTCAAAATAGAATGTTCTTCTGCATAAGGAGTGGTTTTTTCCACCAGAAGCCTGATCCAAATGCCACAGTAGTAACTGGAAAGTTCCCCACCAGGCCCTGGCTGTGGGAGGAGGTGGGTGCAGGAATGTGCCAGTGCAGGCAGCATTGCTATCTCATGGCTCACTGGGAGCAGGAGAAGAGAACAGGCATTAAAAAGGCAGATTAAAGGGCAAAGGAAGACACAGGCTCCAAACCTATGGCAGTAGGATTAGGCATTGAGATGCAACAGCACTAAATATTAACAGTACACACTTAGAAAAATGTATTTAGGGATATGTGCTGTCTTGGGACGGAAAAATATGATCTGGGTTTTTATGAACAGATCGAGTGCTACATTTTAATGTGGTTGTTTGCCCTTGCCATGCCTGTAGGAAGGACATACCAGGACCTAATTGCTCTGATGGTTAAACGTATTCTTCTAATTTCCATCCTACATTTATTCATTACAAGACAGAACAGAACTACCAGCTCTTATCTGTTATGAAATCTAACAAAGCCATCAGGTTAGTCCAACACTATCCACCTTCAGAAAATAAATGCATGTTGCATTTTAGCCCATTTCTATCTGCCATCAGGTCTGCTATTTTTCTTTCTTGCTAAATTTATCCAAAAGTCTTGTATTTTATTTGGATCAGACTTCAGTACCTTTTCCTCCTTTTAAAAGCTGGAACAATTTTTCCTGTTCTCAAATTTGTTGTGTTGCCCATACAGTGATGCTGTTACACAGACACTTATAGAGTGCTCTTGGATGTCTGAGTCAGAAATTAGACTATTCCAGATGAAAGGTGTCTATAACGATAATTTAGCCCAAATTATTGTCGCATTATGATCTTTATGATTTGTTCCACTTGCATGAGGTAATTTCTGTCTCCATGCAATCATTTCCTCTGTGTACATTTCCACTATATGTTATACATTCATTTGTGTCCTGCCTCTCCCCTTTTCACCACCTCTTCCTCTCCTCTCCTTCCTCTCGTGGTACATAAGCTGAAGAACATTTTGCTATTTGTTTTAATTTCCTTTGCAAGATCTACCTCAGCTTTACTTCTGGCACATTTCCCTTTATGCCTCCACTTCCTTACTTCTAAGATGTAGTTTTCTTTGATTAATCCTTTTTTCCATTCCTTCTACTCCCTTTGCTTATTCCTAATATCTACTTTGAAGTGGTTTTTCACCAAGTCTGGACCTGTTCCTTGCAGAGTGTTATCCCTCTGTGTACAAGTCCCAAATACTTTTTATAGCCCCTGCTTAAATTCCAAGCCTGCCCAGTATTCAAAACTTTTTAACCTGTCAAAAATCAGGAAGCAAAATATGCTAATTGCTGCTGTGTACCAACTTCCAGCACATTGGACTTCCCATTGGGTTCATGTTCTCCATCCAAATGAGATATTCCAAAAGGTTTCTCCTAAAATATCACCAACGGCTGGAGAAATTTCTCTTGACCAACAGCCACGGCACCAGTGCCAAGAGAAGGCAGGAAGGTCATTAGCTGGGACTGTTCTCATGGTATAAAAATTGTTACAGTAGATTAAAAATTAGCATGAAGAAATGAGGCACACACGTATATTTTTAAAGCCTTTGTCAGGCAGCCAAAGTGAAAGCAGATTTCACCAGACCACGAAAAATGAAATGCGTGCGTTAGGCCTCATATGGCTGGAGCTTATTTCCTTGCTAAATTCCAAGTTTCAGGTCTCTCCCACTGAGGCAGAAGGGCTGCTCAAGAAAACTCCCCAAATATCTTATAATAGCAAGGAGGATTTTTTTTCTATTTTTCATCATACAAGTTTACCCAAGCGGTTAAATAAAACGAGATAACATTTCCAGAAAATGTGCTTGTGATTATAGTCCCTGTTCCTACCACATGTGTAGATACTGGTTGGTTTGGGAGGGTTTTTTTGAGTGTTTAAGCAAAGGAGTCTCCCGACGACCCTTGGGCAGCGGCTTCCCTGGCTGTGCTGGACAGTGGCCACTGGGGAATGTGTTGGACGTCCCTTGGGATGCAGGCATGGGATGTGCTGGAGGGAGCTCAAACCCACCTCAGGTCACATCTGTCCCACACTGCGTCTGACAGAGCAGCTGGGAAAAGTCATTTTTTGCTCAAAAAGCCTCTTTCAGAAAGTCAAACCCCATATTGTCATTTTAAATGGCTTGTTCACTTTCAGGGAATGCGTGAATGGTTGGAGTCAGAAAAAAAAGCTGTGTGTGGCTGTTCGGAAAACAGAAAATTGACTGGAAGCAAAGGAAATGGCGAGGAAGGGGTGGGAGAAATTCAGAAGAAAACGTGCAAATGGGACGTGGGGATGGATGTGGGAATGGATAAAGGGTTGGGCTGGGGATGGACGTGAGGCTGATGTGGGGATGGACGTGAAGACGGACATGAGGATGGAGTGGGGATGGACATAAGGGTGGACATGGGGATGGCCATGGGTGTTGCTGCCCCTGCCCGCGGAGGGCCGGAACTCTGATGTCGCGGCCGCGGGCCCGGGCGGAGCGGCGCGGACCGGAAGGCGGTGGGCGCTGCACAACGCGGAAGTGCCGGTGCGGGCCGGGGCGATGGCGGCGCCCGGCGGCCGCGGGGGCCCAGGCTGGGGGGTCCCGGTCCCGGCCAGGGGCGTCCCGGCCCCGGCCCTCTGAGGGGTCCTGGTCCTGGCCCTCTGACGGGTCTCCGCCCCGACCCTCTGAGGGGCGGCCGCCGCGTCTACCGCGGGCCCCAGGCTGGGCTCGGGCCGCGGGCCCGGCGGCGCGGGGCGGGGGGCCATGGCCACCCGGCGTCTCACGGACGCGTTCTTGTTGTTGCGGAACAACGCGGTGCAGAGCCGGCAGCTGCTGGCCGAGCAAGTGAGTAGTTTCGGCTCCTCCAGCCCTCTGAATTCACGTAGCATGGCTGCTGCGGTGAGTCTCCTCCCTTCATCCTTCTGTACTCGCCGCGCCCCGGGCTGCCGGGCAGCCGTGCCGTGCCCCGCCCTGCCCCGGCCCCTCACCCGCCCCGGCTCTCCCTTCCTCAAACCTCTCCACAAAACCCCAGCGTCCTCCGACCTTCCTCCCTCTGCCCCTCCCTCCCCGCCCTGTTGATCCCTGTTTTCCTACTCCTTCACCTAAAACGAATAGAAGAGATCTGTGTGTGCTGATCGCGTCTCTATTCGCCTCGTGCATAATAAATCAGTTACTGTTCTAACAGCTTCATGTTAGCATTGACATGAGGTTTTTGGTCCAATGGGCTTTTTGATGTTTCTCTACCTCCAAAAAAAAAAAAATCATTTCATAGAGCAGAACTCTTCTATTCAGCTCATGTGGGCACTGTTAAATACACTGGTGTAGTTTATCCCCATTGCCTAATTTCTCCATAACTTGCTCTGATGGTCATTGCCCTTTTAATTTTATTTATCCCTAACTATGAATAATTCTCGAAGACATCCGTGAGAGAGGAGAGTCAGCAGATTACAGAAACTTTCAAAAGTTACTTGTTCAGAGGCAGTTTCTGTAGCTTTTTCTAGGTTTTGTGCTAGTCAGGCTATGATGGGCTTCTTGGCAGCTCAACTCTGCTCAAGTTTCACACTTTCTGTTTAAACTTACCATTTATTTGTCATAGCCACCAGTAAATATCTGCTGGCAGTCTCATCATTCTAAATAGCTTTACATTAATGCACTTTTTTTAGGAAAAGCAGTGCTTCCTGTTGCTGTCAATGGCCTTTTGTTCATTGCTAACTTTATTACACCTGTGTCTAATAAGCTGTGTATTAAATTGTATTTGCAGAACAGGAAATGTCAATAGTAATTTGTATTATATGTGTGTAATTTGGCTCTGCATTTAGTCCTTGTTAATGTTCTTTTTTGCCATATCAGTGTCACTTCTTCAGATCCTTGGGTTTTTTAAAATATCACCTAGGAAAGGTAGGGGTAGTTTAAACTCACACAGAGACCCCTGAGCACTTTACTCAGCAGCCAGTGCAATAACACTTAGCACTGGCATCAAGTATTTATTTCAAGTGTTTCTTAACATTAATTGAAGGTATTTGCTGGGCTGTTCATTCAAATGTGATGAAGGCTCCTGGTGACTAAATTGCCCATCTGTGCAGTGGGTGAAGGGAGTCAGTGGCTCAGTTTTGGTCCTGGTGGGCAGTTCAGAGTTCTGTAGTTGCCATAAGTGAACTGTTTTAGCAAGAAGTGTCAAGTTGCTAATGTGAGCTATTTATCTTTCATGTTTTTAGGTGCCTGTCACAGTCAGAGTTGCAGGTTTCCTCTTGGGTGGTACCCCCAGAGCAGAGCAGAGCTGCTGAGTGCCAGCAGGGCAGGGTTGCAAAGTCTAGTTCATGGTACTTCATCTTACCTTAGTTCATCTCCAGGTTTCTCCTCAAGAAATCCTTTGCTGTGAGAACTCTCTGTCCGAAATTGCACTCTGCCCTGGCAGATGCACCAGCATGAGCACATTCAGCCACTCCTTAAACTGAGATAATCAAAGCAGCATCTTTAACAGTACAGTCCTGTTTCAAAAGCCTGGGGTGGGATAAGAGATCATTGCTTTGTTACACCACAAGTTGTATTTTGTCCTCATTTTAGGTCTGACTTTGCTAATCTTTGAGTGAAATATCCTTTTGTGCACACAAACCCTCTACAGTGCAAAGGCTGATGAACAGATGTATTTTTTGAGGTTCCTGCGGGGTTAATGTTCCCTGACAGTAGAGCACAACCCAAGTGTGTACAGAAGTGGGCGAACATCTGCTTTTGCTTTTTGTCCTTTGCTGTCTGTTTTACCCTGTAGGAACTGGGGTGCTTGTTGATAAATGTCTTACAAAAACTTCTCTGTGCCTCCTCCAATCACAACCAAACCCAGTGGACGCTGAATGCTGCAGTCAGACTGCCCTTGCTGTCATACTTCAGTGTATTCTATTGCAGGTTTCCTACCTGACATTTTAGTATCCAGAAACTTCACTGTGCAATTACTTTGTAAAACAAACCAAGCTCTGAACTTGATCTCTTATGTTCTTGCTGTTTACCAAGGAACTGAAATATTTCTGTAAAAAGTTGGTGCATTAAGCAAAATGCTGATTTAAAATACAGTATCGTGATGTATTTATTGATTAATCATGTTTTTAAAGCCAGTTTGTTTGTTCTTGGTAAACCATCATGCTTCAAAAATAAATCAGTATTTTCTCAACTGACCATGCCCTATATCTGTCCTATGTCTCTTTTTTCCCTTTTATCTTTTGCTGTCTCTAACTGGATGGGGCTGATGGGATCCACAAATCACTTCAGGAGCTGGATGAGGTATTGTTTTTCACATTTTATTCTGCCGTGGTGCATCAAGCCTACATCATTGAGCTAAAATATTCCTTCCTTTATTCTGCTAGTTTATAGAATTTCATTCTTTAAGATGAAGTGTCTCTGTGCATAGTAGAAGAACAAGGCTGCATAGAGAAGTCAAACATTTTGTGATGTGATGTTACATTGTGAATAGATAAATGTATGAACTTGTCTGATTATTGTGCACACATGGGATAGAGTGACTTTGCACAATGAAGCCATTACCTATTTTTCATGCTATGCATAAATTATGCAAGCTTTATTGATCAGGAAGTAAGGTCAGGGATAAAGAAATTGCTTTCAAGAAAGAGTTGCCCAGGTAGGAAGAGGGATTGTTTATTAAAAAGGAATGGGGTAGGGAAACACAAAGCTTTCCAGGCCTGATAAAGGAAAATAAGAAATTTGGGAGAAACTAGGAAGTGGGATGTTTGTATGAAACCTTTCCCTGAGAACGAACAGTGAAGTAATTAGTTATGTTTCAAGTGGTATCATGGATGATCACCTCCAGAACTGCTTTGGCTATTTGTGTTTAACACATTTTAATTTCCACTAACTAAATAGTTTAACCATTCTAGTTGCATGTCAGTGTGCAAGAGTGTTTGTTCTTCAAAACAGCATTGTTTGAGAACAAGCATGGGATACTGTTTTTATTTCTTGCAGTTATAATAAACATTTTTCTGAGATTTTCCCAAATGCAATTTTCAAATTGCCAGACCCGATATAAACCATGCTGCACCGTTAGCTGTGAGTCATTGTCTAATAGAAATGTGCAGCATGAGAGTTACTTGAATTCTCACTGCAATACCATCTTTTCTCCTTGAAAATCTGCTAAGACTTTATTCTAAGAGTAAATTTCATCTTTCAGGTCCTGTAGGAAGTGGGAGGATGTAGGTTGTTAGCACAGAGGGACAAACCAGGAGAGGTGGTGCTTGATCGTACCCACATCACGCACGAACACATCTCTGGGGTTCATTTTTATGACAAAGCATACATGCACTTTTCCTGATGCTGAGGGATATTTGGATCTAATTTGAATAAAGTTAATTTGCTGTCTTTTTTCCCTTGTGTAGCTGGCTGATGACCGCATGGCCCTGGTGTCGGGAATAAGCTTAGATCCCGAGGCAGCCATTGGAGTAACCAAGCGCTTACCTCCCAAATGGGTCGATGGAGCAGATGAAGTAAGTTGGGGGGCAAATCCAACACACAGTTGGGCTTCTCTTGGAGGGATTTATTAGTGTTGTCAGTGACATTCTGTCAGTTCTATGACAGAAATAGTATTGGAAGAAAGATTAAAGGAAGAATTTTAGTTTGAATTTTAGTTTGAACCTGTTGAGGAGTCCAGTTGAATAGACCCTAAAATGGTGGAGATGAGCAGTTTAGTGTTTGAAAACAGGAAACATTAATGTCTTCTAGCAGGAGAATTTTCCTGCCTGTGCAGTATGGATGCCGTGCAAGTTATGGAAATATCTGGACAAACACAAGGGAATGATTCTGGAGGCATCCAATTCAAAACTTTTTCCAGTATTTGGAATGTGAAGCTACTCTTGACTTTCAGAAAATCCTTTTTAGATGTGCCCTCAGAACACATGTTGGCCCATCAGTTTGTGTGTACAGAACCCATTGCGCAGAAAGGTGCTTAGATTCCTAGTTAGTACTGTAATAATCATCCTTACAGATTTATTTTTAATTGCTTGTTTGAAAGCATGTTGTTTAACTTCTGCTGTTGAGCTGAGGCTATTCAGTGTTTGACAGAGTTGAAGGTGTGGCCTGAATTTTCACTTATATTTTTGGAAGTTGGTCAAATCTTCTTGCTATAATACTATATAATGACAAAAATACTATTCCAGCTTAATGAAGCATATTTGAAAACAGAAGTCTTGCTTAAAATTAGCAAGAGTAGGTTTAAAAAAGTAGCAAACTCTAAGTCTGTAAGATAATTCAGTTGCTTCTTAGTCAGCTTTTTCTGTGGTTTTCGATGATTTTTGGTCTGCCTTTTATGTTGTAGATTTCTGTCACTGATTTTTGTCTAACGTGTGTTGGAACATTTTCCTCTGAAACATGAGTTACTTCCCTTTCTTCCTGTTGGGCTTTCTGTTTTAGATTCAGTATGATATTGCCAGGGTTAAACAGAAGATGAAAGAATTAGCCAGTCTTCATGATAAACATCTAAACAGACCCACGCTGGATGACAGCAGTGAAGAAGAACGGGCAATAGAAATAACAACTCAAGAGATCACACAGGTACAGACTGCTTTGGGTTCTAAATCTCCACTGTGACACATCTGTAAGGCATTAGGATGAGGCAGTGGTTTGCTTTGAGGAAAGCTTTTCTTCTGTGATCAGTAGTGGAGGGAGCCAGAAGTCCTGGGCTCTGTGCTCGCTGTTTCAGTGACCTTCCCAACAAGTCACTTAAACCTCCCTGTTCTTTCACTTCCCTGTTTGCTTTTCTCCTTGGAATAGGATTGGGAGACTTCAATCAAATTTACAGATATCTCAGAGAAATGCAGATATCTATTCTAAGGCTTGCAGTCCAGCTAATTAAAATGAATTGGTCAGAGGTGGTTGTGTTACTTGTTAACTTTGTTTGTTCATTTGTGTTCTGTTTCCATATCTTTTTAAGCATTGCATGAGACAGCAAACAAATTAATTTTTAAAATGTAGAAATCAAAATATTAGTCTTCAATTTGTCACTTTGCAATGTGATATTTAAGGTGTGTGCTGCTGTATGTTTTTTTACTAATGGCTTTGTTTTCTCAGTTATTCCACAGATGCCAGAGAGCAGTCCAGGTCTTGCAGAGCAGGTCACGTAGTTGTACAGAACAAGAAGCACGTGTTCTCAGGAATGTAGTGTCTTCCTTAGCACAGTCCCTTCAGGACCTGTCCACCAACTTTAGGCATGCACAGTCTGACTATCTCAAACGTAAGCATAAGAGATACAGCAATGCGTGGGCACCTTCTGTGGAAACCATTGAGGTGTGCTTGTTTTCTTGGTTGGGAAAACTGAAGCACAGAAGGGTTAAGTGATGCACACAGGACTGACTAGAGGTTAGAATTCGAGAGTTTCTGGTTCACAGCCCATGTTCAAGCTGCTTTGTTCTACTTCTTTTTCATATTTCTAAAGATGAAATGTCATAGCATATCAACAAAACCAGGGTATTTCATCCATCCATGTTTTTAATGCATTTTGCTTCTCAAATCGTGCTTTGCAAAGCCATTGGTCTTCAGCCTCCTGTAAATGGTGGGCTGTGGTGGATAAAACTTAAAAGGTAGTCTGTGATAATTTAAAATCCATAAACAGATCGGAAGTGGAATAACCTCTGTTTAAAAGTCTAAAATTTTGTGTGATTCTGTTCTAAGGCAAGTCAGGTTATTTTAGTCTTGGAAGAAACCCAGAAAAACTTGACCTTCAAATTTAGCATTGATACTTCTTCCTCCTGTGGTATAAATGGCACAAGTGGAACTGAAGATCACACTTCAGACAAGGGGTGTTCGTTCCTAAGAGAATTTGTTACAAAATAGCCTAGAGTGATCACGCTTTAAGGCTCTTAACTAATTTTTTTAACTTCATGGAACATAACAACATAAAAATCACTGATGTAATCAGTCTTGCAAGTCTGATTGAATTTGTTATGTTTTGTTCAATAGTAAGCCTGTGTGACAGTTAAAATTTGGATACTGTGATTTATGTCATTTCCTAGCCAGATTTTCTTTTTTGTGCTTTTTATCTGGTGCTTCAGACTTCGCTCTGATTATAGTGTGCATAAATATTATGCTCAAACATAGTCTGTCTTTTACAGGTATGAAGAATAGAGAAGAAAGGTCCAAACACTTCTTTGACACCTCAGTCCCACTGATGGATGATGGGGAGGATGATACACTTTATGATAGAGTAAGTTGTTACTACACAAATTCAGTACCAGGAAATGTTTTAATGTACCTTTAATTTTAGTATGGAAATATTGACTGGTATGCCATGAGCACCAAGCTCCATGGAAATTCTCCTTCTGCTGTTCATTCTCCTGATTAGTATTGCTGCTATGGTGTTAAGATGATTGTGTCAGCAGTGCCAGGGTGGATTCCCCTCACATGAGTGTCAGGGGCTGGAAGATCTGCAAATCCAGTGCTGCCCCTTGGCACAGCACCTTTCTGGGCACAGGCAAGAGTAATTGTAGCAAACTGTGATTCTGAGTTGGGATGGAAGGTGGCACTCTTTAAAGTGAACTCTAAAGGGTAACTGAAGATTTTCAGTATTACAAATGGTTGAAAAAAATGGTGTAGTGATTAGTTTCTGCACCTGTTGTAAAGCTCTATCAGACTTTATTTTACTTCGTGGAGTTTGGGGATCCTGCATTTGCAAGCAGTGATGGGGTCTACTCTTTTGTGTCCTCACTAATAGTGCCACAGAATACTCTTAACTAATGCTTGATGTTTAACTGAAAACTTACTAAAAAAGCCAAGGCAGCTTTTCAGCTAATCCTGTATACAAGAGGTTTTCTATTTCTCTCCAAGTAAAAGTGATAGGGAAAGGACAGTGTTCAGTTGTGAATGGCCTTGGGAGACCAAAACGGGAAGGTCTCTATAGTTAATAAAAATACCAGAATTGCTGCTTTACACATTGTGTTCCAATTGCTGTGTCTTTGCACATTGGCATTAGAACACTTTCTGTCATGCTGATCAATCAGTAGATACTCTGTAGCTGCTAAACACTCACATGTATTGATTTTGTACACCAATAAAAACATTGGTTTAGGACAAATCTTATTTTAAAATAAATTGTCTATATGTTTGGGCAGGATGCAAGATGTGCATTTTCTCTTCTCAACCTATAAATAGCTGTCCAAGTCATTTTAGTGACCCTGAAATCTTTTTAAAATACAAAAAATATTTTTCTTAGATTCTTGTCTAGTAAGGAAATTCCCAAAGAACTATTGTGCTATGAAATCTTGTTATCCTTATAATTATTTCTAGTGTTTTCATGCCGTTAATGTTAGTTCAGCATCTAAATCTTGCATTTCAACAGGGTTTTACAGATGACCAGCTGGCGTTGGTGGAGCAGAACACACTAATGGTGGAAGAGAGGGAAAGAGAAATCCGTCAGATTGTGCAGTCAATCTCCGATCTCAACGAAATATTTAGGGACCTGGGAGCAATGATAGTAGAACAGGTACATTGACATCATTAGTAAGAAATAGGGCATTCCACTCCAGACTCACTTTTCCTAACTTGACTATTCACGCTCAGGTTTCCTCTGCTTGAAATCTGCCACAGGTTGAGTTGCTGAAAATAAATGAATAAAAATTCAACTGGCAATGTGTGTTAGACTTAAAAAAACCCACAAAGACCATAGAAAGCCAAAGTTCTCACAATTATTTCTCCCAGAGATTCATTTTATGTTAAATGTGTCAGCCAAAAGTACCTGGTCTGGAATTAAGATGATTATTAGGGATGTGATGTGAGATCAGGAACTGAGCAAGGAAGTTGCTTAATGAAGTCCCAAGTAGTTCTTCTGTAAAAATTCATTGTTTCCATAGTTCATGAGCTATGTATTGTGAGTGTTGTTAATTACTTGGCTGCTTATAATAATAGTAATTGCTCTGTGAAGTTCCTTTAGGTTCAATTTGGTGCTTGTTTTCTCCATTTTATTTAGGGAACAGTTCTAGATAGAATTGACTATAATATTGAACAGTCATGTATGAAAACTGAAGAGGGTCTAAAACAACTGCATAAGGTAAGCTGATGGAATACTTAAGCTGTTTTGCATATCTAATAATCTTTTATAATTTAATAGCTATTAAGTTATTCAGTCAGTTTTCTGTTGGACATTGTCCCTTTTAGAAATTATTTCTGTATAAAATGTCCAACTGTCCTGTAGTAGGAGCTTTCCATGTAACTTCTGTTAATGTCCTGCTTGATGCCAGTGTTCATTTCTTAAATTACTTTCTGGGCATCCAAGCAATGTGCTTTGATATTTATATTGCTGACCTGGTGGGACCTGTCTGCAATTCCTTCTCTGTTTGGAGAGTCAGACACTTGGGGAATAGGGCTGGTACCTCACTATAGATTTCAGTTTGAAAACATCTCAGTAGTGTGAGCAGCAAGAATAATTACTGTTTTCTCTTAACCATCTGGCACTTGTTAGATGTTAGGTCCAACTTCATCCTTTAATGTGAAGCTTTTACTATAAACACCTGAAAAGATTTTAAAACATTGATCTCAGCAGATGAGAGTTTTGTGGTCGTTTTGTTTCTATTTTGAAGGTTTATTAATTTTAAAAAAAATGCAAGTTTTGTTTTGTTTAGCTTCTATTAGCAGACTTTCATTTGTCTTTTGGAGAGTTTTCTCCATGTTGTGTCCCCTGGGAAAAAGAGGAAAGGGATGAGAAAATGTGGTTAGAAGAAGGAATGAACCAGAAAACTTGAGAACCAAATCAAAAATAAAGCTTTCAGTTCTAATTGAAATTAAATGAAAATGCACAGCTGAATCAAAGATACTCAGGTACAACAAAAATGCCTATTAAAAATGAAGTTTGGGTGTGAATTTTAATGTCCTTCATTAATAATACAGAAATCTTAGCCAGGTGAGTCTGCTCTTTAACAGAGGCGAATGTGATTTCAGTGCACATTTACCTTCATCAGAGTTTATGGTGCAGATCAGAGTTATTGTGTGGGAATTGCCTGCATTGTGTGTTGTATAAAACGTCAGGTTACCAAAGAACAATATGAAACACACATATTTCACTCATACTAAACAAGAGTCTGTACTTTAGCCTTGCAGAAATCTAACCATTAACTCTCTTTTCTGTTTTATAGGCAGAGCAATATCAAAAGAAGAATCGGAAGATGCTTGTTATTTTAATTTTGTTTGTTATAGTAATTGTCCTTATTGTTGTTCTTATTGGTGTAAAGTCACACTAGGTTTCGCTTCATTTTCTCATTTTTGGAGTTTATGTGAACTTTTTTCCCAATGTGAATGGATAGACCTGCACTCCAGAAAGCTGCCTTTGAATGTACGAGCCCTTGTGGTGCAACGTCTGTGCAATGTTTCTGTAGAATTCTTCAAAGTACAAGTTTGGTGATCTGTGAGGTGTTTGTAAAGATTATATGGAAAATGTCAGGAAATTTGATGCTCCCACACAAAAAATTTGGCGCTCTATGCGGAGGTATTTGGAAACACAGTACTTAAAATAATTAAAAATTGAAGTTTTCCAGTGACTACAGTAATTAGTGTGTTACTGTGAACAAAAATGTGTTGTCTTCTATATTCTTATGTCATCATTGTTACAGGCTTCAAATTTAAACCATGTTATGAGTCAGTGGGACTGGGTAACAAAAATTGATCTAGATGTTAAATATGTTGAGGCACAAAATTGTTTGATTCAATCCCCTTTCTTCCAGTCTCAGAAACTCCAAAGAACTGGATAGACAGCTAAAAAGGAAAGCTTTTAGCAAGCAGAACGTAATCCAACCCCTGTGATCTTAATTTAGATACTGCACCATTACTAAGAATCAGTGGTACTTGATCTTGTAAATAACAAGATGTAATCACTGGCATAATTTAACATGTTTAGTTAATTAAAAATTTTTCTGAGCTTAAGTAATCATGGAAATTATTTTCCTTCACTGGGATGATCTTATATTTTTTTCATGCATAATTTTTTGAGCTTAAAGTACAGGCATTACATTAAAGCAGCGGTGAAGTTAAGCTGAAAAAATGGAGTAGAAACCCAAAAAGAGAATCTTTCTGACCTGCTGTAGTGGGTTTTGGATGTTTCAAACTGTAGTTGCTGTATAAGCTGTTTATTTTACAGTGCATTTGTCCATTGGGGTTATGTTTTTCATAGAAGCGACCTCACTGCGGTAGATATTACATCCATTTTCCCTGGCAGAAGATTCTCTTTCAAATGTCTGCCTGGACAAGGATGTGTTCATGGTCTTTTACTGACCATGAGAGATGTCAAGCAAGTGACATCTTACAGGGCCTTCAGTGGAGAATTTGGGGGTTTTTCACTATTTTTTTCAGTGGAAAACTTTGCTGCAAGCCATACAACAGAAATTAGGGCAACATGTAAGTAATAGAATACTCTTAATTTAATTCAGGCCTGAAGTGGTGTGCAATCGTAGAGGCCTTGTCTTAATATTTTTAATATGGCTTTTTTATATGTTTGGGGTTTTTTTTTTCCAGAGGGACTGTAACTTCCTTTATTTTCTGACTGATGCAAGCGCTCCCTATGAACCTGCAGAGATGCTCTGCTCCAAGCCCCGGAAGTGCAGTTTCATAACACTATGATATTGAAGTTGCATCTGTTGCCTCCCTCAGTTTCTTTACTGTGTTCTAAAGAGACCTTGACATGTGGCTTTAAACTGACCATTTTCAGGAATGGACCGGAAAGCAAAGACTGCAAAATCATGAAAGCCTTGGCTTTTTGTGGGGCTTATGAAAAGCTTTGTACCACTCCTGTTACCTCTAGAGAAAGGGGATGTTGATCCACCAAAACTGCCAGTTCAAACTCTTCATTAAATTCACAAAGTAAATTGGTAAAAGAAAGAATGAGGCTTGTGTTGGGTGTGCAGCTCCCCTGTTCTGGTGATAGATCTTTTCAATGATCGTGAGTAAAACTACTGTCTCCCTCGTGCTGTCTGCATCACTGGATGTGAAGCAGGAAATTGCTATAATTTAATATACTGTATTTGCAACTTTCTCTCTAACATGAGATTGTGTTATTTATTTCTGTCTTGACCGGTGCTTTTGACATTTTATCATGGCAGATGGATTCAAAGAAGTAATAAAACACTTCCAACCTAATTGGGCAATTACTCTTTTTTTTGTTTGTTTAATTATAAACTGAAACATACTTTTGTGATGTTAATGTGTTTCTGTTCTTCGTAATAAATGAAAGTGGCAGTGACATGAAATACCTTTCTTTTAAAAAGTAACTTTCTGTAGCACAATGTCATTTGCATTGTCAAAAGTTATTTCCCATGAGTTATGCCCACTCTCTGTTTTCTACCCAAATTCTGTACAAGGAAATGCATTTTTAATGAGGTTAAACTCAAATGTCAAGTGTCCTGTGTAACTTGAGCTGGAATTTGTTGAAGATTATTATATTGAGGAAGAAAACCCAGGACAGGCTTCTCACTCATTGCAGGTGTGTGGCTTATTCTGAGCCAGTCTGAATAACTATCAGCATTTAAATCAAACCTGATGCTGTGCTTTGTGGGAATATCCCCACAAAAGGGACGCTGTTTGTGCCTTTGGGCAATGAAAGCCCAAAAAAGCCACAGCAGCTGCTGCATCCTCAGGTATTCCAGGAGCTGCCTGAACCTCCTGCCTTGCTTCTGTCCAGCCCTGTAAATCTCTGTGTGCTGCTGCAGACAAAGCTGGAACCCCCTCTGCAGGCTGGGGCCTCTTCATGGTTACTGGATTCTTCTCAGCCTGTGTGGAAGCTCAGATTCCTTACGAAAGAACAACAGAATTGCTAGAGCATCTCCCAAGAACCCGTGTCTCCTCACCTGGTGGGAATGGCCTGTGAAGCTGTTGGCTGGTGCAGAATTTCTCCATTAAATGCATGTAAGCGTGCAAAAAGTGAGCTGCAACTTGTTAACAGAAATTAATTACAGTCATATGCCAAAAGGACATTAAAAGCACTGTATTAAAAGCACTGTAAGAGCAAATTCATTTCTGCTGCAAGTAAAATGGAAGAATTGGTTTCTTGCTTGGTGATTTTTGGACTGTGCTAAAAATTTAAATGACTATAATTGATGCAGTGTTCACTGAGACTGCCGAGGGTGTATTGATTCGAAGTTTGCTTTTATGAACTACTATCAAAGGAGTCTCAACTCCTTTGCTTAAATCCTTGGAAACTGCTTTTGGTACAGCCTTGCAAAATATAAGTTCTTGGAAAGGTGACAGTGAAACTGATTTTGTTAGGAAAAAAAAATGTTTACTAAAATACCCCCAAACCCAACAGCCTTCCTAAATAAAATTTGTGAAAACAAGAAATTAATTATAATTTTGCATATTAATTATGATAGATTGTGTAAGATATTTTAGTGGCTTAATTCCATAATTCCATAAATAGTCGTAGAGGATCAATAATTGGAAGACAGGTCCTTGCTCCAGCTTCTGCCGTGGCCCATACAAATAGAAATGTTTGCAGCTGCTGCTGGTGGGATGTCTGCAGGGAGTTTCTGGAGATAGAAGTGATTTCCTCAGTCCATTCATTCCCTTCACAAGGACCTTCCTCTCCTGCCCTTAACCGTAATGGAAGGATCACGGGTTAAATGAGTGTTTGCCTCTGTTTTGTTTGCCTTTCGGATGCTGTGGATTCAGGGAATGTGCTGTATTTGGACTCTTACAGGAGGAGTTCTGCAGGAACAGCAGAATTTGAACTCTATGATTGGGAGCTTACTGCCTGGAGGAATGTCTCAATCCTGAAGGAATTGCTGTGTGTCTGTCATTCCCATGCTGTCCATATGTATTGGGATAATAGTGGACCCCTGAGCAGTGTATTTTCTGTGGCTCAGTAAAGAGACTCGTTGACGTTGGAGCCTGTTCGAGTGACTGTCCCATCAGTGAGGATGCACGACCAACCTCTGCAACAGATGTTCCTAGAGCTTTTACTTGGGATCATTTTCAATAAAGTTTCCGTATGTCCCTTCAAACACCTTACTCTAAGGAATTCAGCCTAATTTTTTTCTTTTTACATGTGTTTCCATTATATGCCTCAGCACTCACTTTTCCAAGTGGAAGTGCCTTCCTTTCTGTCGCACAGACCTTCCCAGCTTTCCTGGCTGCAGATTAATGAGTATCAGGTTCCCCAGGGAACGGTCACAGCTCCAAACCCGAGTTCAAGGAGCGTTTGGACAATGCTCTCAGGCACAGGGTGGGATGTTGGGGTGTCCTGGGCCGGGCCAGGAGCTGGACTCGATGATCCTGTGGGTCCTTTCCAAATCAGCACATTCTGATAATTGTCCACTGACCAAACATTAATATGAGGCGCTTGGCAAATAGAACTAGATCAGAATAAACACCCTATTCTGTTTAAACGCACCACTTCAGTGTGCTATTAAAAGAGGCGCTTGGAAAGCGCTGTTTCAGCTCGGTGCCGTGCCCGGGAGCCCGTCCGGGCTGTGCCCGGCGGTGCCCGGCGGTGCCCGGGGCCGTGCCCGGCGCTCCCGCGACACCGGCGCGTCCCCGCCCCGCGGAG
>WBMZ01000578.1:23043-197329 GCA_013400975.1 Atrichornis clamosus | reverse complement strand
CCGACACCGCCGCGCGCGGGCACGCGCCTGCGCGCCGGGCTGGGGCCGCACCCGCGCGGCGGGACGGGAAGGCACCGGGATAGTGCCGGGGGTTCTCCCCTTCACCGCTTCACGCCGGGCAAAACGTCAGAAGAGGCCTCGGGCCCTCATCATATCACAGAAAGAAGTTGGGAAAAAAAGCAAATATACAAACTCCGTGTTTTTATGACTCCTCAACAGGGTTGTTTCCTCTAAGCATCTTCAAAATGTGGCCAAAGGCTTTCATTCTGACACCGCAGTAGCCACTAAACAAGCAGATGTGCCAAGAGGGAGGCAAGTGCCTTCAGATAAAGCCAAGCCACCTTTCTCAAAACCAAAGTGTTTTTACAAAGCCACCTGGACACCTCTTCCTACTTACAGTCTCCACCTTCTACCACTTCTTGAATTAATAGCAACAACGGAAAATTCATTTCCAGCTCTTCACAAACTTTCATAAAGACATTAACCTAGTGCATATCCAGCAGAAGTCTCTAGTCTCCAATACCGGCTAGTCACTTCAACCTTTATGGGCTACTACTGTGTGCATTTCCATTTCCATTCACCTGCCTGTATTTAAAGTCTCCATATGTGGCAAATTCAGGTAAGAAAGCACCCTTCTATTCTTTACAGAGTGAGCAAGTTCAGTGCTAACCTTCAAGTGTCAAGACTGAACCAAGTGCCAGTAACAAGCTATTACTTCCTCCTCTGCATCACAAAAATTCCTGTGATGCTGTTGATTTCTTCCACTTGCATTCAATGATCAAATGTTTGTTTCCAAACTTGCTTCACCACCCTGAAATCTGTCAGCTTTACCTGCGTATTAACATTTCTTCATGAAACACTAGAATAGTCTAACCAAAGTCTGCAATAATAAGTTGCTATTTTGTAAGTTTGGCAAACAACTCATTTATTTTAAATTAAAACTTTGTTGTACACAGAGGTAAAGAAATCAAAGGACAATTGGTAGGAAGAGGCAGGTTTCCAATTCAGAGAATATACCTCTTTTTGCCTTAGAACAACATAGTTTAAATACATCCATTGCAGCACATCCATGAAAAAAACCATTATCAGGCTCTGACTATATCAAGGCTGTTAGAATTCTATTGTGTTAATGCAGTTCACCAGACAATCTACAGGCATCTTCAAAAGGCTGTATGAATGAAGAATAACACCTAAACACTTCAAAAATCACATTTGCCAAGAATTCTTCATTTCAGTTAAAATTCAGAACTTGAGTAGAGGGGAATCCAGATTTTCTTTGTTTACGTCAGGGCTCAGAGTGATAAGAGGAGAACTCAAATCAATTAGCTGAAAGAAAAACAATAAAATTTAGCTATTATAGTCAGCTGTTGTACATAGATACTAGCAGTTATAATCTGTATTAACAGTCTTCTCAAGTACTTTTTTTTTTTTAGGGTTCCTGTTAGTATCCAGAAAACAAATACAAGCACCACATTCAAGCTTTTGTGTTCAGGTTTTTAAACATAAGCTCATTCTTAGATAAGCAGAAGCTTCTCACAAGGTGCTTACTGCCCATACTTACCTTAAAAGCCTAAAAGGCTTTTCTAAGTTTCACTACTATGCATATTCTAGCGACACTGCCATCCAGGCAGGACACAGCATGTCTGAACCCCTCTGAACGTGCCCCCAGAAGTCAGAGTTCTGCAGTCCTCCTCTTTTGACAAAATCTGAAGGGCCTGATTATTTAATTGATCCCAACTACATCTTTTGTCAAAGGCTGCATCCTTGTAGTTACCACCATTTATCTGACAGTATCTAAAGGCATCTACTTTCAAGCCCCTAACGAACAAAAAACACTTGCACAGAAATGCCTGTAAAACTTAGATCAGATTCTAACAGTATCTTCTAACTAAGGAGGGGATTCGGAGAGGAGTTGAACAGGAGAGGCCACTTTCTTTTATGATTAAAATGAGCTGCTCCCAAGAACTGAAAATGTGAAAAAAAGGGGAAACAAGTAAACATGCCAACTCTCCTGAAGACAACATTCACTTCCTGCTTCAGAACAGTTTTCATCTATAACTGCTTTAAGGACTAAGTTCTTTCTCCATCCTCTTCCTTTTCCTATTTGCAGATTGCTCACTGAGATCAAGCTCAGAACACATTGTTCGATTTTAAACATTACATTCTCTTTACCTAACAGCACCTTAGTATGTGTATCATATTGAACATGCTGAGCTAATATTCAATAATTCCTTCAGTATTCTGGAGCTGCTCTGCAGACAAACGTAAGCAGCCAGTTGACATTTCTCTGCTGACATACTTACACCGGATGATTTGAATAAAACTTACCTTTATCTGCCCACATAATACAGGCTTTGGAGAAGTAATCTTATTCACTTCAGGAGTATTGGAAAGGTCAATCAAAGGTCTATTTTCACATTCAAAGGTGTGTGGGAAAGATTTGTCTACTCCAGTATCTACCTCAAGTACTTTAAAAAAAAAAAAAATTCAGGTTTTCCCCTCTGTTCACCAAGCTTCCTTCATAACATTGAGGCAGTCAATTTAGCTTATACTGCTGTAATAATCACAGGACAGGCTTAATTTACAACTTGGGTATTTTTCATGCAGGATTGACTGCATACAGTGTAAAAACATCAGCTCTTGCTCTGCCAGTGGCTAACATCACAGGAAAAATGCAGTGAGACAAAGCAAAAGACATCCCATGGGGCATAAAACAATTTTTCACTTAAAAGTAGAGTTAAATTTAAAACAGAAGACTAATAACCCTCTTAAGATTTAAATGACTTAACTGAATTTACTGTGCAATGTTACTTAGCCATATAAACTATTCTGTACAGCTTCACACTTTAGTTATCCTTTTGTCCAGTTTAACTACCCCATACATGTGCATACAATTCTGAAACAAATACTCTGTGCCACCAAGTAAGCTAACAAGGAACAACACACTGATACAGTAGCATCAAGTAATTAATCTACATATTATTCTACACCTGAGTATTTGTAAATCAATAGCCACTTTGACAGGTTAATACTTCAGAACTACCACTTCAGTCCTTTCTTTTTAATGTCTGTGAAGTGCCAACTTTCAACATGAAGCCACTACATTCCTGGGAGAGGGGAAGTGTTCACTGAACTAATTATTTGACACTTAAACTAACTTTACTGCTGCATGGACTTTGGGGTTTAATCTTCCCTCATTGTATGCAGATTTGCACTCCTGTTAGGTGACTGAATTTAGCTACAGCAGTGTTTTGGGTTTGGGGGTTTTTTTAAGCCCCAAAAGAGCTTTATGGCTGTAACAGGAACTGCCCTGCAACATGGCTTTTCTAATTGAATCCACAAGGATTTCACAGCACTCGTTCAAAAGTGGTAATTTAATATAAAATCAGCAAGTATTTGACAGTTCATTTGAGATGGGAACAAACTGAGGGGAAATGCTGAACATATGGTGTTCAGTGCTAAAAATAGACACTAGAGGGTGCACACAGTTACAAATAATCAGGCACCACAATATATATAAAAAAGACATTGAGCAATTAGAGCATCCAGAGCAAGGCAACTAGGATGGTGAAGGGTCTGGAGGGGAAGCCGTATGAGGAGCAGCTGAGGTCACTGGGTTTGTTCAGCCTGGAGGAGACTGAAGGGAGACCTCATGGTCTTCAACATCCTCACAAGGGGAAGAGGAGGGGCAGCTACCGACCTCTTCACTCATGACCAGTGACAGGAGTTGAGGAAACATCATGAAGCTGAGTTGGGGGAGGTTTAGGTTGGATATCAAGAGAAGCTTCTTCACTCAGAGAGTGGCTGAGCACTGGAACAGGCTCCCCAGGGAAGTGGTGACAGCACCAAGCTTGGTTGAGTTCAAGAAGCATTTGGACAACTCTCTCAGGCACATGGTATGATTCTTGGGGTGTCCTGTGCCACGCCAGAAGTTGGACTTGATGATCTTGATGGGTCCCTTCCAACTCAGGATATTCTATTCTATGATTCTAACCCATTTTAATGTATACTGAAGTGGTTTTCCTATTTATCCCTTATATTGAAATAATTTGGTTTCAAGCAGTTTACTTAGTAGTTTTGTAGAAGAATGTATTGTCATTGCTTACCTCAGGTTGTTTCTCTTCAGCCAGCTCATTTTGTACTTCAGCCTCTTTTAATTCATTTTCTACTACTTCTGTAGCAGTTTTCTCTGGTGAAAAGTCAAGTGCAAGAGGTAGCACAGGCGGAGGAGATATATCATCTTCTGAAGATGTCTGTGTCTTACTCTCTTGTTTCTCTTTAGAACTAGGGAAAAGAGCATCAGCAATAACTGAGTTCTTTAATCAGCATGAACAACTAAAGACAGAAAAACCAATTCCTCATTTTCTGTTTTTCACTCCAAGTTTTAATAACCAAAAGCTTCCCATATATTTATCCAAATAAATGCTAGTTACCTGCAAAATACAAAATATTTCATTCTGCAATAAAAGTATAGCCTACCCATGCAAAAAAAAAAAAAGAGGAAGAAAAAGAAAAAAAATTATGAAGAACTTAGTATTACTTGACATATACATGCAGCCTAAACTTCACACAAGGTATTTTGGTTGGGTTTTTTTTAAACTTGGATGGAACAACTAACAAAGAAGACATTGATATTACATATCACTGAGCAACCTGCTTCAGTCCCTGCTGAAAGGAAGTACTGACACCAGCTGGAGGACCAGAGGCTGTAATCTGATTAGTATGATAAAGTCATTGTAGACAGAACAATTGTTTCCTTGCAAGAAAAGACTATTTGGGACATTTGGCCAAAGTAACATGACACACAGTTTTCTAACCATGATTCATTCCTACTTTAATACAGTTCCTCTCCACCAGCCACAAAACAAGCCTGCAGACATATATATGGTCCTTGCCAGAAGATGCTGGGCTGATAATAAGAAGGCAACATTACTTTCACAGAAAACAAACATAATTAACAAAAACATAAGTAAACCTGTCAGAAACTAAAGTTCAAGTCAACTAAAATCTTGGCTTTTTGACTGATGCTTTAAAAATGTGTATTTTTACAGATCATTTGCAACAACATGAAACAAAAAAGTAATATGCATCTTAATCAGCTACTTTCCTTCATCAGAAGGTAATAGCAAAATAATAGCAACACCAAATCTTTTTTCAGTCAGAGCATCAGATATAAGTCTTAAATTGTTCCCTAGCCAAAAAAATACAAATAACTTTCTATTAAAACTCTAATTCTTTAATGTTAGATACTGACTCACCTCAGTAAGGCTTACAGCATTTTACCAGTCACAAGGTATTAATTTTTATTAGGCCTATACAGCTTCTATGCTCAAATGCTTTATTCTAACATTTAGCAGAGGTCCTTGAAACTCAGAAGTGATCATTAAAATTCATTTAGAGGCAGTTTGCCTACAATACTCATTTAATATATGAAGGTTTCTGTCTTACCCAGCTGCAAGAGTCTTTTTGGTAGAAAAGCTGGAGCTTTTGTGAAGAGATGCAGCACATGGAGAAAGTGGAATTCTTGGTACAGTTTTAGGAGTCGCTGCCAGGAATCCCGAGACACGACGGACAGGTGTAGGTAGGCCAGACCGTTTCACACTGGCAGGAGTCACGGTGACAGACCTCTCAGGAAAAAAGAACTTCTGGAAGACCTTATCTTCTGAGGCTTTCATAGGAGTGCTGACAGCCATGGCACTAGAAGAGGAACATGCTTTAGCCAAAACTTTCTAGAAACAGTTTGAATAACACTATTCTACGAAACAATAGAAATCCATTTTCCTTTGGTCAGTAAGGGAACAGACATCACCTTAAAGTTGATAATCACAACAGAGTGATTATCAAGGGCTTTACTTGGTAAGAATTCTTTTATAACTTATTTTAGTCTATTTAGCACTGCAAAGAAACCTCTTCTGAATAGAGTGGGAGAGGTTATTTGGTTTAGTTTTGGGTTTTGATTTGTTTTAAATCAGTTCCAATAGGCATTAAGACATCTAACTTGGCAGGTCTCAAGGAACTAGACAACAAAGAACTTTAAAAGGACTGTTGCAACACCCAACCATGTTGCACACTAAGAAGGATGTGCATTCAATTTTCAGTGAAGCCCTACCTTCCAGGTGTGCCACAAAACGTTAATCCAAGAGATGCTGTTGCTTTTGGTGCCGATTTGTTTGGTGTTGCATCTAAAGAGAAAAGTTTTGTTAACTGCTATCAGATATATATTTATTTCTTTTATAGCAGACACCTTTCAGTTAAAATACCAATTCCTTCCAAAAGGAGGACACAAGTGTAATGAAACAAATAACAACCCTTCAAGGTAACATTTGCTTTTAATAACCAAGCTAGAAGACAGGTCATACAAAAGTATGTGCTTACCTTGAGTCTTCACAGGAACCTTAGTTTGACTTGTGGAAACAGACAAAACACTAGCCTTTGGCTTTGGACACAGGCTTCCTTTTGTTGAACTTCCATCTTTATTCTGTTGACATAGCAGCTGCAGACTGGGAACAGAGCTTGGTCTCTGAATTCCACTGCTTGCAGCCTCAGATGATGTTGCAGAAGCTGAAGATTTAGCAAAGCTTATAACACTAGATATTTTGGGAGTACTAGCTGATCTCACTTGCTTCCTGGATTTCTCAGTACTGGCAGCCTGCAGAGATGACACTGTGGTAGGTCTGACAAGGGCCAGCCTGCTTGTACTAGATGAAAGCTTAGAGCCACTCACAGTAGCTTTTGATGACATGCTTGATTTTCCTGAAATAGAAAGTTGTACTTCTGAATCATCACTTATTGCTAAGTATTCGACAAAGCAGAATAATTATACTAACACAGGAAAGAAAAATAGCAATTTACAGCATTTAAATTTATGTTTCAACAATTCAAGTTTAAGGAGAACATATACACCTATTGAAAGTTTACTCCTCAAATTCTCCAGCAATTTTATTTTCTCACCAAATTCCTGAATTACTGCAATCAAGTGAAAGAATTTTCTTCAAGGAATGCCAAAATAGCTTGCAGATTCAAGTTACACTTCCAGCATTTTCTCCCAGCATAGCTGGTCCTGTTCCCTTAAGCAGCCTTTCAAGAACGTGACAGTTTGGGTTACACTAATTAACACCACAGTCTAAACCACCCCACAAGCATTTTTCCCAGATTTCTGTACAGTTCTTGTTTTTAGTCTGTAGGTTACTTTCAATAACATGATGAATCTTGATTAGACAGTTCTATTGCATAAAACAGTTCTTGCTAAGCTTTTACTAATATATTATTAGTCTCCATGAAGCAAGGTGCAAAATAAAATTTTGCTGCAACTTGGTATTTTGATAGATGTACAAGAACTGTATTGCTTACATCTGTCAGTACTTTTAGGAGACTATTTTCCTGAACCTTTGAGGCTTACTGAAAGGGTCAAATTGATGGCCTCAATATAGTACAAGCCTCTTGGCTGTGTTATCTCCCTAAAGGTGTTTTTTCCAATCTTGAGTAAATCTCATCTTTTATTTAGACTTACAGAAACTTGGAATAAGGCCTTCCACCTTCCCTCCAAATTTCAGTGGTTTTGGTGCTTGTTTTTTTTTTCTTTTTTTCTTTTAATTCCAGTTAGACAAGCTTAAGAGCATTCAGAAGCTCACATTCTTGGCTATAATAGAGAAGATCATGCATAAAAGGAACAGATTTCCCGAGGCATTGCTTACTTTCTAGCTGTGTCACACATAGGCATCGGGCTTACATCAATCTAGTTTTTAGAAATTATAGATGTCTAATATTTATCTTTAGTCCACAGGGATTTATTGGGCTAGCCTAGAAAATTTTATTCTCCATTTGCAACATTTCTTACTACTTGTACATACTGGGCACCATTAAACCATTCCCAAATCCAAAGTCCAGAATATGCTTAGCTATTTCAAAACTTATTTGTGAGCTATTACCTTTTTTGCCTATAGGAGAAATGGGTAAACTCGAATTCAGACTTGAGTTCATGGTGGAAACTGATGATGATGATGATGAAGTAGTCTTTCTTGTGAGACCACTGGCAACACCAGGACGTTTCAGATATGTCATCTTCCTTAAGCCAGGCTGAATCAAAGAATACAGCTTATTCAAAAGCAAAGAACTGCCCTATTTAACACATTATTTTACCATAAATTATCCTGATACTACTTGTGAATTTTAGAGGAGCTCCTTACTCAGATTACATTTTAAAAAGTGAATTTTCTTAGAAACAGATCCTTGTATCTAGGTTATTATACAGAACTAGAACATCAGATCTAGGAGGCAAACAGTTATTTTTATTCCTGTCACAAACTTGAGTTAAAGGGATTAAAGAATAAAGAGTCACCCCAGGCACCAGTATATGCTGAGCACCAATCAGCTGAAAAGCAGCTTTGCAGACAAGGCCCTTGGGAGTGCTGGTGGACAAGCTGAACACGAGTCAGCAATGGAAGGGAGGTGATCCTGCTCTCTGCTCAGCACTGGGGAGCCCACACCTGAAGATCTGTGTCCAGTTCCAGGTTCCCCAGAGGAATTTGGAGCTACTGGAAAGAGTCCAACAAAGGGTGCCTTGAATGATTAAGGGACAGGAGCATCTCCCACCTGAGGAAAGGCTGAGAGCTGAGACTGCTTAGCTTGGAAAAGAGAAGGCTCAAGGTGGATCTCATCGATATATAAACATATGTGAAACGACAGTGGCCAGTGGTGCCCAGTGGCAGGACTAGAGGCAGTGGGCAAAGTAAAGCACAGGAGCTTGGTTCTACCTCTGAACATGAGGAAACACTTTTTTTACTGCAAGGGTCACCGAGCACTGGCACAGGCTGCCCTGTAAGGTTGCTGACTCCATCCTTGGTTATATTCAAAAGCTGTCTGGCCGTGGGCCTGGGCCAATAACTCCAGGTGGCCCTGCTTGAGCAGGGCATCGGACCACATGAACTCAAGAAGTCCCTTCCAACCTGAGCCCCTCTGTGATTCAGTGAAGTGGCACACAGCATTAAAACAGGGTGTCTAAAACTTTAAAACAACTGACAGCTGTAGGTATACTACCTTCATACAAGTTATGGCAACCTTTTCATATGGTATAGTTAACAACACACATCAAAAACTTTGTTTTGTACAGAAAACTGCTCATCACTTACCTGCAGCTAGTGCTTTAAAAACAAAAACATGCTTGTTAATCCAACACATTTATGATTGCTCTTAAGTACATTCACTGTGTTACAGACTTAGAGCACACATTCAAGACTGGCAAATATAAAACACAGATTATTTTCCTTAAGATCATTTTACACAACAGCTTTAAATTAAATTAAAAAGTAAACTATATTAATTTTTTTTCATCAGAACATTACAGAAGTTATTTTCGTATTAAGAAGGCTTGCCATTACCTTACTTGGTGCAGGAAGGACTTTTGTGTCTTGCACTGAGGAACTGCCGCTTAACGAAGACTCAAAGACATCTGAAGCAATACTAGATTTATCAGAAATTGCATCTTCAGATGATCCAATGCTGTTCAAGTCTCTTTTTGTAGAAATACTAGTACTTTTTACTCGTTTGAGCTGCAAATTTCAATACAACATTTTAAAAGCTACTAGTGTTTCTAGAAACCACTGTAAAGCTTTTCACACACATATAGACTTTGTTCAGAAACCAAGACAACAGTCGATGAAGAAGCCTCTGAACCCAGTGAAGTCCTCAGTCTTTAGGCTAATACAGTCTGAAGTAAGTCTAGTATTTGCCAAGTACCAAAATATGCCTGAACCCACACACTGGCCATCACCCGAAGGACAGTTCTGCAACAATTCATCAGTACAGCTCATATAATCACATTCACCCACATACTGTTCCATACTAACAGCTGTTCCTTACAATTATATTGGACTCTCCATTTAATATTCTTCCACTTTACTCTGGCTTCTAAAAGATGAGACATTACAACAGCAGACTGCATCATGCAAACTGTCTTTTCAGACAGTGGGGTACAATCTGGTTAAAGCATTAAGATTATGCCTTTTCTTACAGAACCCAAAATCAAGAAGAAATTTATACTACAAAGGAAAATCAGAATCCCCTAATTTCTATAGGTGATGGTCCTTAAGAAGCCACTATCACATTTTCAGTAAAATCTGCCATACTGGAGCCTAAGTCATAAAGTGTAGAGCAATAAAACCCAGAAGATATTCTATCTAAAGACTGGGATTTGTGCTCACAACTGTTTCCTTGCTATCCCAGAATACATTTCCATTGACAAGGGTTGGTTAACAGTAAAGACACTTTTACACATTAAAGGTAATATTAAGTGTAAAATAAATTATACAGGAAGTGTAACAGTATAGTAATTTTACGAGCAACAAAGCAGTGTTAGAAACCAGTTAGAAGAGAAGCCAGGAATTAGATTATTCACAAAACCGGAATACAAGGGAAAAGAAATTTGCTTGCAAATGCTCAATATTGTCATAATAGATAAAGTAATTGGCTACTATACCAAACTACCTGCCCTAATTTTTTTTTCCTATGTTTTCAGCCCAAGGATCTTATCAGGTAGAGAAGCATCAGAAGATTAAAGTTCACTTTTAAAAGTAAAAATACTGTAGACAGGCTAAACATTCCTAAAACAGAAAGACCTTATCTTCAGACCTTATCTGAAGAAAACGTCACCCAGAGGCTGACTTTACCTTGTCAACAGTCAACAAACTGCTTTTTCCAAGAGTAGAAGAAGGTTTTGCCATTGGCCATTTGCCAGTTGCCTTTGTATTTGTTTCCTTAGTTTTCTGTTCTTCTGTCAGAGGCAAACTGGCTTGTTTTGTAGGAGATGCACAAATTTTATCAGGGCTTCTATTTGGAGGAGCAGAAAGAGCATGTATTTTGCCATCTGACAAAAGTTTATCTGATGCCTTCTGAAAACAAGGTGGCAGCTGACATGCTGGGCCATCCTGCACACAGTACGTCTCCCGTTTAACCGCCCTGGGACTTAGTTCTATAGTCTTGTTTCTCAGAATTTTCAGCTTTGAGTTTGAGTCCTCCACAAATGTTTCTATAATCTTGTTTTCCTGTTCTTCTGATTTGCTTATTTTAGTCTCCTTGTTCTTGCTTCCAGTCTCTATTTGCAGTGCCAACAAATGAGCTTCTTTGACAATTTCCACAAATTTCTCTCCTTGAAGTGGGCTCCACGTGAGTTTATCATCAAAAGCAGACACACTCTTCTTTGCTTCAATACTGGCAGCAATACATCTTTCTTTGTGTCCTATAGGTCCAACAAAAACTTCATCTTCATTTCCACTACAAAGAAAAATATTTTAGCCCAGCACCTTACGTGTGTCTATTTTGAAGGGTTTACAGTACTTACTTGACTTACCTTGTTGAAGAGAGTGACAGGTCAAAATCAAATTTTTCATCAGTCAGAAGAGAAAAGTCTGAAACTATAACAAGGATTTTGTCACAGTGTGGATTTGCAATAAAAATGATTGCATTATGCTTTGACAATTCGGTGACAGTGATGTTAGCTGGCAAAAAAAGTTTTAGCTACCAAGCTACCAATAATTAAAAGAAGAAAAACATGCTTTAGGTCCAGTTGTAAATACAATCATAATTGTGAGATGCCCAAATATCATAAAATAAGTCAATGCTATTTCTAAGCATCCATAAAAGGAACTTGAAATGTAGCATATCAGCAGCATCCAATCAAAATAATTAAGAATATGTAACCTAGAGCTGTGTGACAATGCAGTTGTCCCATTAGTCAGTTCTTTTCTCCATCAGGCTACCACAGAACAGTAACAGGAGCCAGTGAGAAAGATTCGTTTTCTTGTTAGTTAATATATACACTAAATAAATCAGCAGCTAACAGATAAGGAAAAGAGAGGAGCTCAGATTAGATAAACAGAAGAGAGGTTGATGACATGAGTCACCACTACACAAGCTTTAGTACTTGTGCTCCACAAGCTCCTCAGGAGGCTTTTAAATCTGAGACAGGCAACATCAGCCCATCCACGGACAGGAGTACACAAAACGGGATATAAAGCAGATACAGAATGTCTATTGAGCTGAGCTGTCCTAACCTATAATAGGGGATACACCAGGTGGAGAATACCCCAACACGTCCTCCACCTACCATTGCTCCTATGAATATCCACTTTTTCTTCAGTCACATGACTCATACAATGTGCTGATGTTGCTTTTTCTTCCTCCATAGTATCTGGAAAATATAGAATTAGCCATGCAATAGGTTTAAAAAAACCGAACAACAACAGGGTTACAGACTTTAATGATACGGCTGAATTAGCAATAAGGTAAACATCCCCTTTGAAGACTTTCGTATTTAGCGACAACCACACAGAATCACAGAATAATTAAGGTCGGAGGGGACCTCTGGAGATACCCAGTCCAACTCCCTGCCAAGGCAGGGTCACCTGGAGCAGGTTAGACAGAACCGCGTCCAGCTGGGTTTTGAGTGTGTCCACAATGACCCCACTAGCTCCCTGGGCAGCCTCTTCAAGTGCTCTGCCACTCTCAATGCAAAGAAGTTCCTCCTCACGTCGAGGTGGAACTTCTTGTGTTTTAGTTTATGCCCACTGCTCCTCGTCCTGCCCTTTTGGGCACCACCGAAAAGGTGGTTTATGGGATGTCACACAGCTCGCCAACCGCACAACGCCCCACCTCAGGCGAGATAGCACAGGCCCCCCCTCCCCATCCACGACCGCAGCGGTGTCTCTGCCGCCAGGAATCGGGGAAAAGCCTCCGGACGCCACGCTGGGGCCCACCGCCATGCCCGTCTGCGCTCACCCTCACCCGCCACAGCGCTCGAGCCGCACCGCGCACCCGCCCGGGCTTGGAAATCGCGCCCCGCTCACGTGACGCGCCCCGCGCGCCCTCATTGGCAGGTTCGAAGGATACAGGAGCCTTCCCGGTGCATTCTGGGGCCTGTAGTTGGCAGGGACCCCCCAACGGCCGCGCTGCCGGGCTACGTCGAGGTGGAACTCCTCGCCACTCCCCTCGGCCTCGCCGCCGGTTCCGGCCGTGCCGCGTCACGCCCGAGGGTCCTTCCGGCACAGCCCGGCGGGCCTGGCAGGCCTCGGCTGCCGCGGTGCTGGCAGAAGCGCAAGGGAAGGCTTCAGCAGGGCCTGGGCGTTGCCGGAGGTGTCACGTTCAGGCCGTGCCGGCGTGCGCGGTGGCTCCTGCGCGCCGATTGGTTTTCTTTCCTCGACGCTTTTGCTGGATATGATTGTCCTAGTGACTTAACTTTAAAACGGAAGTTAAGGGGAGGTTCAGCTCGGAGAGAGGAGGAATTTAGTCACAGAAACGGTTAAAAGTTGGAACGGGCTGCCCAGGGAGGTGGTGGAGTTACTGTCCCTGGAAGTGTTCAAGGGAAGACTGGACGTGGCACTCAGTGCCATGGTCTGGTCGACACAGTGGTGTTCGGTCACAGCTTGAACTCGATGATCTCAGAGGTCTTTGCCAACCTAATGGATTCTGTGATTCTGTAAAGGGGATATATACCTAATCCTAAAGTGGCATAATGAATAGTAGGATCCCTGGATGTCAGAACCAGCTACTGCCAATTAATAACGGCCTGACTGATAGGACAGTTTTAAAAGTAGACCCGTGTTAGTAAAAAACACTAGGAAAACACCACTCTGCACACTTCTAACATTTAATGCTGCAGAGTGCTTAGGGTTTTCTCCCAATGCATGCATGGCCTCAGAAATTGCATTCCAATGATGTAGTCTGTTCTAAGTATTTTGGGATGACTAAATCACTGGGCTGGAATTTATCAGCTGAATAAGAATGGTTAATCATAATGTGCACATTTTCATATAGATAAAATATTCTGTAACTCTTTCTCCACTTGGCCGCTTGTATTTTTTTCTCTTTCATGGAGGCTTGCAAGCAGTAAATACGTAACGAGTATATAGCAACTATCCTATGTATTGGCTAATATGCACCATAAATGGCTGGAACAAATAGGCTTCTGGGCTGAATATTAACACACTCACTTCCCAATTTTCCTCCCTTCACATCACCCCAGGAGTCCCTCCTGACTGGCAGTGGTCAGTCATGCACGGAACTGTCAGGCTCAGTTGCTTGTGAAACAGGCCAGCCCTCATTACAGTTTCTGTCTTCCAGCTTTTTACCTCAGGATTTTCTAGCTGTTCTCTTTGATGTTTTCTTCATTGGTCCTTGAATTACTATTATTGATGTAACAATTTCAATTCTACTGTTTTACTGTTCTCCTCTTGCATTGCTTTAGCCTATAGAATGTCTTACTAATAGCTCAACAGCATTTTTTCTCAGTAGGTTGAGATGTTATTAACATCTGTGTTAATAACATGGGGCTGTTCACATTATAAAGAATAATCTTCCACAAAGAAAATTATGATAGATGAATACAAGTTGGGAGATACCAAAAGGGTATTATATGACCAAAACCCAACAATCTCACACTTCTGAGATTAGGCTTACACATACCTCCTTTTACTTAGTTCAGTCAAAAAGTGAAAGCATCAGTAAGAACCAGAAAACCAAGATGAAACTAATGGGGAAAGGGGCAAATAGGTTGTAAATGCTACAGACCTTAGGACTGAAGTTAAAAAAATGTATGAACAAAACTAAATACATACAGGAAAAATTCAGTGTACAGCTTTTATTGTGGCATCTACTACTCTGTTATTTCTATGTTATATGCTATTTAAGAAAACAGAATCCAAACGTTTAACTTCCTGTATTCTCAGGATCAGCTAGAGCTGATTCAAGTCAGTAATTCCTTACTGATGTCTGGATTTCTTCTTTCAAGTCATTGTAATATTTTTCATTAAATATTTTCATTAAATATATTTCTATATTTAATGTATTACTAATAATAAAGTATGATTCTATGTCCTCGGTAGCTTCACTGGTTCCAGTGACATAGTTTTACTCACATGGGTGAACAAGCTCAGTCTTAATTTTCTGAGGTTTAAGTGATTGTCCAAGACATATTTGGAAATTCCTAATTGTTTCAATAAAACTAAAAGGACCAGTTTTACTTATAGAAAAACATAAGTGCTGTAACCAGGACATATGTAGAGGAAAGGGAAAAGCCTTTAGAAATGCACCAGAACTACAAGTTTAGATTTGTCTTAATACAATTACATGTGACAATAAGCTGAAAGTAACCGTTAAATGAGAAATACAGTTACTGTAATTTTTTGACAGTTAAAGATGATGCAAGAAAGTGTTTTGGGAAAGAAGGGTTTTGGTCTGTCTTTATAAATTACAAATTTAAATTTGTTTGTTTACAAGCTCCTCAAATAATTACAGGGCCTTTGAATTTATTATAATAAACCCACCATTAACCCTGCTGATTATGCAATACCAAGCTATTGGGAGAACTTCTGCATTGGCCTCTTGTTAATTAATGGCTCCAGATGGTCAGGAAATAATAGGATGTATGTGACTTTGTTACTAACCCTAAATGCCAAAATATTTTCTTTTGCGCTGATTCATTGCTTATTGACTGCTTATTTATAACATGATCACTCATGTTATAAAAGTCAACAGTTTATTAAAGAAGGCACCTACTTTTTTCATTAAAAATGTTTCAATATTAGAGCATGTGTAAGTGATGGTGGCTTGATATTTCACTTGAGGCAAGTTAAAGCAAATTGCACTAGTAAAAAAGAACTAAGTTTTACCCCAAAATAGTCTGTGATCTAATAGAAAGCAATTTTAAGTAACAGCTCATCCTGCATTTTTCATCACCAGCACCATCCATCTGTGCATTACTTGTGTTGTTATGAATTTGGCAACACTTCAGCAGCGAGCTACTGTTTATAAGAGATCCCAGCAGCTAAAAGAAGCCAGTCATTGGGATTACTCATTACTTGCCTTGTGAACTGCTCAAGGGAATTTCTTGAAAAACTGTCAAAATGAGCTTTCGAAACCATTAATTTAAGAGCTTTCATTGACACATAACAAGTGCTCCTAGATTATTGTTGGTCAAGTTGGTGGGCTTGGAAGGAAGATTATTTTTGTTGATACTGAGTGAAAATTTTCTCATTTTGTGCAAGGAAACAAGAGGATAAAAAAGGCTTTTTTCCTCTCTGCAAGAAGAAGTCTGACGCAGTGGGAACTCAGTCACCAAGACACCATGAATGCTTGCAGAAGGTAAGCTGCACATACTGCATTCCCCTCAGGTAGGAATAGAAAAGCAAACTATTGGCAGAATATTCCTCTCATGGTCTTCACACAATGCTCCCAAATGATCATGAACTGTGTGATTTGCAGCTACACAAGACAGATTGTCCTGATACAAATGTTAAATGCCTATTTCTAATTCTGCAATTCTGTAAAATTTCAACTGCAGAACTTCTGTTTTATTGATGAATTCCCTTTTGCAGATAGCATTTCCTAGTCTTTCAGTTTTAACAAATCAGTTTCAACAGCTCTCTTCCAAGTGTGCATAAGTATGTAATTTGTGGTTTAGAGTTCTTTTTTACTCATAAGCTATATCTGTGCTAACATTTGTGGTAACCTCTACTCTTCTGTGGTAGTAACAGCAGGAACGTGTGTGAACCAGACCTGTAATACATCTAATACTTCTCAGACCCCTTCCTAAGGAACATGAAAATCACAAGCTAATTGATCTCCTTTTGGCATTCCAGTTCAGATGGGATTTTGAACATTAAACATTTTTTTTCTCTTAAAAAAAATCAAAAAAGCAAAAGCAGCAGGCGGGAGGACTTAGCACTGGGGCTTTGCAGGCAGTTTTCAGTGGAGATAACAATAATTGGAGGTCTGTTGCCATAGGCTAACACTTCTAGTTTCAAACCATTTGGGAAAGGTGACAAAGCAATGTCAAATGTTACTCCAAAGAATCCTGCAGATACACTTTGCGTAGTTATTTCTGACTGGTATTTTTGCCTAAGGAATACCTTGACACAATTCCCCTCTGAAAAGCAGAGATAGAAAAACATGTCAGATCAGGATGGGAAGCTCACATAGCAAATGCTGTGCTTATTCCCATGGATTAGAGCTTTGGAAACTGGTAATTTTTTATTTGAATCCTGCCACTTTCATAATACTGCAAAATGAAAGGGTATGTTTTTTCTCATACAATGATCTGTATCAACAATGAAGAGTAAGAGCACTGTGTGTCCTCTAAAAAGCCCATACCCAGTCTCTCTGCCTGTCAGTGGGAGAGAAATACCAAATGGCTGGTAAATGTTTTGCACTTCCAATTATGGAAATTACTTTATTAGCCCCACACAGTTTGAAGAGCTCTTTCCCAAATCTAGTCAGTGATACAATGCACATGCTGGATTTCATTACAAACACTGTTGAACTGTTAATAAAAAAGAGCAATTTTTAATCTTAATCTTGCTTTTTGTTGTCAGGATACATTCTCTCCGTGCTCACAGACAGAAAAGCAATGGGAACAAAAGTGAGAACGGGCACAGTACCTCTGGGTTCAAGCACCAGCATGAAGATGATCTTGTTACAGTCCATACCCTTTACACAGTGATCATCATGATCCTTCTAATGGCACTCTGGGGAGCCTGGTCAAGAAAGGATTCGTCCTTATAGCAGCAATATAGCAGATTTCTTTGTCAAATATTTAAAGAAGCATTTGTGTCAATTATCTGTACTCAAGAGGTACAAAAAATAGTTTCAGCATAGTTTACTTGAAACTGTTTAAGTGGTTGTTACTTGTGGGTCTATGAAGCAATTTAACAGGCCATGTACAGAACGTGATTTTGTGAATTACATATATATGTTTGACCTGTAAACATTTGTATTACCCTCAGCACATATATGAAACTTTAAGCACAATATTCTAGAAAGAACAGTTCAACTTCTGTTTTATTGGTCAATGTTTTCTATGTCCACCCCAGCTTTCCATTTTTGAACTGAACTTGTTGAGTCTCTACCTCTGCTAGGATTACCTGTCCTAATCCATGGTAAAACATACTATAGGGAGGGAAATAATCTGCCACGTCACAACAACATGGGGAAAAAAATGAGTAAAACCAGCTATCGTGCAGGCAAAGCAAGATCTCTGAACAAGTCAAATTCTCATCTCCATTGTTTAAGAGTTTATATAGGACTCGCATCTGCATATTTTTAACTTATGGTAATGACTTTGTAAACTCAGGAATAAAACCATGAAATAAGCTGTATTTGTGAGTATCCTTTGTTACAGAACCAGCTGGCTCGTCTTCAGTCTTGTATATATTTAATTCAGCTGCAATCACTGCTTGCTTTTCCATAATTCATTAATATCTCATGGCAGCATCAGCCTCTACATACAGCAGCTCATCCTTGATGGGGGGCATTCTATACTCCCACTTTTTCAGGGAACAGGAATGTAACCCCACTCAGACAACCTGCAACCTTTCTGGAAGTACAGCCAGTTGGCAGTTTCTGTTCCAACTCTGTTAGTTGTCTACTGATGAGCACAGGTTAATGGACTGGCAGCTCTGACGGGCAGTGACAGTTGGGTACAATAGTCCAAGGCCTTAGGAGCTTAAACTCAGCTTAAACTCCAAATTTCAGCATTGCCTAAACTAATAAACAGTATCCCAGTTAAAAAAAAAAAGCCTGCAAGACATTTTACACAGTCACACAGATACACATTTGTAATTATCTAGTACCTGTAGACAACACAATTCTTACGAGTATCATGTACCCCATGTTGGAATCCATGCATAATCAAGAGAGGTACATAAACTGAAATGTCTCTGAGAAGACCTCCATGGCATAGCTCCAGGAGTGTTTACAAAGCACAGTGTAGCACCAGAAACATCCGTGTCACCTCTCAGGGTGTGGGTGCTGGAATTGGTGTTCCTCCATTGACGCCACACTCCGCCAGCATTACCCTACCTGGGCAAACACCCTTGTTAAAGCACCACCTCATCATGCTTTAACATGGGAGCAGTGCTCTGATGATGCTCCCTAAAGAACAGCACACAAAGGAATCCTAAAACCGGATGATCAGCACGTTAAGTACATTGTCACAGAACATAGAGACCCAGTCATAAACTGTATTGCATGAACATTACAAGGGAACACAAAAGGATGGACCCTCCCTTGTAAATGTACCTTTGAAGTACATGAGATGGGAGAGGGATCTGTGCATTCTGACAGCAGGACAAAAACCAGGTGATCAGAGTTGTGTTACAGGCAATGGCCTCAGCATGCTGGGAGCTCACCATCATTAAGGCTTTTGCAGGAGAAAAGGAGTTTGGGCAACAGGTCAAAGAGTGGTACTGAAAATTACAAAGGGAGGTTCCTCTACCTGAAGCAGGCACCAAAGGAGGCCTGAAGCTGCTGCTCTGAAAACACAACACAGGAGGGTAAGCTTAGGCTACAGGAAACCAGTGTGAACTGGGAAGGACTCTGGAAGTAAGAGCAGACAGGTAATGCATCTCAGGATGACAGAAGAGAGGAAGCCAGTGAACAGAGCTGGGGAGGGCAGCACACTTAATGGTGAGGATAATTCCCTCCTGCAACTGGTCACCAACAGCTGACGTGCATTTTTCCTTTGCTTGAGATTTTGTTAATCAAGCTGCCTATTTGTTCTAACACACAGCTTTCAGAAATATGCATTATACTAGTATCACACACAGAGTCAGAGATGCACAGACTCCAGCTCAGAAACTGAGCATCCATACCAGTGAATCTGCATTGCTCGTGCTGCCATGCTCATCACAGTGGCCTGCAAATGTGGCTGCAGAGCACTCAGGAGTCATCCTGATGTGAGGCAGCCAACTCTCGGCTTGTCTCTTTCCCTGCAGAGCCTCTGACCATCACTTTCACATCACTGTGAGATTTACCATGTGCCAAAATATACACTCAACCAGCCATGAGACAGGCACCAGTGATCTCACACACATGCTCCAGCCTGCAGGTAAAGGCTGCTGGAGAATCCTGGTGTGCTATTGGACATCCCAAGGGCAGGATAACTGTCTCCATCATGACTGGGCAGGCAGGTTTTCCTTGAGTGTACTTCTGCCTCATGCCCAGGGGTACATCTGCTATGTGATGGACTGGCCAGCAGTTGGACACGTGTCACGATATACTTGGGCTGAAAGCTTGGGAATCATCTTTTAACTCAAACTGCAAGTCTGGCTTTACCACATTTTCCTGAGGCATTGTAAAGGATGGCTCTCTTTCTTGTTTGCCTTGTCTCCTCATCCCCCTCACCCTCTCCCAGCAAGAAACTAATGGATTACAAAGCTTTCAAGCAGGAAAGTGAATTCTGCAGTGGACGAGGTTTTAGACATGGCCTTTAGAACTACAAACGGCCTCAGTTTTTATCACATACTCAATGCTACAAAGGCAAAAAAACCCAAACACAAAATCCAAAAACTACCCCACCAATTAAAAAAAAAAAAAGAAAAAGCTAGAACAACTGACCACACATCATACTTTTGGATTTAGTTGTTAAATTTATAAATCCTGCAGGTATTATCGTGCCTCTGAAGCACTGGAGGTCCAAATAAGGTATTGAAAACAGTTCAGCTTCCTCTTTCACCTTGTGATAGAGGAGATGAGGTATGAAAGTTCAGAGTAGACTGCAGTAGAATATTAAATGTTTTGAAAAACATCTTTTTCTTAAATTTTTGCTTTCCTGGAAAACAGCCTTGGTTGATTTAACAGTAACATTAGAGATCCAAATTTACTATTTTTTAATATGTTCAGAAAGACATGCATATCTTTGCAGGGTGAACAAAATTGACTTTTATTACCAGTTTTTGTAAATAACTCGTTTAACTTGGATAATGCAACTAGGTCTATGGGAAACCTTGGTCTTGCAGGGCATAGTCTTCACTGCCAACAGACCCAAATCATGTGCCTGACTGAATGATCCTTTGGAAGCTTCAGCTCCCAAAATAATTTCCTACAAATCCACCCATGAAAATTCCTCATTTGGGTCTCACAGTTTTCACAGTTTAGTGTATGTCAACAGTAACAAACTATTTAATGTTTCTACACCAATGAAACAGATGGACAAGAAGTAGAAATAGGGAACCCGAGTTTGGAATCTGTGTATCAAAACTTTTACACAGCAATCATTTTATTAGTATTTCTCCTATATTAAACAGACCAGACAGATGTTTTACACATGTTCAAAAAAGGCCATGTATTAAGCAAACCTGTCTGCTGTTATTTTAAACTACCCAAAACATTGTAGTTCAGCCAGTAAATCTTATGATATATTCCATGTACCAACTGGACTGTCAGAAAAGAAAAACAAGTCTCTTATTTTCCATGGTCATTCTCACATGCAGGTGTTACACACTTTTTTTAAAAAAAGACTCAAGCTCTTCCAAGCTCCATTTTTTACTACTGCCTCACATCTCCCTTTGGAGAGGATGATGCATTCTGTGACACCATCTTTTAAAGCAAGAAGTCAGCACAGCCATTTGTCCTAAATCCTTTCTTTTGATAAATCTTGTCATTCCCTTGGTACTTGGTAACTAAATTTGCCATTGGTCTGGTTGGTAAGGAAAGGATGGTATTTGTACTACTGTGTTTAAACTGAGGGAAGACAACCAAAATCAAAATGCAAAACAGAACCTAGGGCTTTCTATGTTAAATACAGAAACAGAGACAAAACTAGGTCTATATGTCAGTTCACTGGTGTGTTTACTGTACTGGACAACATTTCAACTCTGACTCAGACTTACCTCTCCCTCAAAATATATTTTGTTTTCTGAAACTCTATGTGTAAGAATGTGAGGCATACTCTTCCAAATATCTTCTAAGTACACAAATCATAATACCTCAGAGAATGTGGGGGAAAAAAAAGCAAGACAGCTATACAGTTTTATGCACATCCCAGAAAAACAATACAGCATAAAAACAACAAAAATTGATTTCTACCTAATTAGGACAGTATTTTTATTTAAACAGGATGCCTGCATGTGATTAAATGATACACATGCAGGGCTGTTGCACTTGGTCACTATGGGAAATCAATAGTCTTCCTAGTTCCCTTGATGACCTTTCCTGGTTTTAAAAAACCAAGTTGCTTGATCCTTTCAGAATGCTATGTAAGTTGTATTGACAATTTACGTGAATAATTTGTGCAAATTTGTCTGTGAATTCTGCACCTGGAACCAGGTCCCAGGAAGTCAGCACCACTGTGTATAAATTAGTGCTATGAAGTAAAAGCACCTCTCATTACCCTTTAAGGACAGCAGTGGGTGACATCAGACTGTTAAGTGCTACCACCACCACAGCATTACCCACACTGAGCTGACTCATGGTTGCACAACACCTCTGATGTCCCTGCTCCACATTGCCCCTCCACTGCTGCCACGGAGCACCTCTGCCCCTTGCTGTCCTCAAAGGGTGGGCAGAAACTGTATCCCAGTAGCACAAAGAGAGAGGTGCTGCTGATTGTTTATGGAAACTTTCCTTTTTCCAGTCCATCAGCCCATTCTTGGGCCATAAAGATGCCTTTTCTGGAAGTAGTATTGTTAAAGGGATATCATCCATTGGGGTGCCAAACCAAAACCAATCAGGGGACAATTCATATAAATGATTTACAATGTTTGAATCCTGTCTGGGACTAGCAAAGCATTTGATGAAAGAAAGAAGTAAGTACAGATTTCCAAGCCTTTTGTTTAAGTTCAGCTTAAAGTACTGGCAATTTTCCCTTGTCAAGAAAAAGGACAGAAATGCCAAAGGTAAATTCTGCTTTGCATGGCAGAGTTGCTCTCTATGCTTAGAACACAGCTCAGATCACCCGTGTCCAAGCTTGGTTAAAGCTCAGATGTCATCAAACTACACAGTACTACTTCACTTCCTCTGAAATTTATTTCCACATTTTCATAAAACATCTTTTGTTGACATTCTGCAAACAACACTATCCAATAAGGTGCCGATTTTTTCTTCCTGTGGAGTAATTTTGTATATCTGCAGAAAAAAAAGAACAAGAAAAACAAAAAAGCTGTATAAGGAAGAAAAAAATTGATCACATATCTTCTAAAAATACGTACACAAGGGAAGATTGCTCCCCTCTCCCCCACTTTTTAATTGGCAATTCCTGTCTTCTTGTGACTGTAAGACAAAATTGGGACTGAGGAACCAAGCAAATTCTGAAACTGCAAGAATAAGGAAAGCTAAGAAACTCAATGAGAGCAGCACTTTTAGCTCCGCATGTTAAATGCTATGATTTGTCTGATGTTATTCATGTCTCCCAGCATTACTTTCAGACATGATCAAGATGATTTAAGTTACTAGAATTTTATCACGTAGAACATATATACTTCAAGATATCTATTTAGCATATGGTAATCTGTTAAGAGCACACATGCCCTAAGACAGCTCCTAACAGCTAATCAACATGTTTTTATTTTAGCCACCCATACTAGGAACAGTCCATGTTATGTGCTTAAGTATATAAAACTGTTCAAGACTGAGATTTTTCATTAAATGGGCATTTGCCTAAGAAAACAGGAAGCAAAAGTGTTTAGATGGTAGGCAACAATCTAGAATTTATTTTTATGTTCCAATTTCCCGAAAATGTTAATAATTTGAAGATTTAAACTTTGTGATGTTACGGTGTGACAACTAAAACTTGTTTCAACTGAAAGAATTGTAAGAATATGCCTGTTGATATTTAATCAGACAACTAAATAAACTATCCCTTTTCTCTATGCCAGTCTTCTTTTTTGGCTACACACCTTTTTAACTTTGGCAGTGTCTGTTAGTTGGGGGAGTTCATCTAGAGAAACCTGCTGGCCTTCCACCTGAGATGCTATATCTTCCAGATTTACAGTTTTGTCTCCATCTGTAACCAGCACAATGAGTACTGCTGGGTCATTGTCTGAAATGCCGAACCTTTTAAATGCATCTGAAATCTGAGAAAATATAAAATAAATCAAGATGTTACGAGTCACTTTCTCACTACATATAAGCAATCTTTGCAGATACTGAGTCAAATACACCAAGAGTATAAATTGACGAACGTTTTACATTAACGGAATTCTGACAAGCTACAAACAATAACAGCATATTAGTGTTTCTAAAAAGCCAGTAACTTCTGTTAGTAGCCAGATAAAGTGTTAAATTAATACATATGTTTAGTTTGGCTGTATGGATCTTAGCAAACTTTTATAGCAAAAAATAAATTTGTTTAGTAAATCTTACATTGTTGTTTGGTGAAAGGCTGAAAATAATTTCTGCATAGAGAGTTCTGGTCTTCATTTTACCTATCTTGTGTAGATGTACTGCTTTGTTGGCTGCCACAAGAATCTGAAAAGGATCCACAATCTGTAAAACACAACAGAAACAATCATACAGAATTTTAACATACTGTTTTGAAATCTGAAAAAAATCCTGACCACTTAATTTTGATAGCCTAAGTCTGCAATCACAGAATTGAGAAAAGCAGTATTCTCCTACTTATTTCAGCAATTCTTGGTCTCCTGAAGTCAATGTGATTGTTTCCTGCATGGCATAGCTAACCTGATATAACAATAAAGATTACAGTCTCTCAATCAGGTTACTGAAACTTTCTGAAAAAAGAATCACATTAATAAATCTTCTGTCAGTAAATTTTCAATTACTTTTTTTTCCCTTCTCTAATTACTGCTTTGCTAATTCTAACAAAAAAAGGACTAGATTCTGAACTATTTATGTGTTTAAATGCAAACAAAGGCACCAAATAGTAGATTTCTGACAGCATGAAGCAATTAGCCCTAGAGTTTACACATGAAGATTTAAATAGTTCCACCAAGTAGGATGTGAAATGAATCAAGACAACAATTGTTTTGGCCAATCCTGCCAAGGCTCTGTGTTTTGCACAGACGAACCCTTTCGCTGTAGGACACAGTAATGAAATCAAAGGGGGCATTTGCGCAGAGTGCGGAGGCTGTGCAGAGCAATTCGTGTGACAGCGCCTGCACGCACAGGTCATCCTTCACTGAGCTCCCACGAGAATTTCCACACTAACGGGGCGGCACGAGTGTTCACTCACCATCGCAGGGTTTATCAGTGCTCCTTCAAGGGTTCCTTCCATGGCTTTTTTCCGCAGAGCAGCGGCATTTTTCACGTGTTGGAAGAGGAGCAGCGTGACGCTGCGCTCAGGGAACAGCTCCAGCCGGTGCGTTCGCTCCATCCCGGCAGCGCCCGGCGGCCTCAGGGTACCGGCGACACGGAGAGGCGCCCGCTTATCCCGCGGAAAACACAGCGCGAACAACACGCGGCCACTCAGGCCGGGGCTTCCGCGCTTCCCACAGGGAACCCTCACGTTCAGACCCCGCGGCAGCGCTGGCTCTCCGGCCCTCCTTCCCTTCCCGCTCGGCCGGGTCCGGGTGCCGCCGCCCGCCCCTCGCTCCGCCCGCCCCTCCCCGGAAGGGCGGCCCCGGCGCGGAGCCGGCATGGGGCGCTCCGAGGCCTACGGCTTCTCCGGCGCCGTGAGCGGCGCCTTCCTGCTGTCGTGCCTGCTCTTCGCGGCTATCAGCCGCCGCCAGCGCGGGCCCTACATGGACGAGGTGTTCCACGTCCCGCAGGCGCAGGCTTATTGCCAGGGCCGCTTCCTGCAGGTCAAGGAGGGGTTCATCCTTACGGCGGCCCCCTCGGGGTTGAGGGTGGCCGAGCGCACTTCGGGCGCGCCGAGCAGGGGCTCGCCTGCGGTCCGTGTTGGCCGAACGGGGGTTTTGTACCGCGGTGGAGCAGCGGCGCGCCGGGCAGCGCACACAGCGATAGGAACCTTCAGTGTGACAATGCCAGAAGTTGTCTGAGCATCCCGGCTGAGCGAAGGGGCCGTGTGGGGCGGTGGTGTTCCCGGACCAAGGCGCGGCTCGGGTCCCTTTCGCGGGAGCGGCTCCATAACCCTGTGTCTGTGTCGCTTTGCAGTGGGACCCCATGATCACCACGCTGCCCGGCCTGTACCTGCTCTCGGTGGGAGTGGTGAAGCCCGCGGCGTGGCTCCTCGGGTGGACGGGGAGCGTGGTGTGCTCTGTGGGAATGCTCAGGTTTATCAACCTCCTCTTCAGTGCTGGGAACTTCTATTTACTGTATTTGCTTCTGTTCAAGATCCACCAGAAGAATAAGGTACGGTCAAAGAAAATAAATTCTGTACACTCTTACAAGCAACTTTGATGGCTTAGTGTATGTTCCTATCACTGCAAATGTGAGCTGTTCTCAGTTTTATATAACTGCAAGTACCACCACCAGATTGGCCAAGAAGGCATATTCCTTTTCTGTACATTTTTTAGTTATTTTTTTTCTGGCTCAAGGTGCTGTCCTCTAAAAATTTACTCATGCACACAGCTATAAGGAGTCCCATTGAAATAAAAGTTAGTTAGTGCATATGCAGACTTACTATGCAAAGGTCTGAATGCTCATCTAGTTGACTTAACTAGAGCTTAAGTCTCCTCACAAAACTTCAACATCAGCTCCTCAGCTTCTCGTGTCATTGTGGAGGTTTCTTCCTTTTCAGCTGCAGGCATTTGGATTTGTCCCTGTTGAATTTCATCATATTTCTGTTGCCCCATTTCTCCAGCCTGTCTAGGGCTCTGGGTGACATCTCTGTTCTTTAGCAAATTGCCTGATCCCACCCATGTATTGCCAACTACAGCCTTGATGACAGTGTACTGTCGCTGTCTTCTGGTCTTTGACAAAGACAGGACAGGTCCCACTATAAATACCTGGGATACTTTGCTTGTTGCTCTCCTTTGGGTAGACCAGTTCACCATCCAGCCAGTTGTTACCTGTCTAGCTGTCCACACGTGTCTGCAGACTATGACAGTTCGGTTTGGATACAAGAGTGTTGTATGTTTAAAGTTCCAGAGAATCCACTACTGCAGTAGATAAATTGTTTCAGTGGTTAAAGGCCTATTCAAAATCTTCCACTTTAGTAAAGCTATCTAGTTTGTCTTCGGACCTTAAGAGCATTTTTTTTCTAGTTTTCTGATAACTATAAGGATTCCCTTACCATAAAGAAGATTTCTTTTGATATATTTTCTTAAAGGATTCTTTTCTTGTTTAAGCACGATATACAGAATTGGTTCGGATTCAATAATTACTTCCACTTTCAGAACACTTTTATACTTGAAAATGGAAACACAAATGTCAGAAAAAGTTTCATAACAGTAGTCTAAGCATTAGGTGGTATTTTTGGTACTTGTTTAACTTTTGGCATTTCTTTAAGCTCAGCATTTTCTCTATTCCTCTTTACTGTAACAAAGTGAGTGGCTGTTTCACCCCATGCTGCATCGTTCAGAAACACCGTGCTACATTTTTTAATGCTGTGATTTGTGTTGTGTCATGTTGTGAGTGGGATAGTTGGGAGGAGTTTTTAACTGCATTGTTTCCTACCTTTTTTATTTTCTAACTCATGAATTATAATGAGGATAAACAATAAAAGCTGCACCAAAGATTAGAAACTTGGACTTGGCCGTTCTGTGGACTGGGTTCCAAAGAGGTGGTGGTAGAGGCACAGAATGGTGCTGCCTCACAGATAAACAGAATCTGATGATGAGATTGCAGCGGAGTAAACCATTGATTTTATTTTTGTTTGCCCATTAGTGCATCTCTTTTATCCTAAGTATAGGAGCAATTATGCTCTCACTGTGATTTTAATGCCACAAATATGTGCACACCTGACACACAAAAGAAGTTGGTGTATTTTCATTGCCGTATTTTTAACTCACCTGCAGTAATGTTCTGTACCTTCACTTGGATTTTAACATTGTGCAGTCCAACACTGTATTAACATAGCAGGAGGTTAAGAAAAATATAGCATTTGTGCAATAATGGAAACAAAGAGCATAGGAGATGTTATATTGTGTTAATGGAATTCTCAAGAAAGATAGTAATTTTCTTCTAGTATTTTATTTTATTGGACATTATCTAACCACATTTTTCTGCTTCTTCTCTAGGCTGTGTCTGGTTTCCAGAGAATCTTGTCTACATTAACTCTTGCAATATTTCCCACCCTTTATTTTTTTACGTTCCTTTATTATACGGATCCAGGATCAGTGTTTTTTACTCTCTTTGCTTATTTAATGTGCCTTTATGGTAACCATAAAACTTCTGCTCTCCTTGGATTTTGTGGCTTTATGTTTCGTCAGACGAATATTGTGTGGACAGTTTTTTGTGCTGGAAATGTTGTTGCAGAGAAGCTAAATGAAGTCTGGAAGACTGAGTTACAGAAAAAGAAAGATGAAAAGATTTCTTCCAGGAAAGGATCATTTTCAGATTTGACCAGAATATTGCAGTTTCTTGTTGAATATCTTATATTGCCTAAAAACTTAGTTACACTTATTGCTTTAACGTGGCCATACATCATATTAGTATCTCTCTTCTTTGTTTTTGTCTTTATCAATGGTGGAATAGTTGTTGGTGATAGAAGTAGCCATGAAGCCTGTTTTCACTTTCCTCAGCTGTTCTATTTTCTGTCATTTACTGTTTTTTTTTCATTCCCTCATTTATTGACCCCTACAAAAATCAGGAAGTTCCTTCTGTCAGTGCGAAAGCACCCTGTGCAGTATAGCTTAATCACTGTCATTTCTTTATTCCTGATCTGGAAATTTACCTATGTTCATAAGTATTTACTAGCAGATAACAGACATTATACATTTTATGTCTGGAGAAAAGTGTTCCAAAGACATGAGCTTGTAAAATATGTATTAGTTCCATTCTACATATTTGCTGGCTGGAGTTTTGCTGATACACTAAAATCAAAATCAATATTCTGGATCTTAATGTATTTCATATGTTTAGTAGCAGCCACAGTTCCTCAAAAATTGCTTGAATTTCGTTACTTTATTTTGCCATTCTTAATATATAGGCTCAATATTCCATTTCTGTCTTTATATAGACAACTTCTGGAGTTGGTTTTTTATATTTTAGTAAATACTGTAACTTTTTATCTTTTTCTAAACAGAACATTCCAATGGGAAAATAGTGATGAAGTACAGAGGTTTATGTGGTAGCTTTTTATTCTTTTGATACTCTTTTACCTCTAGGAAAATCCAGTTCTGTTTTGGGACTGGACTCTGGAATGAAACAGTGTGTTTTGCATCATGTAAGGACTGTTTTCCCTGGTTGGAATTGGGGAAGTAAGTTCTTGGTTATTTTCTTGCAACCAAATATGAGATCTGATATGTTGTAATGTGAAGGTACTCCATATATTGGATATATGAGAATTAACAAATTCAATATGAGGGGAAATGTGAGAACACCTTTCTGTAATTAATGTAAAATAAGGGAGATGTATACCATCATTTTTCATTATAATAAAATATTATATAACATGCCCTGGAAGGTATGACAGTTTATGTTTCAGAGATTTCTCTTTAAAAAAAGGATTTTAGTGTTCGACCTTTTTCCTGATTTATCTGTGTGCATATTTACTCCTCGGATCAGGCCATTTCCTTCTAGGTTTACTAGTGGTCAAGGTATAAAGCACTACTAAAGTACAATGTTTTCAAAACCTCCTGCGTCCCACTGAATTTTCATTACTTTTTTTTGTCAGTAAATGCTTACATTAGTTTTGTAAATGGAATGGAAGCTCTTTAATCATTAGAGCATTTTGAACATTTTATTGCAAACTGATATTTAGAAAACACAGTGAAGGCTGTGTGCATGTACCTTCTTTGGGGGAATAAATATTACTGTACAACAGAAGATAAATTCAATTGATAATGTGACCTATTAGAAGGGGAGTGATTTACGTATGTCAGACTGCAGTGGGTTGCAGCCTTCTTAAATAATAGAGCTTTTATGTCCTGTGGTTCTGTGCTCGCAGGTTTATACTGAAATCAGCTCTGAGTGCACTCCAAGTTGAACTGTTTCAAAGATCTTTGATGTGTAATCTTCAAGAAATTCTAATGGCATTATTGTATTATTCTTTTAAATATTTTTCATACTTATACAGATCTAATGGAACTTGGATGTATATATTTTGTTTTACAAAGGTAAAATGCTATGTGTATATATATACGTGTATATATATAAAAGCATCTAGTGTGCATTATGATCAGAATAAATGAAGGCTGTAGTGGTTCCTGTCAGTAAATGACTTCATTAAGACTCAAAAATATTTGATTGCTAAAATATGTGGCAGGGGATGGCGGTGTCCAAAACTTCAGGTGCACGTAGCCTCTTAAAATTCATTAATGTTCTGTAATGAAAATACTGCAGACAAATCTATGCAAACGTATCATCATTGCCACTCAAATCACTCTGAAATGGGATTGTTTCTCAAGAGGTCAGTACGGGGGAGTTACAGACTCAGGTTGGTACTGTTACTGGCTTTTTGCAATATACAGATCAGTGTCCTGACTCCAGTTCCTTCCCTGTACTAACACTGTGATGAGTGTGATGAGTTCAGATTCTCCTGTCCCATAGCTTTGCAGCTCTGTTTCTCCTGAGGAAACCCTAAAGCCACTCTTCAGTGAGTAGGTGTGTTTGTATTGAAGATGTTTGCCAGGTCGCTGTTTGCTTCTTGGTCTCTTGTCAGCCTGGTATTTTGTTGTCAATGTGTGTCCCATAGGGAAAGCTGTTTTCAATCATTACCTATTTGCTTCATCAAGCTGAAGGGTCAAGAGAAACCCAAAATGGGTTGTTTTTCAGGAATCCATTGTGTTTCTGGCGGAGTCCAGGATGTTATATTGTGATCTTAGTATGACAAGATTTGGGAGGGGAAGTCTTGTGTGCCTTCTGCTTCCAATGTTATTCTGTTATTCTTGTATGCCATGCCAATAAAATCATAAGATAAAGAGCATCTGCCTGCTTAAGTACAGCTTTATTTGTGCCCTGAAATACTACTACTGAGTTGGAATGGTAACATGGGAAGGTATGGGGCTCTGGCTAGCATTCCAAATTGTATTTTAGATTCAGGTTTTTTTCTGGTTCATTCCCTTGACAAAAAAATTCCCTTGCAAAGATTCCTCTGCATGTAGTCCACCGGTGTTTTGTCCAGCATGTCTGTTGTTACTGGTTCCAGATGCCTTCCAGGGCCAACACTGTTGAGAGACTCTTCATGCTTCCTGCTTTTGACAGAAGTAGCAGCTGTGTTTCAAGTGAAAATCAAGTTTACATAGGTACAATTTAAAAGCAGTTCTTTTGTAGAGAAAAGTGAATGCAAAAAGTCCACCAAAATTTAGAGCACAATACCTTTCTAATGAGTTCCACCTCACAAGACACTAGAAAAATTACATACAGAGAGGTCTCTGTGACCTGTTGGGCTTTTTAACTAATATTATAAGATGGCAATATATTTTATCATGGCGTTTATCATTATATTTATGGATTTTAGTTTACAAGTACAATTATTCCTAATGAATTTTGCTCCTTTAAAGGCAGGCTGAGTTGATACAAGTGTCATTAAAGAGGGAAGTCCATATTAAAGTATGAAAGGAGAATGTATTTGTAAAGTTAAGTTTTCACTTTTGCAGATGAGCCTGAGGGTATTTGCAGTTAATACTCAGTGTTAGCCAATTCAGTCCAGAAATCAGGATTGTTATATTTGTAACATGATTAATCATAAAGAAAGGTTTCCAAATTCCATCAGTATCTCCTAGAACTTTGACAAGTAGCAGTAGCACTGTTTAAATCCATTGAAAAATGGATTTTAGTATTTTGATGCTGAAATATTTCCATTATAGTTGTTTGTAATTTATTGGCTGTTTTTCTTGAAGACGGGCAGAAAGTACTGTATTTATCCTGCTTTATGTTGCCAAGGTCTTCCAGATTCGATAGAACCATAATTGCTTACTTTAGGTTAATTCCTCAGCAGGTGTCACTTGGCAATGAAATTTCTTACAACAGCATTAAAATGGTGATTTCTTGTAAATTTTATTAGTCAGTTATCCATTTAGAATAAAATCACACTAATTTCTTGAAATACTCAAAACCAAAAATAGCATAGCTAACATTTCCATAAAGGATAAGGTTTGGTTTTTCTCAGAGAGAAGATGATTTTTCAGTAACTGTTGGAATAGCTGAACAGACAGCATGGCCAAATCGTTTTGAAGTGGGGAAAAAAACCCCAAATAATTCAACAATTTTTTTCTTTTGGTTAAAAATACGTTGTTATTCAGAAAGATAGGAAGTTTGATAATCCTTCATGCTCTGAACTGTATTTTCTTCTATATGTATTTTGTATTCCTTTTAACTTCTTTGACAACAGATGTTCATGTTCAAAATTAGCAGGAATTTTATACCATAAGTGATGGTGAAATATTTTTTTGTCTGTTAATTTTCTAGAGAGTTGCTGAATCAGATGGATTCCTTCTGTTAGAAAGTGAGGAGGAAGTATTCCATAGTCTTGAGGGCAGTTGACTTTTGTCCTGTAATGCAGCGCTGATGTTTGTTTTTCACAAGGTGGCAGTCCTGTGCCATCATGTTGAGGTGACCAAGTGCTGGGTGCAATGCTGCTTGAAACCATAACTTCAGGGTTTCCAGCAACACTCTGCGAATTAGAAAACTTCAAGTTCTCTCATGGCTGGTTGCTTGTTTTAGTAACTGGTTTAGCTATAATATCCTTGTTAATTTTAAATATACATATATCATATGCTAGAATGTAAAAAAAGTTTTGCTCATCCTTAAAGTATCTTATTTTGACATTTTTTTCTGTTTGGGAAATTTTCATGTCTGGTTTGAGAGAACAAAATAAACTTGAAAGCTTACTGTTGAAAAGATGTCATTGTTTTAAACAATATAGTTAACAAAGTTAGCAGCCTTCCTTTTGGTGTTTTATTATTAAATTTCCCAGTGTTCTTGCTCCCTTCGCATACTCATTCTATTCGTTGCTGTCAGAAAAAAATTTGGAGAAAAAGTTGAGGAAAGCAGAATAATTAGGCTTTTGAGACGGAGTAGTTCAGAAAATCGCCATATGTCACTCTTCTTAGTTGGATGATGCACATGTGATATATAAATGCTCAAGTGTCTGTTGGCCCTGTAGTAGTCGATATACTGTATTTTAAATGTGTCGTCTAGTTTTTTCTGTAATGAAAAATTGTAAAGGCCACTGTGAAAATGCTTCCAATTACCTCAAACTCTGTCTATTTTCACCATCCTAAATTTTTTCCCCTGAAAAACTTTGCTTTCCTTACTTATCCCTTGTTAGATAAGACATGCTTTTTATTTTCAATTCGGTGACATTTGTATGTCACCTGAGGCATGTTTTATAGAAAAACATCCTTCTTAAAAGTATGCTTTAGATGGATGCAGATAATTGGTTTTGCTAACAAAGATCATTTTGCAAACAAAAAGAATCTCTCCATGAGACAGAAATGCTAATCTGCCTAGCCATGTGTAGCTAAAATGCCCTTAATTTGCCAGTTTTTGTGCTTAATCTCAGAACATGCTCAGAACCTCATGCTGTTCCTTCAGCTTCAGGGATAGTTGGGATACGAGGGGCAGGAGGCACAAGGAAAAAGATTTCTGCAGATCATTGTCATTGCAGTGCTGCCATAGCTGGGAGTGTGTAAGGCTACCAGGCGCAGAAATGTGGGGGTGCTTTGGGGGGTCAGCAGGCACTACTGTGCTTAGCAGTGCACTGTGGCTTGCTAAAGTATGTGGTTATAGGGGAGAGTTGCTTGTCATGCACGAGTGGGAATGCCTTTTCCATCTGGAAAAAGAATCTGCTTATTGCTAGAGCTGGCCCGATGGCTGGGAGAATGATCTTGCTGAAATTTGAAACTGAAGTGGTTTGTTGAAAGATGTTTTAGCACTTTTCTGTGCATCTGTAAATAAAAACTGTTCTTGCTGTGTTCAGGAAATGTGAGCTTACTTGAAACACAGCTGTGTGTCACAAATAGGGAAGGGGTTGCTTTCATTTTCATGGAATCAGAATCATTACATTTGGAAAAGAGTCGTAAGACCATTGAGTTCAACTATCAACCCAGTACCACCTTTTTCACCACTAAACCATATCCCTAGTTGCCACGTTCGTGCACCTTTTGAATACTTGGAGGGATGGTGATTCTACCACTTCCCTGGACAACCTGTTTCAGTGCCTGATTACATTTTCCATGAAGAAATTTTTCCTAATATCCAATATAAACCGCTCCTGGTACAACTTACAGCCATTTAATCTGTTCCTGTCGCTTCTTACGTGGGAGAAGAGACCAACACCAACCTGGCTACAACCTCCTTTCAGAAAGACCACTTTCAGAGACTGTTTCTGACCTGTAAGTTTAATATATGTAAGTCATGCATTTTCCTGCATTCCCATTGAATCTCAAAGCATTGCCTGGCTGATTTTCACATTGTCAGTTGGTCAGATAATCCAGTGGGTTTATAATGCAACAATGATGTATTTTGAAAAATAAACACTGTTAAAGCAGTGTTTCCCCTGTGCTTTATATCCTGGTTTTAAGTATATGTAAATTAATATCCTAAGTATTTAAATCCAATTGGTTTGCACTCCTATTAATAACAGCAGTGTATGCCTTTTCAAAGATGTAGTTGCAAGAGTTCACGTCCTTAGCTACCTTCACATCTTCTGTAATGAGATTGCATTTCTACATTTTCCAGTCAACCCTCCTGAAGGTATGGTCATAGAAATAATCTTGTGAAAATACAATGAAAAAGGAATGGTTATGATGATTACTGCTGACAAGAGTCTACTTTTAGGGCACTGCTTCAGACCTGCAAGTTTAATACATGTAAATCATGCTGCATTTTCCTGTTCCCATCAAATCTCAAAGTATTGCCTGGCTGAATTGAAATTTAAATGACAAGCTTCAAAAGAACAAAGGAGACACAGCTGAGAACATCACTGATTTCAGCGATAGCACTTCTCCGTCGGGGTCAGTGTTGATCAAATGCCACCACGTTGTTGGTGGTGGGAGCAAGCACAACAGCCATAGATGGTGAAGGGCAGCGAGAGTGTTTCCTGTGCTGCATGTAGGATTCCTTACTAACTGCTCTGTGCATCCTTGTACTGCTATAGCACTGCATACTTCTTGCTACCGACAGGATTATTTTACATTAGAGATAGTTGTGAAAGTGGGAATTCATCTGCCAGACATCTTGTGGAAACTACCTTTTGGAATGATCTACTTGCTAGAGCACAGCCTGTTTGGGCAGGGCACTCGTGCATTGGGGAAGTCTCACATCCAAGATTTAGGCCAGAATGACCTGTATTTGAGCTGATTTTCCTGGGAACCACTCTGCTAGCTAAATTTGAAAAGTTTCAGCCCAATCCGATGTGTTAACTTGCTTTAAAGTCTCAAAAAGCCTTGTGGAATTACCTTCACTGTTTAGGTCCACTTCCCAGGGAAAGAACCAGTAATATGTCAAAGGAAAAGGAATTTATTTGCTGTTTAGAGTAAAGAGTTGTATCTGTCCTTGCTGAGACTATTGGTGCACATTTGCTTCAATAACTGAGTTTTGTTCCTTTGATTATTACTAGGATGGAATTTTCTGCCTTCTTTTCTGAACAGGGAAGAAAAACGGTTTGCTTAAAACCAGAAAGAAATCAGGTGTCTGACAGCTTTCAGAAAATATATTTTGGAATCTGGAACATCTGTTCTCTGAGACAAGCTCTAAGTTCACCTTCAAGATAAATACTAGTAATTTTACTTCTCCCTCCTATACTTCTTGTGAAATATACACTACTTAAATTTTGGAGAGTTGGAAGAGGGGGTAGCATTACAGCAGTACAATGCCCTGATCTGGCTGTTTGCCTGACAGGCCACAAAGCTTTATCTGAGAACTTCCATCAAGAAGGGAATTAGTTTCCACATTATGTGAGTGAATCCTGTAGAGTTTAATATTTTGAAGCTGAAATGGAGCACATCTGAAAACGTACTCTATTTAAAGCCATCAAGTAGTGATGAATTTGCCATTTCATTAGACACGCCTTTGCAGAGATTAATTATTTCTACTCTTAGGAAGCTTTTCTCTCTAGTTGTGAGCTTTTTTCTACATCTGTGCAAAGACAATTCTCCCATTTTCCTCTTCCACTTGTACAGATACATCCAATTTATTCTGGTATGTGCAGATCACAACACAACAGCCTCTTAACCTACTGACCTACCATGAGGACTTGGCGCTCTAGATTAGTTTCTCTGGCTTTCTTTTCAGCATATAAAGAAGTTATTATTAATATAATTGAAGACTTCACAACACTTTTGAGTTCCTTTTCTGTAAGGAAGAAGTATCATTTACCTAGACCGGTGCACCCTGCTCTGTTTAGCTGAAACTGGCTCTGTGGCACCTTGTATGCACGGATACCCTTCCTGTGAAGAGCATGCTGACTACCTTGTACTTGAATCATCAATTTTTGACTTTTAAAGTCAAGCTAATGGAAAAATCAGTCCAAAATAAATATATTAACAATTCCCTTAACAACTGTTTTCATCTTTGTCAGTGAAGTGGCTAGAGATACACACAACAGTTTGTAGGAATAATCACAGAGAAGCAAGCAGAGTTAGGGCATGTGAAGTTTCAGTGTGGCTGAGCAGTTTATGATTTGGCTGTTTCCTGTAGAGCTCCTTGAAGTTAAATGCTTATGGAGACAAATTTAGTAGATTGATCACTGTCTTGGTCTGTAAAGCTGGGGCTAACTCAAGTAGCTTGTTGTATTGAGAGGTTGGCTGCATTTGCCTTGAGATACAATTTCTTTGTGGAGTTTGAGCACAAGAACTTTCCTGTTCTGTCCAGCTAGAGATAAAGGTATTCAGACTATGAGAATTGGCTGACTCTGAAAGGAGTCTACTTTCCTTATCCTTATACAGACTAAACCAACTTGCAGTTGTGCTGATGGGACTCTATGTACTCTCCAATACATGGAATCAGTCTAGAGGGCTTTAGGTGTTGTTTTAAACAACTATCAGATCAGCTAACTTTGCAGGAAGCCTTTGATTTTGAATAACAAATCACCACCACCATCAATTGGTGGGCTCATTCCTCTTGCACTTTCAAAACCTAGCCTTATAACTGAAACTTCTTTGTGGATAAAGAGCCTTTCTGGAAAACAGACGTCACTACTACTTGCAATTAAGGCTTCTATAAATCTTAGCATACAATTACAGCAAAGATCAGTTAAAGTAAGTTGTTTGTGACTGAATCCGAGTCAAAGATGTTAAACACCTGCAAAGGTTCTACCTTGTTATTTAAGTCACACACAATAGAACACATGATGCTCGTGAATTTTCTTGCCCATCAATTTGTCAGGGAATTAGCAAGAAAGAAAAGCCTTTAAAGTCAGTTCTAAGTAACTGATAGTCTGCAGTTACTTGGCAAAAAACTAGCCTGTCAAAATCAGCTTGTAGTCTCTTTAGTAAAGAGCTTTAAAAGATATCTGAGGCGTTTGCTGTGATGGATCTCATGATAAATGTTCTTCAGCCCTTTTTGTGTTTTCTTTCATAATACAAGATCCTTTTCCTTGAACTTAGCTTTATTGCCTCTTAGATAAAAAATTGGTTTGAAGGTCTTTTTTATTACATTAAAGAAGTGTATGCATTACCATGAGTAGTAAGTAGTACTTGGACCAAATGAATCTGTACCCTGTAGTCAAAATGCAAACAACAATATGTATTGACAGAATATGTTCAATATTTTATTTCCTCATTAAATCTAGCATAAAGTAGACAGGATAATTTGGTATCAGATTTAATCTTTCATGTTACTCTGATAGTGTATAGATATTGACAATTTGTTTGGTCCTTTGAACATACACTTCCAAGGCAGAGCTGTAGAAGGTAATTACAATCCAGGTCTCTTTTCCATTACCATGCACTGATTTAATTGAAATTGTAGTAAGTACAACTTCACGAGATGGATCTGCTTTCATTTCAATACTGCATTCTCCAAGGACACTAAAGGATATAAACCAACAGGAACTACAAACTGAAGAAATAATAATGCCCTTGGGAAATGCTTCAGCTTCATGCTCTCAATCTTGCAACCTGAAAGAACAGGAATAAAGACGTTAAAGATTTTTGGATTTTGTATATTCACTAGAATGCATAATGATAAAAAAGATAATAAAAGTCAAAGCAGTGACTACTATTTTTTGCAAAACTACCGTTTGATGTTCACAACAATGGAACTATACAAGGAAAAGCTGAAAAGATTTAGTGACAGGTTTTTTGTTCTCAGCTTATATAACGTAGAAAGCTGTGCACCAAGCCTGAAAAGGTGGATCTAGTTGTTCATGTGCTCATTTGCATTTTTATCATCCTAAATACCTTTATAAATCTCATATTTTTCTTTGAACCATCCTTCATGAGGACTTCTGTATTTTGATAACAAATATAAGAACAAATTGAAGGGTGTTCCTGGTAGGTTGCATGGGAAAAAAAGGTAAAAGTAATGCTGTGTGCATTTGCAGGGAGCCCAGGCCAGGAACAAGTTCCACGGTAATGGCCCCGCAGCCTCCACTCGCATCCCTTTCTAGGGTGGATGAACCCATTCCTCCCACCATAGACTGTGCCTCTTCTTGCTTGGCTGTTCTTCCTTTTGTGCCACCCTCTCTTCTTCATGTAAGCACGTGCCACAGACTGTCCACTGTAACTGCCTTTGTCCCAGCCACCCTGGCATGCTGAGACTGTTGTTTTATCTCATTCTTGCTGCTGAAAAACAAAACTCGCTTCTCATTTGGGCAAGGATTTCAAGAGATGCATATGTATGCTGCACTTATTATCAGCCTCATGGGATGGCATCAAAAAGACTGGCCTTGGAAAAGGAGGAGTGTGTGATAATCTTACCCTGGCTGTCAGAAGCAAAATTTGCAGTGTGGGAGTTTTGCTTATGATTTTCCTAGCTGTAGTAGGGCCCTCTTCAGATGATTGATATTTTTTAACTGGGGTGAGCTGACAGCCTGTTTGCTTTGTCCTGAGGTAATGGTTACAAAGCTCAGAGCTCAGCAGATTGTGTTGCTCCACCTTCAAGAAGCACTAAAGACAGCCATAAAATTACATGTCAGTCGTTAGCCCAGCCTGGCTTCCTCCTCTGAGATGTTGCAGTGTCAGCATCTGCTCAACCTGGGAATGGATGGGTCTTCAGCAACACAAAAGTCAAAGCTGGTTTTTTGATGTCTCCTGAACTTATAAACTTTTTGCTTCTTGTTTGAGCTCATATAAATTGTGTCACTAATTCACCTACAGAAGATGTTTTGAAGGGCACAAATGAACACCTGCCCTTAAGTCTTATGATTCACTCTCCAGAAGTCCTGGGATTTACAAGCAAAGACAGGGAAAATTTCTGTCATGTTTTCTTAATTCCTTATACTCAAAAAGGTACACTAAATGTAGTTTTGTTAGAACTGAAATGGATGTGGAAAACTGAAGCTTCCCTGTTCACCTTAGAACACTCTTGCTTTATTCAGTACTTTTTGTGATGTGGTTTCCATTGAATGTAGTGGAGAGTGGATGAGATAATGCATAAAATAATGTTCTTTAGTAGACATGTGACTACAGAATACAATTCACTTTTCACTGTTTTCCATGTACACATGTCCCTGTAAAAGACTGAAAGACCTTACACTGGTTTCTGCTGGTGAGACAGGTTCTCTGGTACCCAGTTACAGCTTGAAAATTAATGGGTGCAGTTGGCAATAGTGGTCAAGTAGCACTTGAGAATGGCTTTTTTCTTTAACTTCCAATCACTTTCTTCTTTTTGCATTTCATCTGTGATATGTGACAAACTAGCATCTGAGGAAAATCATGATTTTCCTCATATTGGATAACAATATTTTTCTAATTTTATGTGTGTTGCATTTATTTTTTTCCTGCATCTCATGGCTTTTAACAGAGCTTTTTTATAAACAGATGATGAGTTATTTACATAGAACCAGTCTTGTTGTCTCATTCCCTACTTTATTTATTTTGCAATACTTCAAAATTGCTTTGGATACATATATTTCCAATATACATAACCCTACAAAGAATTACGACTAGCGTTTTTAAAGGAAATATATTGAATAGTCTCCTTTCTTTGTAGGTATTTAAGAAAATACAAGTCCTTATGGAAGAAAATATGTTAAACTGAAGATTAATCTTTTATCATTAATGATAAAGAAATGTTGCTGTAAAATAAAGTTGTAAAAATTAACCTTTACATTTTGGCTTCAGTCATAAAGCACAGATTGGATTTATTTCCCCCGTTGGACAACGAGAGTCAATATACTCTAATTCCTACTGCTCCTATTAAACCTTCCCTCTATTGTTCAATTTAAATAAATCATTGGCAAATAAAACATAAATAAAAATATATTTTCTAGAAAAAGAAAACCCCAAAGTGGGTAAATGAAGAGGAGAAGCCTGAGTACTATGTGTTTATCAACAGCACTCTTTCAGTTTCCAGATTTCTAGTAAAATGGCTGCTTTCTTCTGTCTGAAGGGCTCCTTCACAGGAGTGAGCGCTGGTGCCATGGTGGTGCTCAAGAATTCAAGGCAACCATTGCAATACTTTCTATATTTCTTGAAGAGTTGAGCTCCCATCAGCTTTTGCTTTGCTGGTGATATGCCCAATTTGCTCCTTTTCGTTCATGGAAACTTAAAATAATTGCTGACAGTTTTAAACCTGAGAGCAGGTAGGCGACCTACTGATGAAAGCCACAGTGCTGAGAGCTCCTGATTCAAACAATGACATTTTTCATTCTTCACCTCACCTATTACTGTACAATATAGATAATAAGGAAAAAGCTGAGACCTTAGCACTGACTCTGTCATTTTAATTTTTCAGTTCATTGCAAATAGTGTTGCTCTAAATACCCAGGATTTCTTGAGTATCTTAGTATTAGAAACTTACTGCATTTGATTTATAGCATTTCTCTAACACAAAGCATTCCCGCCTCAAAAAGTAATAATTTTCTGTCCAAATGAAAATAAAATGCTGGTATGCTGGGAATTAGGTATTGCCTAGGCAGAACATCTTGAAAGATATTCCTTTATATAGCTGTTGCTTGTTTCTTTTTTTCTATCTCTTGGAGAGTGTGAGATTTTCATTACGAAATTACAAGTGGCACATGTAGTAAGTCATATCTGCACTACAAGTATCTATGCTAACCATAAACATGACCCAAGGCATATTAGTCAGCTGTAAAGAATCACTTGTCAAATAAAGCCTCTCTGCAGGAGGACAGAAGATGCCTATTGGAAAATCCAGTGAGTGTCAGGGTTGGTCCCTGCTGCCACTACCATTGTTCCTCCACAGGCACATTAATTAAGCAAGATGCAAAGAAAGTAAGTCTGTAATGTTCTTCTGATTAGAATCCAGGGAGAAGTAACAGATGATGACTTAACTGGTTTTTGAAAGTTTTGGTTTGTTTTTATTTTTAAATAAATTTTTAAATAGGTCCCAGGTGCCTTGAAATTAAACTGAAAGGGTATTTTAACTTTCTCCTTGTGTGTAGTTCCTCCTTTGGTACTGCTGATGCCCAGGGGATAAGGGGCTGATGTGTATGTGTCAAACACTATTAGCTGGATATACTTGTACTGTGTGTGCTTATCTTACAAGGTAAAGGACTAACTTATGCCAATTTACATGCCAAATGTGTAATTTACTAGTAAAACTCTGTAAGTTTTGCACATCCCCTGCCTTATTGTTTCTTTTCAAGTGACCATTGACTAATCTCAGTCACTCCCTTCTGCATAAGGGTGGGATGTCACAGGATAGTAGACACATCAATGTATCAGGTACAGATACATATATCCAAGTATATCCATCTCTCACAAGTGTGTGACTACACAGCTTGGGGAAAAAGAATCCTCTGTTCCCGTTGGATTTCAAACAAAAGAGTATACTCTTGCTCAAACTTTGGTTACTAAAATCATTCAGATTTTGATCCACCTGGCTGGAGACAAATTATTGCAATTGAAACTGATAGTGACACACTGATCAGAAAGTCCTAGAGTTTCACTATTAATGTTACGAGCATCCATTAGAATCACTTTGCTGAAGGCTCACCTGTAAGGACTCAAAGGAAGTTGCTGCATCAGGCTCAAATAATATCTAATTCTAATTTATGTATTTTATCACAAGTTCTTGTGTTAACCCTAAAATCTAGTACCAGTCATCGTATGAACATAAACTATGTGCTATAATTGAAAAATAATTTTCATTTTTATTTCTCTTTTAAAACCATACCTTCTCTTTATTATAGTGTATACCAAAACTTTGCCAAACTAACCTTTTTCTACAGAGCACAACTTCCCCAAAATAATAAAAATTTGGCTATAGCATCAGGATCCCAGAGGAAGACTTGGGTAACTCTTAAAAATTGTATTTCTAATATAAAATAACAAATACTTGCAAGAAATATGGATTCACATATAAATGCTGCCTAGTAACTTGGAGTTTATGTATACGCAGTAAATTACCTAACTGGGTTAGAAGATTGAAAAATTATCAGTGACTCCGGTATTTCTGCAAATTGATTCACTATTTTAGTAACAAAGCCCGTAATTCATTTTGAGGGAAGAGAGACAGTCTTTGTGTGGGAGATTAATATTACAGTAGTAGTACTTTGGTTCTTCTATTTTAATCATCCACAAAATAGTGAAAAAAGTGCCCTGTGTTGTATTGTGTCATCATCTCTACAACACTTAAAACCCACATTCCCAGAGCTCTTTTTAGAAGCACAAAGTGGAGGGAAATATTATGTTTGATGAGAACGCGTGATTAAGGTTGGGAGTTTATCAGAGAGACCTGATTTATGTCTGTTTTCTCATCTTTGCAATAAGGATGAAGAGAGGAGTTTGCTTTTCATTTTCATATTCTTGCCAGCGAGCATATACCTGCTGAGCATCCTGGTTCCCTCTCAGGTGCAGAAGGTGTGACCCACAGTCCCTGTACTGGGGCTCCTGCCCCAGGGGTATCTCCTGTGAGGCCTGACTGGGAGGAGAGGAATGCACTGTCCTCTTCTCAGACCACAGGACCTGAAAGTCTCTCCTGGCCTTCATTCCAATGACCCAAAGACCACATTGGCTTTGCTGCACAGGGACAGGCGAACGATGCAGGGGCTTTTCTGGAGGCTCTTTCCTGGTTGAGAGAAGCAGAGCAGAGAAGGCATTTTTTAAATTTACTTCCTCATGCCAGTGTGCCTGTTGTCCATAAGTTTTGCCAAAATGAGCTTTAAATAGCATCAGTTTATACAGGCTAATGAAATAAGTCTGTGTTGATGTTGGCCCTTGAGCCACTTTGTTTCTAAAGGCTGCTGAGAAGGGACTAGCACAGCCGTGACCCCAGGCACTGGCCTGAAACTATGATGACAGACAGTAAAGTGACAGGAGCAATTGGTCAGGAAGAACATCTACCTTGGAAAATGAGACAAGACCTTGTCTTGGTCTACACAACCTTTAGAGGGGTTTCATGCTCTCTGTCTTTAAGGTCCCAAGTCAGGGAAGGAGATGGAATGCTGGTCTTGTTGGGGTCTGGTGTGGCCGCTGGTGACAGGTGAGCCCTCCTCAGGGGCATTCAGGGCACTCAGGTCAGTGAGTACATTTCTGGATTATTACAAAATTTGAAAGTGATATTTTACTGTAAGAGTGTGTGTTAAAAAAGGAGAGAGATATCCTGAAGGGCAGCTGGAATCTGGGAATGACAATGTTTCTCTTGCAAGCCTAAGACATCAGATCAGCTTTGGCCAGGGACTTAGTTACCCTTGTTTAAATGAACTCCAAGAAATTCTGAATTTTTGAAAGTGTGTTCAGATATACATAAGTTTTTCTCTAAGACCATCTGAGTCACCGTTAATGTTTGGCTGCTTTGTTCAAGTGGTACCACATGTCGCCTGATTTTGATGCTCATCTGAATGTTCTGGAGGAGATCCCTACTACAGGGCTGGCTAAAAGCCACTCCTCCTGCATATGGTTTGTTCTAGTTGAGCCTCTGGTTGCAAATCTAAAATAAGCTCTCTGAAACCAGCTTTTCTTGGATCTGTAGTGAAGCACATCTCTTCCAGTTAGAGTCAAAGGTTGCTTGTCAACTTGTAAAATGTGAACAGATTAAGGGTGGCATCAGATTTCTAAGCAATATGGGAGAAGGAAGGCTGAATATACCAACAGGCCACTTGCTGTTATTCTAGTGATGGTCTTTCATTAAGAAGACCAGAAGAACTTATTTCAGCTGATGTTGGTACTTAGTGTCATGTATTTGCAAGCAGCAGCAGCAGGGTTGTAAAGCCATCTGTTTACAAATAACAGTTTTTAATATGGGTTTAATCACTCAACTCAAGACTGAAGTAACAAACTATTTACATCTTTGTGTCTGACAGAAATGTGTGTTCCTTCCATTCCCTCAGATTCCCTCTCTACTTGCTCAGAATCTCCTCCCAGGAGCATGTTCTACAAAAAAATGCTCTGAAAGAGATCACTTAGCATTTGACTTGGAGACTCAGAGCAGGACATTTCCTCCTAAAACGATGTCTTTTATCACTTTCAGCTTTCAGGTTTACCACATCCTTCTGAAATGTGGTCTGAGCTGACTCCATTATTCTGGCATTGTGGATCTGGCAGAGCACATATCTACAGTGCCGATGTTTCACTCTGATCATTTGGCACTTTCAAAACCTGTGTGTGCTACATTTTGCAAATTTCCCTGCATAGCTGCACTTGGTGCATATGCTTGCAAATATCTGACTGCCTCTGGGTGTACGAGAGATGAAGAGGGTCACGACAATTATTGTGTTCTGATCCCTACAGTGAATTTTCTTGCAAAGAGCCACAGGTGCTTGGGTCACTTGGGGCTCTCAGTGACAACATGAGTAGGTACTGGCTTCACATCCCACACTCTACTAGTTCCAAGGTTTTCTGAAGGTTTTTTTCACATGTAGTTTTAGATTAGCCAGTGGGCATCTAACACTACAAGCACGATTCCCTGGAAGGAGAGGGTTCCTTTTAGCATGTTTGTAGAGAATGCGAAGGCTTCATGGACTTTATACTATGTGCCTTGTGTTGAAAGAAATTCAAAATCTGTCTATCTGAACTGTCCAAGAAATCTTAAAATTATATTTGGATTTACTTCTGGAACATGCAACAAGGTGGAATAATTTAACTGGATTTGACCCATTGGCCTGAAAGTGCTACTTGCATGGACTGACAATCAGCATTTTGAAAGTATGTCCTTTCCTTGCATTAGTTTTCCTCCTCTCTTTTTATTGTCTTTAATCTCCTTCTCTTCTACATAAACTCTGAGAGAAATCTTTTGTTGGAATCAGTACGGACCAGATGACCAGGAAGATGTGTCTTAGCACTCAGATGGAGACATCTAGTCCAAGGACACACTAGTCTGGCTGCCTCTTAAACCTGATTTAGATCTCTTCATATTAGTAGTATTGGATTTTAGTCACACTGGTATCTTGTAACCCCTTCGTTTAATTATTTTATGTTGAGAGTAGTAGTATTATACGGCTCTTTTACTAGAGCTGTCACACCTTTTAATATGTGGAACTTCTCTGCAGTTTAATGAAAAACAAGTTTGAAATCTCAACAATCATCATTCTCTGAGAAAATGAAATATTTTGTCAGAAATTTTGGCAGTCAGCCCATCCCATGACAAGAGACTTCAAAGCTCCCTTCCATGTTTCTCTTGACGTTAACTGCTGGTGAGTACAGTGTGATTTGTGCAACATTTGTGATGTGATGGCACTGAATCACCAATCTGGCTGATTGGGTGAGCAGTGACATTGACCTGGGGGGAAAACACACAGCTGCTTTCACAGACCCAAGCCAAAATGGAATTCAGTCGCATAACTCATTAAAAAAAAAAAAAAAGGAAAAAAAAGGAGAGAGGGAGAGAAAGCAAAGAAAAACTGCAGGTGGAATAAAGCATAATGCAAAAGGTAGAGACACCTATATTTCTGGGGTCACCCAGTCTAGCAAGTATTATTCATTTGTGACAGAATCCATGTAGAAGCTGAGGAGGTGAAAAGACTAGAAAACATATACTGTACATGTCAATATTTGCACCATTTAGTGTTGTTCCACTACAGCAGAGACTGTAATGGGCTGTATTATTTATGTCCTCCATAGTCCTGCTCCCAGCAAAACAAGTGCTATCCTTGAGTAATCAGAATATTTATAATGTAGGTCCTCAGTAAGAATGGATAATGGGAGTTTAGTGCTTTAATCTTTTGAGTTCAGAATTTCCTTAAACAGTTTAAAATAAAAATAATTATTTTCTTATGCCTCAGACTATTAGTTAGGATTTTTTTTTAAAAATCATATCTTTTAGATTAATTTATTTCACATTGGACAGAATATGGGAAATGTCACAAGAAAAATATCTTAACTAAATCAGTGATTTCATTATATCAAGAATCCCCTGTTTTCTCTGTTGTTTATTAATGTTTTTCATTTTTAGGTTTTGGCTTCTCCCAGAACCATTGGCAATGTCTTGAGAAACTATTTTGTAGCAGAAGGACCAGCCTGCCTAGGCTCTCTGGTCTCCTCTCAAAGGCCACAGAAGCAGTGTGTGGGCTTTCAAGTTTTCTTCTTTTTCCAGGTAAGAAACAGGTTATGATTAGTAACTGTTATGCACCTCTGGAAAATCAAGAGACAAAAAAGCCTTCTCAAATAGACTAACAAGTAAAGAAAAAAAACAAATAGCCTACAGGGATGGATAAAACCTAGGAACAACTTTCAGCTCAGATGCTACAAAGGGCTCTCTAGTTTGAACTATCAGAGAAACGGATCAAACAGCACAGCCAGAAGGAAGAAAAGAAACAGAGGGGCACACACAAGATCAGACTTAGGCAAGAGCAGAATTGTGATGATGCATCAATGAAATGCAATAACTTAAAAAGGGATTGCCTGGTGAAGGGAAAGAGAGATAACCAGGTAGCATCACTGCAAAATCCTCTGTAATCTTCTATGCTTCTTCCTGTCCTGGAAGTAAGGACGGCACTGCTTCCTATATGGTAAAAGCATAAGATCATGTTTTCTATCTCATTTTTATAATCTTGTCGTGACAGGCAAGGTCTTCAAGAATGTGTTAAAGGGCACTTAAGTCCCTGCTCACCCTGCCCATGGCCTGGGATCTCATTTCAGCACGGCCCAGGGCCACCAGTCCCTGCCCCAGTGAGGCTGTCAGGGGCTGGTCTCCAGCCCTGCCACAGCCCTGCCTGAACAAGAAAATCAGCGTTTTTTCTGATTCACTGAATAAATTGCAGAACTCCCCTGGGCTTCCAGGGGGCCAGGATGTGGCCCATGGCATAGTTCCAGTCACCTATTCTATGGTGTAGCAGGTGATCAATTAAGCTCAAAACTAGTGAGTTTTTTGAGCATCTTTTTTCCATAATGTATCCTTATTTTTTAAAAGATGTTCTCTTGAAACAGACACAGCCTCTAGAATATGTCAAATATGTTTTTCCAGCTAATCTCCAGTATCTCATTGCTGATACTCTCAAATATGATCCAATATGTATTAGTTGTCTTTTTGATATGCCATGATAGAGGAGTTTTGTAATCCTTCCTGTATATACCCAAAAGGGATATGTTTTTCACTGCTGATTGAAATGCTCCCTGAATGCCAGAAGTGCACTCATCAACATTTCAAGTGATGTATTTATCTGAAGTAGTTTCCTTCTGATAATTTCATTTGATGAATCAAAAATGCAGCTTTCAAATCGCTGCAAATCAAGACAAGAATTTTTGGAGAACATTCATAAAAACAATATTGGGGTCAGACATACTAGCCTTGATTCCTAGTGGATGTTTTATTTTCTTGTGATGTTGCCACCTTAACAGCAGCCCATTCAAATCCAACATCAACTTATTACAGTTCACTACCCAGAAAAAGATACAGCTGTGATACTTGTGTGAAGAATATGGCCATTTAATTCAGCTGGCTTCAGCACACAGGGACCTCCACCAAGATTACACAAAGGCACAAATCTCTCAAAGCTTTTACCACTAAATTGTCAGCAAGAGGGTTCTCTTTCATATCTTTTTTTTTGCCACTGAGAGCCAGTTATTTGAACAAAGCTCAGTCTCTCCTTCCCCATGCTCTCAATATTTTGCTTCCTCTCCCCCACCATTGCTTCTGCTCTGCTATATCTCAAAAGCCAGCTTCCAGCATTCCCCACAGACTTTATTATCCTAAAAGGAGGGAAAATAAACATTTCATCTAAAATATTTGATTGGTGCAGATAAATCTATGAATTTATTTGACGTTTCCAGCAAAAAGAAAATGCTTTGGATGGATAATGAGCAATTGAAAACAGTAATCTTAGAATATTAAGCTAGAAATCTGAATTTACAGCCTAGCTTTCTGTAAACACAATTACTGAGATATGCAGGTTGATATTATTAACTTCCAAAAATCTCCAAGGCAAATGAAAAGAAGAAGTAAGTGCCATAAATTATTCTTGGAATCTTTTCATTTTAAATGACATAAAAACCTAAGGAGGCCCCAGCAACTACTGATAAACTAAACTGTACTTAGAAAATGTAACAATACTCTTGCTAGTTGCTCTGTCAAAATAGATTTCAAGTTGCCAGGAAAGACAGCTATTACCCTTCCCATGTACTCTGCCGTACCTTCATGTGCTGAAAACCAAAGGGAAAGGTTTTCTAAATTTTCCTTGAATAGAGGCAACTTCAATAGCAGCACTGTAGAGATATCAGAGGAGCCCTCTGAACTGATACTTTTTGTTATGAATTCTTCTCTCTCCAGCCTAGTCCTGTGCTAAAATTATGCCATTTGTTTTCAGCACCAACTGAAGCACAGACAGGATGCCATATACACTGTCAGTCTGTCTGTCTGTCAGTGGTGAGGAGTGTCTGTGCTGTGCTTTCATGTGTAGCATTGCGGTGCTGCCTTGCCACAGGCTGCCAGACGCGGCTCTGATGCCAGCCCAAGGCAAGGCCCAAGGTTGCCCTTCTCTCACTGCCTCTGCCAGGTCTCCTGGACTCTCCCAGAGCAGACTGGAGAACGGGCCGGTTGCCCGCACCCCTTCATGGCCAGTGGCAGGTGGGATCTCAGGGCAGGTTGGACCTGGCAGTGCCTGTTGTCTCATCAGCCTTCCCAGCCCAGCTCCACGTACATGCAATGCCACGTCGTCTGAATGGGCCTTTTGCACTTCAGGATACGACCCCTTCCAAAAAAATGCAACCATTTCCTGCTAGAGAGCAGGGCAAGGACTGAGCAACACCATCGGTGCCTTTAATGCCTCTGGCTAGCAAAGGGTGCCACTGCCGTGGGTCAGCCACCGTGAACACCTGGGAACATCGTCAGCTCCTGTCCCACCACCCCTCGGGGACCAGAGCAGCGCCGGTGACTGAGTCAGATTAGGGATGCCAGAAAGGCATATTTAGTTAGAAAAGCATCTGGCAATTCACTATAAACATTCGTGTGCAAGAAAAAGCATTGTTTACTGTTGCAAATCCTTCTGGAGGTCTGTGTTCCTGCTATGCAGTGACAGTTCAGTCATGAGCCTGGAAATAATTTGAGGGATTATTTTTGGAAATGTCCAATTGTCTTATTATGCCAAGATTAAATGGGATAACAGATGCAGTAATTAAAAATGAAAAAGTGACAGTTATTTTTGGCTCAAATAGTTACTATTAACTGACATGGTAGATGTGCTTTTAAAGCCAAAAATATATGCAATAGCAGTCAGAATAGCTGTTATTTCCCTGCTGTTTATGAAAGGCTTATGAATCATGTTCTACACCCAGCCAATGGCATACCTTTATTTCAGATGCTATTTAAATTACACTAAATTTAAATGAAGAGGTGGAACTAAGGAAATATCTGAAGGTTTTTTTCACGCTTTGTCTGACATCACAAATCAGATGACTGCGTATCTTGATTTCTAGAAGAACATATGAAAATAATTAATAAAATAAACAGGAAATGTATCCCATGTTGACTTGTACAATGACCATGTGGAATTTATAGCTGTGATGTCAGAGTTAATTTGTATTCCCATAAGATCAGTATTGAGAATGTACTTGTTTTTCTTTTTAATGTTATGTGGGAGAAACTGGTCCCTTCTTATTGACCCATCATTTCCAGAGCCTTGTATTAGTAGATATCAGTAGTGACTGCACCAATTTTTTTCTGACTTAAAATGAGAACAGTAGATTTGGTTTACTTCTTACTACTCCTAAATATAGCCCTAGAAAGAAAAATAATTTAAAAATCCCACAACTGTTAAGGTATATCCTACATATAGGGACATTCCCTGGCTATAAGGACTTGACTGAGGACTGTGTATCTCTGAGCTCATTTGCACAAAACTCACTGCAAGCCTTAGATAAATGTATTAGCTTTTAAAAAAGGTAATCATGATATTAATTTATCTCCTTTATCTATAATGCCAGGTAATGCATTTTGGCAAGCATCACTTATAACTAGAATTATACTCCCCTGGGAAGCTGCAAATGACTCCTCTTCATCCAAATATGCTTTGCCTCTATGCACAGAGACGCACAGGCTATCTTCCAACGTAAATCAATATTATGATCAACTTTGAATCCAATTAAAGCATATTTGCTTGGCATTTCAGATGGTGAAGTAATGATCTTCTCCAGCTCCAGCAGGACACGGGGGATTTGCAGAAGTCAGCTGGGAAGACTGGACTGCACAGCCCCTCCCGGAGCTGTTGGGGTCACTTCATCAGCACTCGAGTGCGGTGGGCGATGCCTGTTTTGGCTGGCAGAGGACAGGGTGCTGCGAGAGAAACCCTTCCTGGCACCAACATGCAGAGTTGCAGCACCACAGATTTTCCTTGGGCAGAGATGCAGGCAGGCAACAGAAATTTATTGCAGTGCCTCTTCAGCCTCTGCTGGGAGAAATCTGCAGATCAAGCCCTTGACTCCCTGGTCATTCTCTGTTCTCGCACCTCCACTGGGGTGGAGATGTTTTGCTCCTGCAATGGCTGCTTCCCCTGCCCATGCTTTGGCAGGGCTGCTTGACTTAATTTTAAATATTTATTGGGCATTTGGTCTAATGCTTGGGAAGTGCCTTATATGATGGGTATAAAAGCAACGGCCAATTTTTTTTGCAAGAGGCTGGCCTACAAAAAAGCAATCTCCAGCTGTTCATTGTGGGTACACACATCTATGGCATTCCCCTCGGAGTGACATTTCTGCAGTGCTTTATTTTAAGTGAGGTGAATTCTTTGGAACCTGCAGACCAGCTCTGCTAATTTGCTTTGAAAAGTCGACAGCAAATGAGAATTTATTTTTGATAAACATTTGAAAATTTTCTATTTGGACTGAACACTTGTGACACAAGAACAAATACTTGATGTCTCCATCAGGACCAATTGGAGAAGCCCAGTTAGAAAGTTTGCATAGAAATCAATCACTTCCAATTCTACATAAACACTCACATAAATTCAGTGATTTGTAAAATCAGGGGAGTGAGCGCATTTGTTACCATTAGTCACACACAAGGTGCTCTGCAATATTATCTATCATTCTTTGTGCCAGAGCAACAGCTTCCAGCTCAGAATGCAGATCATGCACCACAGACTTTATTTATGGCCTTTATCCCTGCTTCCTTGCAAACAGCAGGGCTGGGTGGACAAAGTGTTAAAAAGAAGTATCCAAAATTTCTGGAAGGCTTAAGAGAGCAGCTAGAGTCTTTTTTCTGGAAATCCTCTTATGCCTATGTTTCTGCATTTTAAGGGTTTTTTCTAAAGTGTCTGAAGCCCAATTTTCAGGGGTGAATGGCTGGAGTAGATTATTGTACACCTGTACTAGCAGCACACACTAAGCAAGTCCCAAAGTGTATGCAGCCAAAGGGAGCAGGGAGGCATTTCAGTGTCGTATGCTGAAGGACTGCCTGGCAGCTGTGGCGGTGGTGGATGCTGCCACCGCCGTCCCTAAGGAGCAAGCTGTCCCTAGAGAAACAAGAGTCCGATGGTGGGACAGTGCAGAGGTTTAAGGTTCTCCCGCTTGATGATGTAATGATTTCTCCCAAAGGTGATGTAACCCAGTTATGTCAGTCCTCTTGTCAATCTGTGGGCCTCCCCTCCCCTGTTCTGGAAAGCTCTTCTTCACTCGACACCCCATAGGCTCTGGCTCCCTTTCTCCTCCCGTCTCCTTCTCTGATTGGTTTTCCCCATGTCATCCCCTCTTATCTCCGCCCCTGGACCCTCATGTGTTTGGACCCTGATGTTCTCTCCTCCGCATGATTTCCTGGTATTTAGCCCTGTGTAAACCCAGAAATCTCATTCTTTGTCACTGGACTTCTTTGCGTGAGGACCCTCATTAAGCTCCACGGAACTCCATACAAAGATCCTCTCCCACCTCTTTATTCCCGCCGACAGCTTGGAGCGTGTGTGGCTGCCTGCAGACACCTCGCAGGGAGTGCCTGGTGCAGGCGAAGGGATTTGCGAATCCCGCAGAGCGGCTCGACAAGGGACGCTTCCAGGAAGGTCGCTGCGCCTGGACCTCTTCCCCCCCGTACCTTCCAGCCTCAAGAAAAGGCACGAGTAGCAGCAGCTAACATTTTATCTCAACTATCTGTCTGCAGCTTACCTTCAATAACCACCTTACAGAGGAAAAAAGCGTGACCCTGAGAATTTAAACAAAATAGTCACAGCTTGATTTTCTACTGTTTTGTATATCTTGTGATGATTTATGGCCCTCTAGAAAAAGGGCAAAATTGCTCTGAAATGTGGCCTTCCTTGAGAAGAAGTTTTCACCAATTTTGTTTCCCCAGTGTAGAACATAAATCACTGCATGATCTACAATGTGAGCTCTCCAAGCAACTTGTCCTTTCTTTCTGGCATTCTGTTTAAAGCCCCTTTCACAGCTTAAGCTGCATATTAAATCAAGGGCAGGGCAACAGGAGAAGGTGGGTATCTCGGGGAGCTGAGCCACAGTCGTGTCCTGTGGGCTGTCCCCAGCTCCTGATGTGCACACAGCACTTTGCCAGACACTCAAAGGTACACAATTCAGCTGCTTGTGCCCCCTGAGAACACCAACTATAATGGCGTTTTTTGAAGATGTCTGTGTCTCTAGACATTGCCTACATAGCTCTTCTTATAATTATAGATCTGTAATTATGTACTTAATGATGACACCACCTCTGTCTGATGATAAATATATTTTTCCATAATAGCACTTATGCATTGCATATTTACTAATCAAAAGGAGATTCACACTGCAAGTGAAGAATTACAAATTAATTATACCATACCTTTAATTATACCATAAATAATCTGGATCATTTCCCAAGAAAGCATATTAGAGCTCTGGTAAGGCACTTACCCTGGGTGCCTGCAATGGTCCACATCTCATGCTTACCCTGCCAGTAAGAAATCCAAAGTGCTAAGTTTTCATTACTACTGCCTCTGAAGTAACTGCAGTGCACTTAAAATAGATGTACAATTCATGAAAATGAATCATTAAAAGGGATTGAGTTGAATTGTGCCTGGCAGATATTGTTACAAACATTGCTGAAATACTTAAACACTTCTTCCAGCAAATGACTATAGGATGCTTGGCAGCAAATTTATCCCATAGCCAGAGAAGTAATACTTTTCACGTTAATGCAAGAAGGGCTTCATAAGAAACTTTATGGAGGCCTACTGCTCAGTTATGAGGTTGCTCCTTCCTCATCTCTTGGATACCTCTTGGTCAAGGCTACACCATCCTACCCATAGTGATCCCACACCTCCGTCCTGGAAACCTGAGAAGTTGCAAGCAAAAGGAAGCAGACACCAGTCTGGCCTGAGCTGTTCTCCATCCCCAGGGCTCTGTGTGCAGCTCTCCCTGCTCACCTGTGGAGTTGGCGCACAGGGCTCATCTGCCTCTCTGATCCAGCAGCGGCTTGATAGGGTTAATTTTTAGCCACACAAACCTGAATGGGACAGAGGAGGAAATCCTGGACAGCAGTCAAGAACTGATATGGTTTAAGATGGCCAATGCTCTGAAACCAAGGTTGTAAAAAATACAGCAATTTTCTGTGCCATTCCTGCTGAAGAGCTGGGTCAACCCCAAAAAATGTTTTGGCAAGTATTGTATTTGCATGATGTTCAGTGGCTAATTTGCATCATCTCCTTGGGTGCAGACATTTTTGTTAAGAGGACTTGATCATGGGCAAGACTGCAGGTTCTCTGAGACATGGTTGTGAGTTTGATTGAACCCCATCTTCTGTGATTCATTTTTGTGTTTAAATATGGCATGTGCACACCAGACTCTTCATGCCACACATGGTAGATGCCCCAGGCATCTTCCTGTGATGCAGAGAAAGCAGACTGATGGGCAATTCTGCTCACGTGACACAAAAAGACTTCTTTTTTTCCCCCATTAATGTTTCCCCAAATAAGACTAGTGTATGTAGGGGTAAGTTCTTACTGGCAGAAAAACATCATGGCGTGAGGCTCATTTTAACTTCTGGAGGAAAAGGGCCTTATCGCATTCCTCAGCAATTGAACAAAGCATGTGGTCTCTCAGCTTATCTAGGATTTGAGTAAGAACCACGCTAATGCTCATGGCTTCAAAGCACATGGCACCTAAACATACTTTGACAGATGATTTTTTTTCAGTGTGTAACTGAAAAGAGTACATCCTGACAGAGGAGTTTGTCAGTTCTAGCCTCACTAATGAGCTTAGTCTTCTTTCTGTACTGCTGAAATTATACAAAAGTGCCTGCCTGAAGGAGGCATATTGATCAAATCTAGCTTCAGCTCTGAGCACTAGGAAGTTAACTCACTTGGAGCTCTTACGTGGAGGTTTCCTCACCTGCTGCAGTCTTCCCAAAGGCCAGGCTTTTTGCTGCTCTGAGTTCAGCTGTCAGTGCCTGGTGATCTACAGCAGCCTGGTGGGTTAGCCAGGGAAGCAGTAAGTGGCTGGGCTACCTGAAACATTTTTGCTTGCATCATCCATGCATGATGGGGAGCTGGCCTCCAAACTGACCAGCTGTCTTATGACAGACATCCTTAGTGGCTGAATCTCACTGTGTTTATGTGACTTCAAAGATGCAATTGTTCTTGCTGTGATATCAGTCATTTCTTCTACCTCTAGGTTAGTAAGCTTTCTGAGGACTTGAAAACACTTCTCATTTGACAATTTTTATTTTAGCAATTCAAAATGTGGACAACCTTTGCAGTATTTTGCACTATTCATTTTGTCTGTTTTGGATGCACAAATGGTAAGAGACTTTCTATGGCACATCATCTCTAACAGCGTCATCAAGGCTTCACAAATCCTTTGCACTTTGTTTTTCCTTCTAATGAAAGGTCTGCTCTGTTTCCCAGGTTATGAATCTCTGCAGAGCCTGTCTCAGTAACTCCCTAAAGCTTTCTTCTTTCTCAGAGTTATTGCTGCTGTGCTCTTTTTACATAATGGATAAAAGCGGGTTTTTTCTTCCATGAGCACATAGTTTATAGTTCCTCTGAAGCTGTGTCCCATCACCCTCCTCCATGATTTCACTAATATCCACCAGCATGGCATTGCTTTTTAAAAGCTCTCTGGCACCTGGCAGCTCGTGCCCACACGAGATGGGTCTCTGGGCTCACTGCACGCGCACACGGGTGATTGCCACAGCTGGTGGTGGGGCACGGCTCTGAGTAAACCCCCAGTCCCCCGGGTAAACCCACATCTGATGGGGCAGCCAAGGCTTGATATCAGTAAAGCAGCATTTAGTTTCTCTCTTCTTACCTGTAACACTTCTTGCCTGAAGCCTCTCCTGAAGGTGAGAAGGCAAAATTTTGGCAGCCTGAAAACGATGTTGGAAGAATAAGGAAATGAGATGCTGCAAAATGGCTTTTTCATCTTTTCATCCTCTTTCATCATTAACCTCATTTAAAAATGCCAGTACTGCATGTGTCATGTATGCTAATATGGTTTTGCTTTTTAACTGAGAACCCTTCTTTCCTTGTAAAGTTGGCAGTAAGGATGTCTGTTGAAGGATTGGTTGCTGTCTTGAGCCTAAGCAACTCATCTATTTATGTTAAAAGATTGAAAAGTTCCACTCATTATCGGAACTCTGTAAATGAGTTCTCCAGAGAACAAATGAATCAGAGAGCACTTGTATTTTCCTGAATATAACAAATAATATAGTTTCCAAGAGCCAGCTTTTTTTTTTTTTTTCAGGAATGGACACATATTTTTAACAATTTTAGTCAGGAAAAAGCATGAAGGTGTTTGAGATTTCAAAGTCATTCCTGAAGTAATAACTAGCTCTTCAGAGGGCTGGAACACTAGGCAGCACCCTGGGAAATATCCTGGTTTCAGGAAAACTGCTGGTTGCTGTTACCAGTGTAACAAAGGGCCTTATGTAAAACCACATCAAGTTTTGCTTTGCAATTCAGAGTCCTCACTAATTGATATAAATTAATAATACCACAATTTCATTTCCACATGAGGGTGAATTTGAAATTCTTTACAATTTTATAAGAAAACTGACATCTATGTTTTACTATTGCCCCATAACTTGTTTTTGGTGGTATTCACTAGTACATGAGAGCCCCGACTCCAAATTCCTGCTCCCTCTCAGCAAACACTTGTGGAAGAAGTGTGTTCTCCTTATTGAGAGCCGTAGCACACATGGCTTGGTCAGCATTTGGCTGCTGTTGCCAGGGGATACAAACCCCTCTAGAGAGAGGGGAAAGATGCATCCGGGCTGGAGACCCACTGACCAGCCTGGTGCAGACCACGTATTAGCCAAGTCTGCAAACAGTTCAGAGCAGGAGCTGTTATTTCATGACTTGCATTAAGTCTAGAATGTAATTACCACTGTACAAATAGCACTAGCAGTAACAATTGCACTGCTGTACTGACAGCTGTGTGCTTCTCTTTGCATTGTGTTGCACCATAGACCTTACCCTGGCTTTAAACCACCACTGCTGATGATTAGAGCACACAGAGAGGAATTATACCGTCCTACATGGTCTGTGCTGCAAACAGGGTGACTGCCCCAGGTGCCCCGGTAACAGCATTGTGCAACACACAAACGCCTTTAATCATCCCAGCGCTGCTCCCACGGCATCTTGTTTAGACTACTTAAAATAACCTACCCAAGTTATGAAACTTTGCATAAGAAATGATGTGTGTTTCAAAACACAATGAGACACATTCTGCACAAAGGTTGGTTGGGAAGCGGGAGAGAGCCTCTGTGCAAGAGGCAATTCAGCAGAGAACTTGCATTGTCTTTAACACTGCAATTAAACTAAAACACTGTCCTTGTAAATAAAAAGATTTGCAGTGTGGCCACTGCTGTGGGAAGCTTTTGATGAAATATTTAGGACAGTGCTTTCTGAATGTGACTAATTTTCAGAAGACATATCAAAGTTTTATAGGGGCACTAATTTAATCACAGATGATGAATGATTTTATTTTTCTGTTGGGCTTTAACAAGGCTGGATGAATGTGAGGTGGCTCAATGAGTCTGTGTGTGCCGAGGGCCTCCTGAGTCACAGCTTTTGGAGAGCTGCTTCCCTCCAGCTGAGCACATCGTGTCAGCCTTAACAGGGCTCGAGCCCTCACGCTGCCTTCACAGCTGAACCCAAATGCAGGGAAATCTGGCAATTATGAGAGAACGTCACAACCAGCGGCACAGCCTTTGGTTAAGTCCTCATTAACCACCTCTACCCTGCTCCGGGCCCAGTCTTTCCAGACACAGACAAATCACGTCGAGGGGGGAAAAAAGCGAAGCAGGAGCGTGTTTCAGTGAGGTACTGGTTGTCCCTTTTGTATTGCCGGGTTGTCCTCACACCCTGCTGAACTGGCTCAGCCGTGGTGAGAATTGGGGTGGTGGCAGTTTGCAGGGACAGTCTAAGGTGCAGGAGCAGCACAGCGGGTGCTGACACCCCACACTGCCCCTACGCTTTCATCGCTGTGCTGCAAAAGATCTGCTCCTCCAGCCTGATCTAAAAGTTCAAGAAAGTAGAAAAAAGTTTTCATGTGAAATTGCAAGAGGAACAGAGTGATGTGGGGTGATGTACTTAACAAGCCACTTAGAAAAGAGTACGGTGATCAGATGAAGACTACGTGGAAAATTCAAGCATATCATATTTCTTCATCTAGTGAACAATGACAATTTAATCATGATCCGAAGTGAGTGGCTGGACCTCAACACGAGCCTGTCCCCAAAACCTGAGCCCCAGGACCACCTGTGCTGCACAGCTGCCTGGCAGCGTGGGCACAGAGGTAGCAAACCCCCACCCTTCTCTTTCCTCTGATCCTCTTCAGCAGGTGAAGCACATTTTCGGCAGCAGAAGTGTTAACCAGGAGATGCAAGCAGGCATCAGCACTGCACAGGGCAGGATGAAGCTGGGCCCCCTGCCACTCTGCCTTGCTCAGGGTCAGCCACCGTGGCACGGCATGCAAAGGGGGCTTGCTCCCCAAGGGCTGTGCAGGACAGCATGGGACACATCCTGCTCAGACCACCCGTGCTGACCACTGGGCCTGCTTGCACTGGGAAAGACGCAAAACACCAGTAGGGTGCTCGGAAGGGAAGGGATGAATGCAGCGCATCAGCTCTGGAGTCACGGGCTTGCCGAGCAGATGAGTGGTGGCCCTTTTGCATGCCATGACTTTTCAGCACTGCCTCAGCTTTTTCTGTTGTGCCTGCGCCGAATCAGTTATAGCATCCAGCAGCGGTGCTGGTGTGTTTTGACCAAAGAGACACCACTTGATGTCGGCATAAAATAACTCATTATCAATACATTCACCCAAATTCATATTTAGAACCTTCAGAAATTATCGTCATTATATTAAGCTATATGTTTAAAGCTTTGCCATTAATTAATATGCATAGATTAATATGCAAACCAGACTAGGCCTCTGGTACCGGGAAAGTTTCTGATATAAAAAAGCTAAAAGCAGAGTGACAAGAACATATTACCTCACCAGATGGCACAGTTTGTTAAAACAAACCAACGCATTTCTAAAAGAGTATTCTAATCTCTGCTTGAAACACATTTTAATTTAAAATGGAGGGACATTTACATAAAATGAGTTCAGAGAACAAATATTTCACACGTTAGATAAGGGCAGTTCTGGTTTGAGGCAATAGAAGGTGGGAAAACATGAACTAATTTAAAACATTCTCAGTGATGGAATTTCAAGCATAACTGTTGTTTGTGAGGAACTTAGATTGTTATGGAAAGCTTTACTCTGGAAGGTGGCAGCCAGTACAGTCTGTGTTCAAGAGCCATCAGCAAAACTGAGGTACAGGGTTGTAAAAATGACAATTAATGAAGGGAAAACAAATATTTTATTTTGGAGGACTGAATCCTTCAAGAGTTTTATTAAACCTTAGGTCACTCTTGGAATGGAAATGCTATTCTGTAATGAAATTCTGAATATGCTGGGGAAAAAATAAAAGAAACAAAACTTATTTTTTAAGATTATAGTCTGATTAAGCCAATTGCTGTCTGAAAAAAATAATTAGCATGTCTTGATGAGTTCAGTATTTGAAGTAAAAAAAATTGCTGGATCTTTGGATGTCATGGAGGTAGATAACAAACTCAAAGGTGGACGTAGGCAGTTTGCCTGATTCACCCCTCAAGTGTTCAATCCAATCCTTGGGGTTTTTCCTTTTTTTTTTTTAACTGAGACCAGATTAAAGCAATATGGGTGTCTAAAACCTTTGTTGCTGTAAGACCTAGGAAGGATGGCCAGATGTCAGCATCCCGCTCCGAGGCTCCCCACACCTGTGCCAGGAGGCTCGGGTGGCCGGCGCTGCCTGCGCTGCACTGCCCGAGAGAAACAGCACCTGCTGCGCTGGGCAGAACCCCAACCCTGCAGCGTCTCCTACAGCCCTTCCCACAACTTGGTGGCTCTCCTACAGAGAAACAGGGAAGATGACACTGTTTTTTCTTCCAAAAAGGGAGCAGAAGGCTGTTGTGGTGCCCTTGGCCGACAATGTAAGGGATGTGGGAGAGTGTCTGTTTTCCAGCTTGCCCAGGGTTTGCTGGGGCGTCACCTCTATTCAGCTCTCATCCTTTGGCTTGTTATGTGTACAAAGCTTACTTCTAACATGTCCTCCCTCTGTTCTCAGACAAAAGGTAAGAAACTCCTTTTTGCCCCATCGTTTTATCATTTCTTTCTGCCTTTTCCCCTTGCTCCATCCTTCTGGTGCCCACCTCTTAGAGCAAGAGCTGTCTTGAATGTTTTTGACATGCCTTTGATTTTCATGGAAGACCTTTAGCACCATCATATTACAGAAAAGAAGAAGAGTAAGTGTTTTCTACTGTTTTGCTGAGAGACAAACCACATGAGACACAGTTAAGAGACATTTTAATGCAGAAAGCTTTTTCACTGTATATGAATTGCAATATTTTTACGTTGTCCACAAAGAAATGATGCACAGAAGGGTAATTCAGAGAGCTGACATTGTGATCCTGATGCCTTTCATATGGAAAGACACAGCTCCAAAGCGAAAATGTAGCAACCAGAAGTCAGAAGAACTTGACCAATCTCTACATCCTGCAATAGAGTGTGCAATGGGAAGAGATTAGTGCCAGAACTTTTAACATCATTGACAGGGGTCTCACTAGATGAGAGCAGATCTGAGCTTGGCTCTTGTTTCCTCAATTAGTTCCTGACATTTTTTAAAACATGAAATATAAAATACATTAAGAGTCTTTGACTGGAGTCAGAAACAGTCAGAAATTCAGAGATAAATGGTATTTTGCAGACAAGCAAGGTGTTGCCCCTTCCTGAATAACACAGGTAACTTTTTACTGCAGCTCACCTCTATGACCTCCTCTGCCCCCAGCAAGTCACCGTCTTGGCTGTACAACACCCACTACTGTTTAGGGGGTTTTTTTTAATATCTCTTACATATTTTTATGTTTTCTCTTAAATATTTAGATTCTGAATCAGCACATCCATATGCTGACCACACTTTGCTTCTTTGAAAAGTTATGCTCAGGGACCATTATATTTTAACCTGGACAACTGGCAGATATCCCAAACATCTGCAGTTTCTGGGCCTCATAAAATTCATCCATTTTGAAAGACAGTGAAAGAAAAAGAAGAGCCTAAACCAAAGCAAGTACTAAACGGTGAGTCCAAAGGTAGCTCACCCATTATCATCTCAGCCCTCCTCTTACTCCGCTCACATCAGCCGTACAAGCTGTACCTGTTTAAATAAAACATGGGCAAGCATTCACAATCTGGTGTATTCAATAAATTCATTTTCCCATGCTCTTAATAGTTCTTAGGAGCATCACAAGAAAAAAACTCCACCTATTAAGTGTGCTTTAAAAGCATCTAGAGCTTTAGAAACACTTCCTTCCCTCTCTCTTTTTCTATATTCTCTACATCCAAAAAAAAAACAAGTCACAAAAAATGCCAGAAAATAAATGAGCACAAAAAGTGAGATAAGGTAATAAGTGTATTCAGGAGCTCAGAATTATTTCAGAGAGCTGTTTTTCACTCCCATCAAATGCATATGTATAAGTTTTAAGTCAATATGTTTTGCTAGCACTGTTAAGCTAGAAAGTTGCCTGCTATCCCTTGTAGCTAGATGCCAGGTAAATAAACAACTGACTGGCTTCAGCAAATTAAGTAAATAGTGTTTGTCAGCAGGTAGTGTTGTTCAGCATGGGGCATATAAATGTTTATTAATGCTGTTAACTTGGAGAAATGTTGAGGGAAAGGAAGAGATTATACCAAATATACAGATTAAACCAGAAATATTTGTCAAAAACAAATGTGCATATAAGCAAATAGTAGACAACTGCATGAGTCTGCTGAAGCCAAATGCTCCCATCGAATAAATGAAATGCTTCATTAATCCTCCCTGACAGAAGTAATGCTTGGAATGGAGAACAGATTCAAGAGAAAATATTTATTGAAGTCACGTCCCATGAGTCTTTCCTGGCAGCTCTGGCAGGAACTGCAGCCGCTCCTGGGCAAGCAGGGGTGTTCTGGAGGCGCTCCTCACTGCTTTTGCAATTTCTGCCTGCTGTCAAAATGTTTGGGGCTGATAAGAGCAGCTGGAGGAGCTATCGGTTGTGTGGGTTGCTGTGATCAGTAGCTGCCTTAGAGATGCTCCTGGTCCCTGTGTGCTGTGCACCGACTGTTTTCCAGCTGCCAAAAATGTGTTGTGACAGAGCCCCGTGCTGTGTCCTGACAGTGAGACACCCACTTACCACTGTGACACTTGCTTTGAGGGCTACCCAGAAGCAAAGCACATGGTGGTGACAAATCCCTGTACTTCAAGCAAGTCCTCCAGCACTGGCTGCCTTCTGCAGGAGCACTCAGCTGTGATCAGCTGCATGCCTCAGCTTCACCCTAAAACAGTAAGTTTTTGTTTGTCAGGGTTAGGTCTTGAGACGCATGTTGCCACTGCAGTTGGACTTATCTTCTCTAAGATCTAAGCACGATGGAGGTGTCAGACATAGCACAGTATTTTGACAGAAATCCATCCACATGGGGCACCATTGTCTGAAGGCCCGTCTCATGTCCTGAGCCTCAGCTGCAGCACTACTCTATGTTTGCTGACCATGTCCAGCTCTGTAGAAGTGCCTGGGAGCAACACCCTCCTTTTCCTTTAGCAAACAAGTTTACACAGCATTGACTTGGCCTCAGTAAAATGGACCTCTGGGCTTGCCTAGAGCAATGCAACATCCCTGGTATGAAGCCCAAGCCAATCCCTGCACATCAGCTGGCACAAAAGGCTAAGGCATGGCTTCCCATCATCATCACTGTAATGCCTTTCCATGGAATTGCTCATCAGCTTCCCAGTCTCTGTGCCTCAAGCTGCTTCATGTACCCACCAGATGAGTTAGAGGCCCAGGACAAAGAGCACAGACAGCGACTCTGCTCAGCTGAGGCAGTCCATGGCAGCTATGAAAGAACACATGGTGTGGCAAATTGTTGGCAGGGTCTGCCTAGGAATAAGGGCTGCCACAGACCTCCGTAAGGTGATCTATGAAGTTTTCTTTACCAACAATAGTTTATGTTCTTAGAGCTGAGGTCCCACCACCTGAATAGGTATGAAGTTCTGCTGCAGATTCTTCTTTGAGATCAGAGACAAGAGACACTCAGGTCTCTCTCTTCTGCCTGGCCCTTGTCAAGGTATTTTGTCTTCAGGACCATTGTCCCTCTGTGAAGTTAGATTGAAAGTGAGCAGATGGTCTGGTAGTGTCTGGGGTGGGGAAATGACATGCATAAGCCCTGCATTAGGAAAATCAAGCTCAAAATAGACAGGCTCAAAGCCAAGATACTCCTTTGCACACACTTCTTCCCCAGGGCAGAGGAGGAAAGTGCAGGGATGTGACAGGTGCCAGTCACTTTGCTTCATGTATTTGTGCAAGGAGATTAGATACTGCAATGAGAACAACAAAGTAAGAACTTGAATTAAATACTTAAGTCTTCTGCCTTCCTGGGAGATGGGCCAACGGAGCACCAAAAGGAGAGATCTGGGATGAGAAAAGGCCACACACCTTCCCTTTTCTCAGCATAGAAAGTGTGGGGTGTTTCTGTAGTGAAGAAGCAAGATCAGCAACAAGTTGCTCTCCTGAACACCGAAATCTTAGGAGAAAAAATAGCAAAAAATGTGCAGACAAAGGAGTACCATACTATTGGCTGACAAATGGATCAGAGTAGTTGTTCCAGGTCAGCTGAGGATCCCAGGAAAAAAAAATTTAAAAAGCAAAGTGGAGAAAGAAAGAGTGTTTGAAAGATAGCTGTAATCCAGATAGTGTATCACTGGGAGAAGCTGAGGAGAGGAAGATAAGAGCTATGGCTATCCTAGGAACATGAGAGACCCCATCCTACCAAGCAGTCAGTTGCTCTCCTGCCCACACTATGGTATGTGTTACGGTGTCCCAAAGCAAACGTGAAAATGTCAGGGAAATGCTTTTCTTTTTTTGGTTGAAGGGAGCTTTGGTAGATTCACTGACTTCTTACACATTTTGTAAAGGGAAGTGAAAAGTAATACAGATCCCACTGGAAACCTTTGTGCCAGGAGTGGAATTTACAGCACATGAGAGCTAGTGCCTTATGGCAGCTGAGGTTTAACTTGAGTTGCAGTACTTTTGTGGTGGAGTGAACCATGAGATGGTCAGTGCTGCAGGAACCGAGTTGCACTGAGTTCCTGAGTCTGGCAGCTACATTTTTTACTTTGTGCTGCAACAAGCAAAGAGAATTTGCTTTGCCTTCTGATGTTTATCCTAATTTTACATGTGTACACAAGTCAAAGGAGAAAATGAAAAACTGAGAAAATATTTGTTTTCACAAAAGCCAAGAGACTATTGCAGCAGACAGCCAGACAAACACAGCATAAGTGCCAGAGTCTGAGGTTTTCTACACAGTGTGCCATGTACATGTTTGGTTTCACCTGCCTAAAGGGTAATAGGAAATTCAGTCCATATGCTGCCATATTCACTGGGTTTCTCTGCACAAGGATTTCTTGTTGCATCCCACTGCAGGTTTTTGGAACACCACCCAAAAGGGAGGCTGATATCATCAGCCACATTTCATTTAGCCATGCCAACTGAATCTAAACAAATTGAAAAATGACCTGCCTGCAACACTTTGAGGCATACAGCAGAAAATAACTCTGAAATAGCTGCTTATATTCACTGGAGAAAGATTTATTTCTGATCTCAGAGCTTGAGTAGCAGAGGTAAATAGAACCACCTGTAAACCATTACCTGCCATGCCCCACTGCACTCATGTGAAAAAAAATGCAGAGGCATTGCCTGAAGTGAAGTTGGTCTAGTAAATGATTATGAAAATTGAATGTTTTCTCTCAAAAAGCAGCAAATGAAGAGGAGCTGCTGCATCTGGAATGATGTTCACCTGGAAGGTCCCAGCTTTCGACTAAAGGCCCATGAGTCTAGCATTTGCTTTCTTTCCTGTGGTGCAACATGAGCCACTTTGCCCTTCATTTTATACTTAAGAGAGATTTTGGTGGTGAAAAAAACTGACATTGTACAAATGATTTGAAAGGGCTCTGCACTGATTAATAGCCAGCAGGCAGAAGGACTCTGTATAGTAGTGTGGCTAATTGTCTTCTTACTTAATTGTCATCTCTTTATTTAAGATTGGGGGGCATTTTTTGTTTTGTTTGTTTTGTATTTATTAATTGATTTTGGAGCCATGATATTATACATTTCACGTAAATACCTGAAAAAGCAGACCTTAAAAATATTTGCTTGTAATACCAAGATATTTAAGTCCATAGTTTTGCTACTTTCAACCTGCAGCATGACTTCCAATCATGGACAGTGCCAAGGCTCTCTGGTCCATGGCATCCTAGCTCTCCTAGCAAACTCAATACAGTGTATCTTGCCTGAAGGCATTTCTCTAGTTCCACTGTGATTTTAGCCCAGTTTCCTAAGGAAACCAAACCATCTGAGCATGATCTCTCTCTCTCTTCTCTCAACTCCTGAGTCCATTGACTGGTTTAACCCCCAAGAGACAGAGGGCTGGAAGCCTCAAAGGTCAATTTTCTCTATGGATTCTGTGCAAGCTGGCGGGAAGGTGTTTACACAGCCTTTTTTAAAAAAGGCCTTTTAGTGCTTCCACCAGGGAAAGAGCTCAGAAAACTCTGGTATTACCCATTGCTTGCCAGCCCCCAGACAACCAAGCAGGGCGTGTGAGGCTCTAGCACCTGCTTTAGTTTGGACTAACCACAGCCTGTGTTGTGCCTGCCAAGTGGGAATGCCATAGGGAACAAGAGAGGAATGGAAGTTACTTGAGGAAGAAGGGTGTTCGGGGAATAAAGGATTTGTATTAGTAGGACAATATGTCCTACTGGCTTGGTTGCCCACAAATCTGCTTTTCAGGATATTTAAAAATTTTCTCTCTCTTCCTTCTCTAAGTCCCTGCAGGCAGCAGTTGGTCCTTGGGAGGTGTGATGACAAGGAGAAAGCTCTTCAGTACCTCTAGAGAATGTAGAAGTGAAAATACACCTCCCAGGGTATCACCCTGAGCTGAAAGGAATTGTAAAATTTCTATTTCCACATTGGCTACTGGAAATAGAGCACAAATACAGGACCCTGCCCTGGCACTCTATAAGCAGAAGGAAAAGAACAAACTCTGAGGGGGGAAGTCAGGAACACCCAGTGCCTGGGGGCTCTGTTCCCATTTTCCTTGAGGGAATAGGCTGCATGGTCAACACACAGCTTCACAGAAAGCTCCTCCTGCTGGATATGAGAGACAAGGTGTTGTTGGCATATCGTCACACCTCGGTGCTGCCACCAGTAGCTCTCCATCACTCAACAGCCCCTCTGCTCCACCCCAGGCCACGCGAGTCCATTAGCAGCACATCTGGCATTTGTTGCCACATGCCTTTTCTTTCCTTCTGGCTTGTATATAAAGCCCTCTTGACCTCAATACTGGTGTGACACATAAGCAAGTTATATAAAAACTCCCCAAGTGCATTTTTGTAGATCACAGGTCCCCTATAATTCCCAGTCCAGTATTTGAAGAGAGTGGTTGAGTTCAACACAGAGTCGGTTCTCTTTTAAGGGAATTACATTTTACAGTGGCATGGTACCTATGCCCTTCTGCTGCCTCCCTAAACAAGAATTCACATATTTCTTGTTTGAATGCTTTGCTTTTGTTATGAGATGTAGAAAAAAGCAAGACTCAGGGTGGTCTCAGCACATGGGAATTGGGTACGCACCACTTCCATCATGTTGTGCCACTAGATCACAGAAGGGAAATTCAGGCACTGCAGTTGTGCAACCCTGTTCACTGCTAATTCCACTGCCAAATTAAAAATCTGATTCTTTAATGTGGTATAAAGTGAAATAGCCTTTGTACTATGTACATTATTTCAAATACCGTAAGATGTTTCAAGATATTTTCCACAATAAACTTGCATTTGGCTGGTAAAGCAAAGCCCGGTCTGAGAATGTCAAAGACTAGGCTGATCTCAAGCTTTTTCAGTGCTATTCAGACTACGTAACTGAGCACAGAAGAACTGAAAATCAAGAAGGGTTCCAGAATGGGATTGGAAAATGTTGATGCTTTCAGTGGCTCAGATGGACCCTCAGACTCCCTAAAACTGCCTCTGAGCTCCTGAGGCTGCTGGACCACAGCCCAAAAGAACCATCAAAACAAAGCTCCTTATCGAGATGTGTTTATTTACTCAGGTATCTCTATGAAACATAGGAACAAAAAGCATGTACATAATCCACTTCCAGGTGCATTTGGGATGTCTGGTCCTGTCAAAACGATATCAGGAACACACGGACTAAACCCCTCCACATCCCAGTCTGCTTGAGCAGGAGCAGATTTGATCCCAGGCAAGCTGGTATGTGAATTTTACAGATCCATAAAATAAATTGATCTTAGTAATTTCTCACCAGTTTTCCTCCAAAACAAAAGTGTTTTAATTAGAGTGTCAAGCAATCAAATTCTTTACCTCAGACACAGCTATTCCAGGACATAATTAGAAGCACAGAGGAGCAAACAATATGCCAGAGAAACCATGATCACAGTGTGATCAGAAGGATAACTTTAGTAATGCAAGTGTTTCTTTGCTGGATGACTCATGGAAGGAAGCAGGGGCTGGAGCTTCTGAAAAAAGAGCCTGCTCCATGGGAACATGAGCGAAGGTCAAGGATCAACTGTGTAAAAGCAACTTTTTGTTTGATGTTAATAATCTTTAGGAAATTGATGGAGTGAGAGCAAATGTCAGCTTCAGTAATGACTATGTAACTCTGGGACCGTATAGAAAAGTGATAGCCCAGCTCACACATTGCTGGTGGAAATAATGGGGAGAGGTGAGCTGAGAACCCAAGCCTTGCTTTAATGTTTTCTTTTGAGTTTCTCTGTGAATTCTGATTTATCAAACGGACAGGCAGCAATCCTCAATATTTAACTCTCTATAGCCTATATGTAGTATATATGCATTTTTGACCATTTTGTTTTTTCTGTGCAACAGCTTTCCAAAGCTGTACAAGAAACATCATCTCACTCACTGGTACTGTCACTCATTACATTTTAAAAAGTATAAATATTTAATAGTTTTAATGTTAAGATAAAACTGACACGTTATAACATTTAATTCACAACATAAACATAATATAGATATTATGTAAGAATATGTGTTCAATTGTTAAATTTTGCACGCATCACTCAGACCCACCTTACGTAAATTTTTTCAGAGGTTATTTTCAGAGTATCTTCTTTCAATAACAGATTGTCCAAGCCTCATTCCTTCTGTCTCTTGCCGAAATAGCAGCAGGTTTAACTTTGTTTCTGTCCCAAATTGTGGCACAGCTGGCAGTGTGTAAACCCAACAGACTGCTCTACATTTGTGACTGCGCTCCTTCCCTCCAGAAGAGGGGTGCCAGCTCTGTAAATTCAGAGGCCGGATCACATTCTGGCAGAAGATCAGAGTATTAGGGGAGAAGAATGTGACGTGTAATTCTGCTCTCCCTTATTTGAATTTGGTGGCACTTATTTTTAAATGGAGGCTTGTTGGTTTTTCAAGCTGTGATCCAGCTCTTCTTTGCATTGAAGGAGGGAATACTGGTTCCTCAGCCAGCTTCTCCAGTGGCTGGCCATTCTGTGTTGGAAAGATTTCCTGATAGCAACCTCAAATGCCACTACCTCTGGCAGGTCTGTGGCCGCTTGTCCCACTCATAGCAAACGTGAAGGTCTTGATTGGGAAGTCTCCAAGCTGAAAACAACTAGGAGCTGGAGTGTTTAGGGAAAGGATTTTTCATATGCTTGCCCTGTTTTCTTACTTCCCCAGACATTCACTTTGGTGCTGTCAAAGACATGATCCTGGGAGGCAAAACTTTAGTCTGATGGAGCACAGATATTTTTAGGACAAAAAATCCAATTTATTGCGTTCTTCTTCACAACAGCCTTTTCTACCCTTGAGGAGTGTTACTAATTCTCCTCTCCTCCAGGCTAGACAATTCCAATTTTTTCAATTTTCCTTCAAAAGACAGAACCTCAGACCTCTCATCTTCATCCTCTTAACTCCTCCTCCTCTGCACCACGTCTTTTGGGGGCACACTACTCACAGCTGAACACAGGGCTGCAGCAGGGTCACCAGCAGCACTGGGGACCACAGAGGGGTTAATCCTTGTGGCTTGCAGGCCAAGTTGTTTGCTCACCCTCAGGGTGTGTGCCCTTCTCCACAGCGGGTCAGCACAACTGACTCATGCTGCTCCCTGATTCACCCTGCACCCTTCTCTGCAGAGCTGTTACCCAGGCACTTGTTCTCATCCCACAGCTGTGCAGCCGGCTATTCCCACCTCAGTGAAGTGTGTCTGTATCAGGATGTACATGAATTCTGATGTACATGATGCACATCTGTGCAAATCTACCTGAACCAACACTCAACCACCTGTACAGCTCAGGGGCACTTGGCCAGGCAGGAAGGGTGGGTAGGGAGGGAAAGCAGAAAGATAAAGTGTGCCCCTCAAATTCAAAATTTGTTTGTGGGTCTCCAGCATGCAATAAAGGCTTTGTTTATAGTTTTGAAATTTGATCATTCTTTTGTTTTTACACTTTGTTATCCTGTGTTTTTAATTGGACCCCACCTTGTAAATTCAGTTTTTCTCACACCAGTTTTTATTCACACCAGTGAACACTGCAAATCAAGCTCTGAATTAATATCTCTCCTGGATTCAAATAGAGAAGCCAAAATACTAACTTCTAAGACATGTACAAAAATATAGGGAAAATCAGCTAGGTGATTTAGGTTAATACCAAACTTAACCTTCATTTCAGCTGGAATATTTTTAAATGGAAAGGTAGGAAAATATACATTCTTTCTATGAACAAGTGTAAAACTGTGCTTCTACTCTTTGTCAGTGCTTAAGGATACAGAAGCAAAGTGTGCTTGTGACTCTAGGAAGGAGACATTTTTATACTAGTGGCAAGGCATGTAATAAAAATTAGGGGAGGGGAGGGGAGGGGAGGGGAGAAGAATATAAAAATGTTCAAATACCTGTGGTTGAGCCAACCTTGGAAAGACTGAAACAGTGGTCCTGCATCCAGATTGCACCATGTACATTATTTGAGTTGCCTGGTTCTCAGTTTAGGTCGAGAATTGTGAGTACTTTTTGTGCTCTCTACCACACAATATTGTCTCTTTATCTATGCAACACAATGTGCTTGACTCTCACCAAAGAGATTAGTGGAGGGACAAGACTGGGTACAACAAAATAGATTAAATAGACTATGAGCTGCTGGGGTGGAAGTGATTTTCCAAAGGCCATCCTACAGCTGGGCTGTTTCCATTGAATTTAATTGATTTTTTATTTAATTACATGATATCAGTTTTCCCTTAAATCTGCCTGCTTGTCTTCCTGAAAGTTTTATAAATTTTGCAATAACTATTGGACTAATATGAAGTGCAGAACTGGTTCTGTTGGCTCCCTTATGCTAAAGTAAGCAGAACACTATAGGTTTCAGGAATAAACACAGTTCTGCCGGAGACATTAATGTCCCAGAATAAAGAAGCTGATCTCCTAGAGGATGAGACTGTGGAGATGACAGTCTTGTGTTCCAGACATCTGGGACAATGCCAGACTGGGTTACAGTCATTTGAATTTTTGGTCTGTGAGGTAAAGGACTTTGCCCTAGTAGGAGGCAAAAGCCTAAAAACTAGTGCAAGGAGGAGGGGGATAGATGCCCATGTAACCAATGAATGGAGTGAAGATCCATCAAATGGTTTATACCCAATTGGCAGTGGGGTCAGAGGGATCACAGTTTAATCTGTTGACTTGACAGAAAAGCTCTATATGATGTAGTAGATGATATAATTCCCATAATTTTTTTCAACAATTTTAGAGAGTTTTGAAGGTGTTTACAAAGATGGTGCTTGATTTCTATGTATTCTGTAAGCTTTGAAGCAAACCTCTTTACAACTCCTTTTCTATATAATCTCTGAATTGTATTACTTCCATTATGATTCTTGAAATAAACATGACATGAAATTTAATTGTAATTTTAACCCATATTCTTGTTCCTACACTTCTGAGAGGTTCTAAGAAGATATGAAGATCATTTTAAATGTTCTTCAAAGAAGCAGAGCTTTTATTACCTCTATCTACTGCTAGACACCATGGGAAATCCTCAGAAATACAATGAAACATAACACATAAAACCACTGAGCCAGAGTAAGCCACCATCTAATCAAATGAGTAGATTCATAACGACAGAACACCATTAAAACGCAGGCAGAAAACTTCTCAGTACTCTTATTCTGCATTTCTTTTTGTTACTTTAGGTCTTCACTTAGGGAGTAATGGAAGCGAGCTGAATAATGAATACAGTTAATACAGTCTCAAGGAGTTTTACATCCAAGATTTCTTTCTCTTGAGCTGAACTGAAGGTCAAATAACTTCAGTATGGTAGGAAGCACCAAGATGGTCCTTTTTAAACCCTTTTATTGAGTACAATTTAATGGTGACAAGAAATAATAATGGATAAGGAGACATGAGGTATTTTAAAGCTCTAGATTGCTTACAGCAAAGTAAGAGAATAATTCATTTCAGTTCCTTGGGCAAATGGCAATAAAATAATTACTTTGCAGTTTTAGGTGGTGCAGTGAATAGCTCAAATCAGAAGTATAGACAACTGCTTTTTATTTGATGGGTTTATCCCACTGATGAATGAAGACAAGTAAAATGATGCAGTTATTTCTCCATTAACTGGGTAATCATGGCTTATTGCTGAATATAACCAATGCAGATTTCTGTATATCTATACCCTGATGTGGAACCCTGCCCTGGGCTTGGCACATTGTTCTTCTATACCATACCTGGAAAATGATTTTTTAGAGTATGAGTGCAAATCAGCAAGAACACTGCCCAAGGAGACCTGCAGTGGCAATGCACACCCAGACAAAAGAGGTGCTTACATATTTTTTAATGTATGTACACATATATTATGTATGCAGTTATAACTCATAACTATAACTAGCAGCTAGAACTACAGGGTGAAGTCTAGAGAAGATTACTTTGTTCACAGAATCACAGAATGGGTAAAGCTGGAAGGGACCACAGTGGGTCCCGTGGTCCAACATCCCTGCTCCAGCAGGGTCATCCTAGAGCACATGGCACAGAATTGCATCCAGACAGTTCTTGAACTTCTCCAGTGGGGGAGATTCCACACCCTCTCTGGTCAGTCTGTTCCAGTGCACAGTCACCGGCACGGTAAAGAAATTCTTCCCCATATTCAGCTGCAACTTCCTATGCATCTCTTTCTGCCTCTTGTTACTTGGCACCACCACGAAGAGCCTGGCTTCATCCTCTTGGCGCCTTCCCATCAGCTTCCCTTGTACACACTGAGTATTCCTGCTCCACATGAAGCTCGGCGCCTTCCCATCAGCTTCCCTTGTACACACTGAGTATTCCTGCTCCACATGAAGCTCTGTGCCTTCAGCTGGACAGGGCAATGCTCTGCTGTGCATTTGAATAAGCGTGGCCAAGGAAGGATTCATAAACCAGGACACGTGGGCTTGGTCTGGCTAAGTTCATGGAAGGAGGGAGCAGGAGGAGGCTTGTTGCTGGCACTGGAGCTGTTGATCCACTAAGGCAGGACTGTGAGGAATGGGCAGGAGGCACCAAAGGCTTAATTTGCAGCTAGGATGAACAGTATTACAAATCTGAAGGAAGATAATTCAACATCAATGGATGTGAAGCTGTCTCTGTATCTCCAAATCTTACTGCAGGGCCAGGGAGCCTTCTATATGACCAAGAACCAAGGGAATACCACGTGGCATCACCTGGACATCATTATATTGAAAATGAAAAGTCATCTTCATGGTTAATACAAATTTATGATTTGTAAGTTTTTAACTTTCTTTATACACATTGACTAAAGGAAGTAACATATTACATTTCTGTCTCAAATTATCCTGTACTTTTCACCTGATTGTGCTTCATATCTATATGTTCACATTCCACCCTTATGAGCACTGTGCAAGCCTTATAAAGCTTTTCTCCTTCAGCAGATGTTCATATTTACCACCCTGTTGACCTTGTTAGCATATTTACCACTGTGTAAACAGTTTGTACTCTGCTCAGACTGTGAAGTCTGTTTTGGCCAATATTTTAGCAAAGGCTTATGTGAGTATGTGCCTACTAATCAGTATACCAGAGAAATCTGCATATTAAAAAAAAAGGATGAGAAATGGAAAGCATCATAAAGACAATGAGATTAAATGGTGAGTTTTTCAGTGATCTCATGCAGATGGCATATGGGAAGTATACAGGGCTAGACATTAGATCACATGTCTAGGGAGCTGCATACAAGAATAGCACTAGCATATAAAGAGAAAATTAGAAAGTCCGAGCCCAAAATATCATACATGTAGCAAGGAACATGAAAGGTAACATGAGAATACTCTAAATTTAGATTAATAGTGAGAGGATTATGAAAGAAAGAGTTGGTCTTCTACTCAGAGGGAGAAAAAGCTATGTATAAATGATATTGAGAAGACTGAAGCATTTTGTTCCTTTTTTGCCTCAGCATTCCCTGGAAGACCAGTGAAAAAGGGTATGAATTCAGGTTAGAAGAGAAAATCAGCTGAGAGCACAAATTGGTAAGGTGATTTTTTTTTCCCCAAAAATTTCTCTGCAGCTAATGGAATTGCACAGGGAATTTTGAAAACCAGATGAAACACATCTGACAGCAATTAGAGGCTAATCAACTGGGAATGACAGACTTGCCAGTTTATCTTCTCCTGCTAAAATGGGAAGAAATAATCCAACCATCAGTAAACACCCAGAAGATAATGACGGATAAGTAACAGCCATCAGGGATTTTTCAGGAACATAAGATCTTTAACAAAGGTCATTTCCATTTGCACCAGCACGACAGGCCCCGTGGGCCGTGGGAAGGAGGTCGGCACCGCGCTTCGGAAAGGCTGTGACACAGAGCACCTGTTACTGCACTTTGGTGAGCTGGCTGCAAGACTGTGATCCATGCTCCATGGCCAACATGGATGCACTGGCCGTGGTTTCCATGAGCTCCACGTGTTCCCCAGCCAGCCCGCTGCCATGAGAACAGCCTCAGCACTGGGACTCAGAGCCTAAAAAGCATCCTAAAGTGCAGATTTAAAATGCAGATTTAAATATATTTAATAATGAGTTTTATTTGGGCTTGGAGTTGCATGGGATCTCTGTGTTTTACAGGGACATTTAGTGTTGTCTCCTCTGCTGAGAGGCAGCTTTATGCATGGACAAGCAACTGCCCAGGCCCATGGAGGGAGGGTGCACTCCCAGACCAAGTATGCTGTTGTGAAGTAGCTGCCATTGGGAGCTAAAGGGAGGAAAACTGGGCTCTGCTCCACCTGCCAAGCTGCTTCCTGCTCTCACAAATTCCTTAGAAAAATGAAACCAGTCGAAAATTTGCAACCTGCCCTGGAATAAACTTTCTAAATGTGATTCAAACTTTGAAAGATTTCAATCTTGAGTTGTCTTGATTTTTTTTAAATGTTAATTTTCCACTATTGACCTAAAAAATCAGTCATTTAGACAGCCCTGCTCTGTGAAGAAAGGATAAAGCTTATCACAGAACCAAACACAATTTTTCCGGACCATTTGGAAAGAGGAAAGACCATACTGATCACACTGCTTGCCATTACAAATTCAGAGCACATTTCTTTGACCTCCTCTCAAGATAAGCATAGCACATATGCAAATAACTGTAATAAGTGCCATCAACAAGCAAATGGAAAATAAGCAACTCAACCGACTAAACAACTCAAACTGAAACATCCCTGTCTTCCTGGGAAGATAAAAGAACAAGTGGCTGACAGCGTGTTGGGCACCTCACCTTGCTCTTTGAAGGGTATCTCATGGTTCAGTCCTGGAGTAGAAATGGCACTTCTGCTGTCATTCCCCCGTTGCAGCAGTCCTCCCTGAGGCGGCATCTCATGGTCACAAAGCACAGCAGTACCAGCACAGCCACATCCTCTCTGGGAACACAGATGAGGAGACCAGCACATCTCTGCTTTGCTGTGAACCCCGAGTGCCCAGCACCATGGAGAGCCAGGGCAGGGCTCCAGCATGGCTGCATATGCAGCGTCCAGCTCTGGACAGGGGCTAGGGGTGGTACATGCCCCATGTCCAGAAGACATTCTCCAACCATTCATCACTATTCCTCTTCAAAATAAGATTGATTCCCTTCTTCCTTCTATCAACAAACCACAGGTTTGTTAAAGGTAATTTTGAGCACTTGGTTAAAAATCCGTGCCTGTGCTTATTCTGCATTAGGGGATGAATACTAGTGATAGCTGTCCTTACTGAAAACACTGCCAGCAGTGTGCACTGCCAGGGCTGCAGGCATTGAGGGCCTCATCCCATAAACTCCCCAGATTTTCCTTTATGCAGAAATGCTAGCAAGAGGCTTTCTAACATCTCAGACTTATTAAATATTTGTAATCTCCCCATCTTTTTCATCCCAAACACCCAAGGCTGGAATTTGATAGCAAAGGACCAATGCCTATTCCTGCCGTTCCCCAAAATAAATCTGTGTTCTAAATATATCCCACAAGCTGAAGGAAATTTGTTCAGGTACATTTAAAATGGAACTCTAATATTGAACATCTAAGAGAATGTCCTGCAGTATCTGACCTGCCACTAAACCATGTGCTAAACCCTTAATCAAGGTATGTTAAAACAGGAATGCACAGTTTGCCATCAGCTTTTATTGAGTCCAGAGAGACTACTGCTTATGGGTATTTCTGCATGGGGAATTCCAGTTTTCTCAGAAATTTGCCTCTCTCACCATCTGAGCTCTTGAAATTTTTTTTCTTCCAGTCATTTAAAAATATAATTACAAAAATGAAAATGGTAACAGATTTCAAACCACTTCAGGACAATTTGCCTACTAGAAACATGTTGACTTTTTAAACAAATGGCTTGCTTTCTCTGTAATTAATTTTAAAACATTCATTTTTGCACTGACAGATATCAAGCAGCTATTCTGCAGCTGTTTCAGGATTTCTGAGCTTGACCTTAATAAATAATACAATGTTTTCTTAATTTGAAGAGTAACATATGCTTTTCCTCTTCCCCACTGAAGTGGATCCATTTATGCTTCCTGCAGCCTATGTGTTTGCTGGGCAGCATATGCCTTTTGCATAATGTGATTAACTTCATGCGGGCAAATAGGCCACAACATTAACAATTAAATATTTTCAGAACTTTACATTTAACAAGAAAAAAACTATTGTCTATCCTCTTTTGCCTTATGTGGTAGTGATGTAAACTGTGAACTTGGAGTCCATGTTTCTTGGAATCCTCTTTGGCCATGCTGCCATTGGCAGCTGATGGTTTTCACCCAGCATGTGCACATCCTCATGGGCAGCACCAGGAGGTGTGTCTGGGAGACCAACCAGGCTGTGTCCTCAGGAGCAGAGGGTCCCTCAGAGGCACTGCCAGCTTCTGGGCTGCTTTTGGTGGGTCCCCTGAGTGTGCTCTTTTTCTCAGCAGGTGTATATGCCATGGGTTATGCCCACGTTAGGCATCCGCCAACATCCTCGTGCAGACCAAGGAACACAGACCACTAGTGATGCCAGCACGTGCTGTGACTGTGTGCGGACTCTGAGTATCCTGAGTACTTTAATTTTGAGGATTCATCAGGTTTGCCAGTCTCCAGAGGCCAGCAGTCCTCGGGAAAACTGCACAGATTTGCCCTCCTTGTCTGCTCTTTAGCTTCTTGTTTTCTGGTTCCAATTTCTATATAAATGTTCACAGGTGCTTACAGAGCCCATTCATCCAAGCTCACACAAGGAGGACCTTTATACCACCCAGTGCCTTTTGTATGTGCTACTTGGGGGGCAAACAAGGACATGGGCCCAAGTTTGCGGTAGACACCCAGGAGCCAAAGTGACAGGGTACGGTGTGGTTTCTTTACTTCTCCTGCCATCATTGCTTGGTGCTGCACCTCCTCCTTGGCATCACATCTGCTGTCTGTAAACCCTATGTTAGTTACGTGGCAGACTCATTGGTCTGCAGATGCAGTGTGTCTTGTTGGGATGCATCACAGTCTACAAATGTCCTGTTGTGAAAAGGTGTTAAATAACGTGGCAAAACTGTCTGTTCTTGAGAGGTTCCCACAAAAGACTCTCCCTCAGGGTCAACAAAAAGTAGCACAGGATGCAAAATGCATGGGATTTGCCTCAGGCACTGGGGCTGAGTTGGAGGTTTCCCAACAGAACACATTGATGCAATAATCAGCAGTTTAACATCACTTCATTGGCCAGCCAGGTGTGACCTACTTTGAAGACCCCTCAGTGTTGGACTTTTTAGGTTTCTGCTCCCAAAGGGTTTGCTTTGCTCTCTGAGTGTTGGAGGACATTGCCACAGAGGCTTTTGAAGAAGTTTTAAAGTGCAGAGTTCCTAATAACAACACCAGACACAACAGTCCATCCCTCGTTGTGGTGACAAAGATATAGGACACAGGGAGGAGGAGCACAGTAACCCACACCAACAGTTGAGTACATGAAACTGCATTCAGCTGGCTCCTCACTTTTTCTTGCAAGGAAAAGTTTTTTATATTACTGGTTGGTGAAATGCAAGACCTGCTTTTATTTCCCTAGTCCCCTGTAGTGATATTACCGGGCACATTGTGCATCATTGTGCATCAAGGGCAGTGGCCTGGATTGTACCGTGTTGCCCAGTGCCATGCTGGGAAACACCCACTTAAGGTAGGAGAAGAAACAGCTATAATTTTGTTGAGATTAACTTCATATTCTGTTTTTCATTCAAGGCAGGATCAGACCCTCCAGACACTATTGTTCTTCCAGTGACAAATTTTCTTCAAAAATATTGCTAGGGGAGACACTGGATTTATTGTGAGCAAAATATTAATCAGCAACAAATATGGAATAGTTTGCTGAAAAAATCCTATATATCTTTACAGATAATAAAATTGCTGGTAAAATGACAACCACAGAAAAATGTAAAACCGACCTAATGGAAAAGAATGAACACTTTAATCAAGCAGAAGTTTACTGCATTGAGGAAGTATTTCTATTATTAAACATTGGTAAAGATGGGCTGTATTGCTTGGTTTAATTCTTCTTCAGTCACCTAGAAGATTACAATCTAGTGTTCTGGTCAACTAACCTGGAACATAACCCCGGCATTTTGCAGGGTGCAACTGTTCCTGTTCTGCGCCTTCGAGTACCTCCTGGGGTCGGCAGCAGTGCAACCCCTCCAGGAAGCGGGGTAGGAACAGGCAGTCACTGCTGCTTGCACTTTTCTGTACTCTCTTGCAACTGAGCTCTTGCCAGCAATTAAGGACTGACCAGTGAGTTAGTACATTTCTTCCTACACTGTTACTACTACTTTTCTCACTGAGCTGCAATATAACACCCTGGGATCCTCCCTTGGCTCTCTCCGTGACTCCCCTCCCTCCTTAGGACTTGGGACCCACAGTCCTGGGACTAAGGTGCTTGTGCATAGGTAGTGTCCAGTCAAGAGTGTATCCCATGGGATACTGAAGGCTTGTGGTACCTGTGAAAATCTGAAGCCAAATTGAAGGTTTGTAGGAAGGAGGTAACAATGACCTTCCCTCTGCATTCCTGCAGCATCAGAAAACTTATCCTCCTTCTTCCCACCCCCACCCCTGAAGCTCCTACAGTGGTTAAATTCCACACGATGCTGAGAGATCTTGACCAGTAACAGTAATGATGAGGATAACAACAATCAGTATATTAATAAAGTGCTAGGGAGTAATTGGAGGTAGATCAGGACCTGAGCCAGAAAGAGACCATCATGTCTTAGCTGTTAGATACCTTTCCCTTTAGGTTATGTACCAATGTTCTTAATATTAAAAAATCCTATTACAATAAAGAAACTCGTAAGCATTCTAGGCCTTCAAAAGTCTGGATATAAATCTTCAGTGTGCCTGCAATAACACCATACCCCAAACAGTTGTACTGGCTAAAGCAATTTGCAATGTATGAGAACAGCCACTGGCACATAAGCTGTGATTCCGGCATCAGATAAATATTTTCTCATGTTCATTATGCCCATCAGGCTTGCAAAAAACTTAGCCATGAGGAAAAATAAGCTGATAATGTTGTTTTTACAAACTAGGAACAGCAGGGACTGAAGGCAAGAGAGCAAAAGGACCAGAAAGGATCAGATTCAAACTGGTTTTGCATGCCAGCTGAGCAGGGTAGGTGTTGCCCCAAGTGGCTCTCGGGGTGGGCTCGGCCACTTCCAGGTAGTGTATTTGTTCTGTTATCACAGTTCCCTTCCCAGCCCAGCTGTGTGACTGTGACCGGGAGCCTGACCTCCCCCCTGCTCCTCATTTGTGTATTTCCCCAAGGATGTGCATATTGTCCTGCTAGTCACCTGTACCTCACTATCTCCTACGTAGGAGAGATTTTGAGGCCATCATGGGCTCTCAGTTAAGCGGGTTAAAAATCAGCAGATGACCATGGGATTTGCAGGACAAAGAGGCATTTTGGCAGCACTGGGGGCACTGCCCAAGGAGCAGCTGACTATTCTGAGGTGGGGAAGGCAGCATCATCACCTAAATGTCAGCTTTCACATCTAAGGAGGTTTGGTACTTCCCTTAATACAGCATGCTCTGGGTTTGAAGGAAGGATCAGGAAGTGTCATTTTTTATTAAAATACCAAACTATTTTTGAAAAAGATCTTCTGTAAACAGTAAGTGCAGCCAATGGTCTCAGAGGGAGCCAGAAATTATTAACTGGCGTAGCTTCAGCACTGAGTATGGAAACATTCAAACAGCAAACCCTTTCCTGGGAAGTTCTTGTATCCCATTTTGTGCTTTAGCAACAGTTAGGCATGTCTGATTCATGATCTGCCTGTAAACCCAGTGATGGCTTAGAGGCAGTATAGATTGCTTTGTTACTGGTGGCTGCTATCACAGGAGATGTAAATGTGACACTGTTCATTAGTCTGTACAATGGCTGATGGTGTGACACTGCATCTCAGTTGCAGAATTTGGGTATGGAGCACCTTAATCATGGTTTATGTGAGCTCTGGGGAGACTTGAAGAGCTGCTGTGTATATTCTTCCTCCATTTTCTCATTGCCACCATGTTGGAGCATTCTGGTTTGTGTCTCATTACCTGCCCTGTTTAATGCATTTCAGTTGCTGCTGAGGTAGCCAAGTGCTTTGGAGGGTAACTGCAGGATGTTGTGGGTACTCAGCCTTCCTTCCTTTTCTGTTACTCATGCTCCTCAGTTCTCTTGTCCTCACACTGCTCTCTGGACAAGATGGAGATAACAATGCTAAGAAAAATGGATCTGTGATGATGGAGAGGGTTGGGGATTGCAGCAGTGGTGAAGGCAAAAGCTACAGTTCTGTGTTTTGTCTTGCTGTCTTAAATGCTACCACAATTCACTAGTATGGATTTAATTGCATTTTATTCCTTGTAGCTGTACCTATATCTAGATTTAAGAAACAGTGGAGGAATAAAATGCTGAAGTGCATGCATAAGGAGTCTCCAGTATAACAGAAATCTAGAAAATTTATTCATGCTTTAAATTAGATTTGGACATTTGGTCGATCCCAGGTTTTATCTCTCAAGGTAAGCATGCAGTACAACTGAGCTTTAGCTGGAATCCGGTTTTTAACCGTAATTGACAAGATAATAATTTTCCCAATTTTAGGATCACGCACAGTATGCCTCCCTTTCACAGCAGCCTCCTCTCCGAGCCTCTGCTGCTGTGCCTCGGCTGGGAGGAGGCTCTGCTGCCGGTGAGTCAGCCCACAGCGCGCGCTCCTTCTCTGTCAGGAAGAGTGGCTCTGCCCCACTCAATGTTCATGTTCTCAGTGAAACAAAATGTCTTCAGTGGCAGACTGAAATAAGACATTTTCTTATCCTGATGAAAAAACAGGTGCCTGCGTCCCTGGGTGTGAGGCAAATCCTGTGACCACAGAGGTGGTATGGGCATTCGAAAGGCCATCTTCCAGAATGGGCCTCTTCCAGCTGGGGTTTTTAATTCACTGTCTCTCTCCTCCTATCTACAATAGTCTGAGAGAAGAGAAAGCTGTTCAATAAGGCCAGAGACAAGATGCTGACCTGTGATGCCACCAGGGCTGGCTTGTACCAGAGGGCAGATGGATGGGGTTGTGAGGCTGTGGTCCACCCACGGCATTTCTGTCCCCTCTGCCCACCCTGTGCCACCGCTGCTGTCCCAGCCTTTGGAACACAGACAGGAGGGGAGCTCTGGATAAAGCTGGTGATAGACTGGAAAGCAAAGACAGAAGGAAAAACCCTCAGACACAGAGGGAGGATGAGGAGCCGAGTCAGACCTTGCCAGGGGTTTTGCATGACCCACCTGAATGCAAATCAGGGCCAAGAAATCACAACAGATATTTTTTCCCATGTGTCATGGTTTAACCCCAGCCAGCAACCAAGCACCATGCAGCCACTTGCTCACTCCCCCCCAAAAAAGGCTTTATCAATGTGCACCTTAGAGAGTGAAGATATGAGTTGCTTACAATGGAAGAGTGAATGATGGAAATGACCATTTGGGAATCTAAAACCTCCAGAAAATCAAGGTGTCTCCCCATGGATTATTAATCACAAGGAGTCTGCCCACAATTTAAAGGAATACTCCAGGCCTCCAAGGTATGAGTATGCTCAGGGGAAACAAATTAGAGTGTCACACCAGGCCCCAGCCAAATGTAGCAGGCAAAGAGGTAGCGAGAGCATTGTAGGAAAGGGTATTGAGCAGTGAGTTCAGGGAGCCTCCCTTTCTGCTCAAACAGTTGGGGAACTTTTAAGAACTACGGAGGAAAATTACTGAGAGAACTGGTTTCAAAGGGGTTTGCAGCTCTATCATTTCAGGTCAAGAAAAAAACAGGAAACTAACATTGTGTCTTAAATCTTTAAGATGTCAGTAAATAAATGATGTGGTTTTCAGAACTGTAAAGCATCTCATTTCTTCTGCTGACTTCAGCTGATGCCACTGGGTGCTCAGCACTTCTGGAAATAAAATCATTTGTTTGCCAAGCCTCGGAAGGAAAAGCTGAGCAGGCTGACTTGAAGTTCTTGTTCTTGCAAATATGAATATGAAGCAGGAAATAAAAATACGAACTGAATATGAATTGAACCAGAATATGAAGCTTATATGAGTAGTGTTCCCTCAGGAAAATCATTATTTGGAAGAAGAGAAAAAGTGCACATAAAGACAAATTGGTAAACACCACAGGAAAGGAGGAAGGATGGAACTATCTTGGCATTATTATTATTTGCTGTTTTGGAGCTGGTCTGCCTTTGTCTTTACTTTGTGGTATTTGTTGCAGTTCTGCATTTAACTAATTGCTTTCAGCCCTGGGGGCTGTCATGAAAATGTAGGCAGTGCTAATGCCTTGACTGTTAATTAACATGATGGCAAGCAGTTGAGGAAGGGACTAAAATGTCAAGCAGTGGGAAAAAACGAACGTGAAAAATGCCGGATTCTGGTGCAGTGGGAGGGGCAGGGGCAGGCTGGCACTGCTGCCAGTGGAGAGGGGCTCATCCATGGAGCTCTGCCTGCCTGGCCCACAGCAGCCATGTGGGAGCCCCCACCAGTCTGCTCTGCACAAGAGGAGTTACAAAAGTGTTTCACAGAAACTTGACATTTTCCACATGCTTTTTACTTCTGTAATATTCCACTGGAAAAGAAGATCCCTTGATTGGTTAACCTGAAATAGTCTTGATTAATTTCTCTTCCACTGCAGTGTCCAGCAATCAGGTAAAACTTGAAACTGGACATGAGAGAGGTAACTCCATGGTATGCTAGAGCCAAATGGGAGCAAAATGAGTATGAGATCCCAAAATATGATTTATCTAATATGATGCCCACTGGGAAAGCCAAAGATTAGTGTCTGATGAAGTGAAAATCTTTTGTCCTGACCAAGATAAAATTAAGTTCAGGAATGTTTGATGCATTGCTTCTTCAGTTCTAATTTGAATAGAATGGAAAAAAGTGTCAAAATGACAGGACTTGCTACAATACAAAAATATTAGGATTTTTTTTGGTAATTTTTTCAAAAGATTAGTGGTTTGGTTTTTTTCTGAGCAGTAACTCACACATTTTAATTCAAACATCATCATAGAAAAATGTTTATATAGATATTAATTTTAATAAGGGACTTCATATTACTAATCTTGTACTACAGAGCACCTCTGAGAATTCCTTTATTATATAGTTTGCCTAGCAAAACATTTCATCATGCAGAAGGGAGAAATGCCTAAATACATTGTTCTGATGAAAAGAGAGAAAAATAAGATTCAGAGGCTGAATAAGATATCAAGACTATAGGAAAAAAAAGGGCACCAAAAAGCTGCTGAAGAAGAATCACAGACAATGCGGTTGAGATGATCTTTGGTGAACTTGTACATAGTTTCCTCATTAATGCATCCAAAAAAACTTTACAAAGGGAGGCTGATACCAGTGTTACAGGCAAGGGAGGTAGAGTGAAGGACGATAAGTGACTCCCTTTGGCTCACCTTGCAAGCCCAGGTTTGTCAGATGTACCTGAATGTACCTTTTACAAGACTGGGTTCTTCTCTTCCGTGACACGACATGAAGTCCAGATGGCTTTTCTCTCTAGATCCTGACACAAGACATGAGTCAGGATAATGAAATACAATGAACTGTCACATGGAGTCCTTCTCTAAATCAAGCTATGCATTGTGTTAATCTTTCTGCAAACCTGTTTGGCAGTGAACTGTGAAGCCTTGACACGTGCCTGAGAGATAAGTCACACAAGCCCTGGGCTCCGTGTTCCTTGTCCTGGAGCACTCCTGCAGTGATGCATTGTGTGCTGCTGAGTTACCTGTGGCATCACTGGGCTTTAAATGCCAGAACCCCAACACATACCACCACTTCCTGCTGTTGTCAAGGGAAGAGGGATTTATTGAATTTGAGAACTGGGTACAATAAAACTGTGCATTTAGGGACAGGAGGGACCACTGTGATGTTAGTGGACCTAATTGTTGATTGACTCAATTTCACTCAGTATCAGCAATGCATAAAAATACTCCTCTTGCTCCATAACTGATCACTGTCAGGTGAGCTGAACTCGGAGCTGAACTGAAGGGCAACTTTGAGAGTAAGGCTGCTCAAAAAATGCCATGCTGATCTGTTTCCAGCAATTAATGAACTTTTGATTTTTTGAAAGCTTAATTCTCTGTCTTGTTTAAACTGTGATTTCTTCTTTCCAACCTCCAGATGAAGGTGAGCCTGTGAAATACACTTTCATTTCTATGCTCTGTGATAGAGCGTAAGGTACCTAGCCCAGAATTACATCATGTGAAACATTGCTGTAATTTCTAAAAAATTATATTTATGTGTATCTGCCTATTTTCTCTTTTGGTTATCTACATAAAATTATGCTTCTGGGCTGAAAGTGCTTTCCTGAAAGGTGCCAACTGTTTTTCCAGTATTTATATCAACAGATCAGCTCCTGACTCACTCTTTCCCTCTAGGACCTCATAGCTGGCAGCTGCAGCAGCCAGGCTGAGTGCTGGGGCAGTTCCAGACATCTGCCCTGTAAGCAGGGGAATTGAAAATGCTCCACTTTGCATAACCTTTGCCTTAGGGTCAGAATTACTTTTCTTTTTTTTTTTTTTTTAAGCCAACCATGGGGCACTGCTGACATTTAAACCTCCCACTTAGGAATGTATTTGGTTTTATTTTGGTGAGCATATTGCTCATTAACAACTAACTTTCCCATCCACCTACGTTTCCTTTTTTTTCTTTTTCTCAGTGCTATGGGATTCATATGATGTGTATTTTCATGGGATTAACAGCAATGTGATGTTTCATGGGATTAATATCAATGTGATGTTCGCTAATGTACCCCTAAAGGATCTCAGCGCATTAAGTACTTTTGTACTTGATTTTTTAAGAATGTCTTTCGTCTTCTATTCAGAAGATGTACCCATTTGTGTATCATCATTTGTAGGCTGTTCTTGACCCCAGAGCATGGAAGAATTCTCCTGCTGTTTAAAAAGCCACTTAAAAGTAATTCCTCTTATACCTCCATGCTAATATCTTTCTGGTAGATCAGTTTATGATGTGCCCACTGTACAAAGCAAGCTGAATTATCTCCCTTAGAATCAGATTGTCACTAATTGTTTTTATATGTTTGCTATGATTACATTGTCCTCATTTCCAGTATCTGTTTTGAAACACAATATTAGTTCATTTATTTCCTGAGTCACAAACCAATCTCATGGTGAACATTGCTTTGCAAGTGTATTCACAGAATGTTTCTCATGAGAGCTTTGTCCTGCTGATTTCTTTGTGCTATGTTTTTTAATGGTAGAAATGTCACCCTTTCATAAAGTAAACTGCTTTGATTGCAAATAGAGGAATTTGCCCCTTGTGCCGAATACATTTGGATCTTATTGTGACTGTTGCTGTTTTGTCTGGACCTAGCTGAGTGTTCACCCTCGGTTCTGTCTTTGTTTCTCCTCAGATGCACATCAGCACTGCTGCTGTCTGCTGTCCTTTGTGCTTGGGAATCACCTCACAGCTTTCCTTCTGCTATGATTCAAGCCAAGTCCCTTTTGGATAGTACCTTGCTGATTTGTGATACCACAATACTCTCAGTTCTAATTAATCCATAGGGTAACATGGCTCAGACTTTCTGCATCCCTTAGTATCTGGCTCAGCCACAGTGCCTTGCTTGCTTAGGCTCCACAGGAAAAGGTGTACCGGGGAAACTATGGGAATGCAGGGACATAAGTGGGATTTTTAAAAATTAACATGAAGAGCCTCACTGCCTCTTCAGATGCTTAAATAACTTTTGAAATCTGTCCTCTGGCATTAGTTCTTTTAATTGAAATGGTTTTGAGAATGTAGTTATTGCACACACAAGGATTTTAATCTGCAAATTTCTCTCCTGTCCCTCTCAGAGGCTTTGAAAACTCACAGTCATCTCACCTGCTTTGCCTGTGGCTTTGAACTGAGCAATTCAGAGCACCTCACTGTTCCCTTTTTATCTGAAGGCTGACCTGACTCCAGAATAGCAGAGGAGAAGTGACACACAACGAGCTCGTTGGACACTGAACTCCCTTCCTTCCTTCAAGCACTATCCATGTTGCTCTGCTCAATTTTTAGCACTTGGTCTAAGGAAAATCTCATCCTTCAAGGTCACAAGGAACCATCTTTATAATGTATAATGCTCTTCACACAAGGCCAAGGGGTTTCAATAAGGAGTTCATGCACCTGCTCTATGTCCTTCATTGCACTAGAAAATATCTAGATAGGTACTTTTTGACTTAAAGCTCTCTGCTGACAGGGATGTTCCTGTATTTCTAGGTGCATGCTTTCAATGGCTAATTATTTTCATCTAAAGATTTACACATGATGTCTTGCCTGAGGATGTGGAAATGCTTTCAGAGGAAATTGGTGCCGAGGCCAAGGACAAGGCACTGCTAGAGGTTACTGATCACTTTGCTCTAGGGGTGTCACTGGTCCTTGGCCATTTCACTCTGATAATTATTTTTGTTGAGCTGGGCAAAATTCCTCTAGTGTCCCAACACCCTCTGTTTGAATGTCTTCCCTGGGGGCAGGCAACTGTGCCATCCCCTCAGAGTGTACTTTGGCTCCTTTATGGATTTGACCAAAGCCAACCTTCCTCTGCTCTGGAGATTGCAAGTATAGGCAGAAACTTCATGTTTTTTCTCCCATCACTTTCAGCAGCTGCTCCAGTAGGTTATGCTCAAGGGAAATATAAAGCAGTTGAGGAAAAAAGTCTATGTAGACAAAGAACATGTTCTTCCTTAACCGTACAGCACACAATTTTAAAAAATGAACTCTCATTAATACACTTTTCTTTTTTTCCCAGTTATTCTTGGAAACATATTTGTAATTTTCCAGTAGCCTTTTAAAAGCACTGAACCTGAGATTCAGCTAAACATAAGCAGTGGTAATCTACCAAGTCAGGCTGTCAGAAGGTGTAATGAGCTCTGTACAGCTCCCCTGTGCTCACCAGACTGGGGCTAACTATAGACTTTCCCAGGAACACATCAATGTTTTGGGCATATTTTTCCATTTTCCAAGTTATTGACACAGATATTGAATAGCGCTAGCCTAGGCAGTGTTCATCTGAGAGGCTGTGAACCGTGTGTGCTGCAAGTTGCAGAGAGGAGCTGGTGGCTTTTGAGGGTCTGTATGGTCAGGGCTGTGTTTCAATTACGGAGTGAGAATTAGTGACAGAGCAGGTGCTGTATCTGCATGTGCACATCTTTCTCTGTGCTGGGGAAGTTGCTGTGCCCGTCTCAGAAGGGACTCTGCCACGGAGGAGAGCAGAAACAGATGCAGGACATGCATGCTCCAAAGCTGCAAAGTCTGTGGAAGAAAAATGGGCTGAATGTTGCCCTCCTTCTTCAAATTGTAGAGTGAATTGTGCAGGTGACAGTGAAAGTGGCCCATAGCAGAGTGTGACCTGTATAGCCCTTGCTGTAAAATTCAGTATGGGATTGTCCAGTCAGGTGTCTCAGACGAGTGTCCACCAAGACCTGGGGTGGTTGCTGGCTCCGACACGGCCTGCTACTCTCTGCTTCTGCCTGGGGCTTTCTGTCACCAGTGCTCACCTGGCCTGTCCCTCCAGACCTCAGCAAGAGGTGATGAGATCACCACATGACACGTATCCCCAGGTGGGGGTTTGGGATGGAGGCAGCTTCAGCGCCACACGAATGAGTCAGCCTCCCATGTCACAGTGTTTCCTAATTTAGATGTACCAGCTCCTCCAGACGTTCATCCCTGAGCCTCTGTACTCACTAGAAAGCCATTTGCTTTATTGCTGGTTCTCCGATGCCCTCCTGTGACTTACTGCGGGTGACTGACAGCACCGCAGGAGCACCGGCAGGGAAGGAAGAGCTGTGCCATGAAGGGAAACATTTCCACAGCATGAGCAGGCAAGCGACATCAATTGCTTTAGAAACATCTTTGCTGGTACTAAGCTCCAGAGCTTGGCCCGTGTGTCGTGCTTGTATGATAGAGATATTGCCCAAATGATTTTGGAATCAAGGTCTTTGAACATGTCCCACCTCAATTAATGCACATTACAGACTAATAATTCACTATTATTAAATTCTGTTAATTTAAATAATGGATCTTTGTACTGAGGTCCCTCTTGCTAGTCACGGAGGCAAGAGGTGACGATTTTCTTTTCAAAGTCAAATCTTAATAGTGTCCCACAAAGGATGTATTGGGAGTCCTAAAATAAACCTCCTCAATCACTCCTTGATGCATGACAGTGGTCGGATGCCCACCCTGTTTGGTTTACCTTGTCTCTGGCTGTTTTTATCTTGCTCACTTTCAGGCAGGTTAATAGCGAACCTACAGAGCAAGACATGGAGAGAAAGAAACAACATTTTATTATTGTTATTAATTACTTTCATTTTCATAGCTTCTAGCAGTGGAGGCACAGAGCAGGTCCCTGCAGGGAAAGCATTCTGCAGACACAACAGAAAGGCAATCCCTGCCCCAAGCAGCATAAACATTAAACAAAAAGATTATGAGAGCAGAGACTAGGTTTCAGTGTCATAAAGCTCTTATTTCTTCTGCAACAGTGAAAACATGAAAATCAAAGATTATTGCCTGACAGATGTTTCCATAAAGCAATAAAACAAGCAGGGAGAAAAGCAGTCTTGCATGAAGACAATAATTTCCCTTTGGATGCTTGAGTATTGCTTCACTGGGAAGTTTTCCATGTCCTGCTCCATCCCCCTGACTAGCAGCCATTCTTCTCTGTGAGCAGTTTCTTGAAGCCAATGAGATAAAGCCTTGGGACAAGAAAACCTTTGGAGTGGGAAGCCTCCACAACACACCTCTTCAGTCCTGTGCGTTCTCTGCAACCTCCTGTGCCTCCTGTGGGGAAACTGCTCCCAAGGGGCTGTTTCAATACTCAACAAAAACAACTTTCCCATGTTCTCTCCAAAGTCATGTGTCAGAATTACTCCAAATATTTTATTAATGGAACAATGCCCATGTGCAGTGTAATGAAGCCAGCTCTTAGCCTCTCCATACCAGCAGCAAGACTTATATAAGGGTGAGTAAGTAATGCCCTAAGCAGCTAAAGCTCTCGGGTGCAATTTTCTCCTCAACATCAGTACATGTGAGCTAGGGTCTGGTTTTGGAGTTGAAACTGCATATTGCATCCCCAGCATTTCTGTGGCCAGTTGGGAAAAGGCAGTAATGCAAACTTCTCTTTTGTGGTATAATCCAAAGAAAGCTTCATTTAGTAATGCCCTTGTATTATTTAAACATTTATCACTTTGCTCTTTCTCAGAACTAGTTCTCATCAATTTCTCATGTGCCTTACATTTTGCTACCTACATTTTCTTACTTTTCGTAAATCTTTTAAAGGCAACCTGGAAAGTTAAAATACCAACCATGAGCCACTTTGCACATTGGTGCTCAGGTGTCTGAATGACTCTGCTGCTCAGGACTGAGAAAATTGTGCCTGAAAACCCCAATCCCTCTCTTCTGATTGTAATATCCCACTTCCAGCACCCTCTCCCTCCACCAAGAAACCCAACCACAGACCAGGCACTAAAATAGGACCCCAGGGATGTGGAGGAAAACAGCTTTGAGTATCTCCCTCTACCTTCTCTGCCCACCTTGGCAGCCAGGCACTGGGCAGCCCTGGCTGGGGCACACAACTGTGCCCATGAGGACTGGAGCCAGCCAGAATCTGGCTGCAGAGCCGTGGTGATCAACTGCAACAGTGGTCCCTTCTGCCTGGGCAGGGTGTTGGGATCTTTGGCAAGTGCTGCGAGTTGCTCCTCTGGCTCTGGGCTCAGAGTCTGATCTGCAAAAGCCTGACTGAACCCTGGCCAGAAGAAGCTCCCCACCCACCCTACTTCACCTGCTGTGGTTAACCAGCTGCCTCCAGATACCATGGGGGCAGAACACCCAGAAAGTCAGTGAGGAAGGACAGCATCTCTCCCTGTCCCTCGATGGAACAGTGTTATGGGGCAGCGGAGCCCTCTCCCCATGGTGGCGTGGGGACAGCTGGGACGTGGCATGCCTCTCATGCCCATCACCTCAAAATATTTCATGATGCACCAAATTCCAGCTTTGAAGATTTAAGAGCAGGCTGGCTGCTACCCCCAGTCATGAAGGAGTTGTTTCTTTATAATATATGTTTTATTTATAGATTAACATTAGCATTTGCAAGAGGAATGACTTGGGCTCTGACTTATCACTTCCTATTAACCTGAAATTATTGAGTGTCTGAAATTCGTGAGGAAACCCAGTGAGCAGAAAGTATGAGAAAAATGTTTCCTCTCCTTTTCTTGAAACACAGAGAATAAACAACCTTCTCCCTTTGGAGGGCTGTGCATGGAAATGCCAAACAAAAGTGACAGCAATTGTCTTTTAAAAGAATCACAAACATTATCCATTTTCCATCTCATATGTGTACAGCTCTTAATATATATTGCATAACATGTACATTATCAGATTCCTATTTGCCATTAATAATTGATTTTAGATTGCACACAAGGGCAGATCCTTCTGTTGTGCTTTACAGCCCTTGCTTCTATGAAAATGTTTCCCTCCAGCAACAGTACAGCAGCCTTAGGGTTTTGTTTGAACAGGCTCTGAGGGGCCTGAGGAAAGAAAATATACTCTTTCAGCTACCCAGGGCTGGGCATGGGGATGGGGAAGGGCTGAATGGCTCCTTTGCCCTACTGCCATGGGGCCAGCCCCATTCCCATCCCCAACAACGGATTTCTCTGGTGGCTTGCAGGTAGCTTGGGATGTAGGGCAATCCTCATCTTGGCAAGTTTAGGCACCTACAGTTTAGGCATCTTCTTAATATGATTGCCTGGGTGCCAGCTGCCCCACACAGAGGTGACTGAACAGGCAATAAACAGCTGGTTGAGCTGCTCTCCCATCTTTCCCTCTGATAACAGGGAAGACTTCACTGACTAGCTCATAAGAGACGCTTAACTTCTTTTTAGGTTTATAAGTGATCCAGCACAAAGCTCAGGCTGTGAGGAGGAGGGCACTCCTCATACCCTTAGGGTATACCCTGCCATTTTACAGAAGGGCCCTTGCTGTTCCTGAGCCCAGATACCGAGGCAAAGCGAGGGAAGAAAGCTTACTCTTGTCTTTTAACCTCCACATCTGAAAGGCAATATTTTTAGTGCCTCATTTTCAAGCATTCTTCCTCTTACATTCAGCCAAATCAGGAATAATCACTTGCATTTATGTAGCAACTTTTAGGCAGAACTCTAAAATGCTTTAGAGATCCAAGATGGCTCTTTACATTGCTTTTTATTTAGTCCTCCTTATGCTCTGGATAGGGACAAGCTGGTATCAATCACTTCTTTCCACACTTATGAACTTCCATGATCTGTGACTGACAACTTTAATAATCATCTTTATGAAGCCATCCAGAGTAGCACCTAAATGGTCCCCAGGAGCTGTAATTAAAATTAAGCTGCCCAAGGGTTGCTTTGATTACAACGGGGCAGGCCAGTTTAACCTTCAATTTATGCTGACTTGAAAGATGGCTCATACAGAGAACCTGTTTGCCAGACATAGATTTGAATTAATTATGCTGATTCTCTGGTTTTATTTTACTATCTGATTAGGCTTACAAATGAAATCACAGTCCCATCTTTTGCAGAGGCTTTGGTGTGAATGCCAAGTCTCAGCAGCCTGCTGTGTGGTACCTGTGGGCTTTCTATCCGTTCTGCAGCACTAGGGATGTGTTTGGGCATCTGTAGGAGGTGGTGGCCTGTCACGCACCCACTGCCAAACTATTCCTGGCTGCAGACACAAAACTCCTAATTTGATCTCAGAGCTGATGGGCTCCAAATATGTACTGAGCATAAGCAACCCTGGCAAACCCCAGCTCAGCTGGATCCACCCTTTCTTCCTCCTTCTCACAAATGGAACAGGTTTTCAGGCATTCCTTGTCTTCCACCTGCAAGGAATAGATTCTAATTAGCAGCAACAGTATCTGAAAAACTAATCAGAAAATACGATTTCTTAGGTAGGGTTATTTTCTAACTCCTGTGCACTAAAACACAGCTTCACATAGGGCGTTTTGCATAAATTAAGTCAGGTGTCTCTCGTGTAGAGAGACAGAACAAACAATGCCAGAACAGAAAGGTGGTGGATGCATTACAGCAAGGCTGTAATTTTGTTACAGTCGCTTTTAGAAAATGTCAAAACACAGATATGAAACCTCCCCCTCAGCAGATTTACGAAACCCACTGCTAACCACTGAGTGGCATGTAGCATTGCTTCTTATCAACTTCTTGCATTAACTTAATAATTGTATTTTTACTTCCTTTTCTTTCCTAAAAGCTTATACCATATCACCAACTGAATTACAGTCTCCCTCACACAGTATTACTTTCCCATAGCTTGGCAAAGTACATGGAGTAGGGGATTTCTTCAAATTCCTGTTTTTGTGTCATGATTTAACCCCAGCTGACAACTCAACCCCACAAAGTCACTCGCTCACTCCTCCATAGTGGGATAGAGGAGAGAATCAGAAGGATAAAAGTGAGAAAACTTGTGGGTTGAGATAAGGACAGTTTAATAGGTAAAGAAAAAGCTGTGCACACAAGCAGAGAAAAACAAGGAATTAACTCACCCCTTCCCATGGGCAGGCAGGTGTTCAGCCATCCCCAGGAAAGCAGAGCTCCATCATGCATAACAGTGACTTGGGAAGACAAACACCATCCTTCTGACTGCTTCCACCTCTTCTTTCTTCTTACGCCAGCTTTTATATGCTGAGCATGATGCCATATGATCTGGAATATCCCTTGGGTCAGCTGGGGTCAGCTGTCCCAGCTGTGTCCCCTCCCAACTCTTTGTGCACCCCCAGCCTCCTCACTTATAGGGTCTGGGGGCAGAAAAGGCCTTGACTATGGGTAAACTCAGCAGTGACTAAAACATCCCTGAATTATCAGCACTGTTTCCAACACAAATGCACAACACAGCCCCACATCAGCTACTGTGAAGAAAATTAGCTCTACTCCAGCCAATGCCAGCACACTGAAAAAATACTATCCTTTTACAGCAGCAAAGATGTTCCATGTACTTTTGCTGCACCTGTGGTAGATCCAGACTGCGCTTTTCATTGGCATCTTTTAATGCTGTACAGATAAAATAAAGCTACTCTTCTCTTTTATTGGTAAGTATGGAACAAAACAGGTTTGAACGCTCTTGCTGCCTCTCATTAGTCCATGAACAGATGCGTAGGCTGGGATCAGAAAATACGAGACTGGGTTGACTGCCAGTGCCTAAGACCGTGTGCATGTTGTTCCTATCACTGTTGATCCCCAGGGTGCCACTGTCCCCAGCTGCCTAGCTCTAGCGACAGCTTCCCAGGGCAAAGCTGGCACTTGCAGCTCTGCGAGGCAGCAGTCAGGTGTCCTGACTTGGCTAAATGGAGGAGAACTCCTCATCCCTCCTTCATCTGCTAAGTGGCAGTGGGTGGAGATGGATCCCTCTTGAGGGTAAGGGCACCCCGTGGGCAGACCACAGCACCAGCCCAGGCTCCATGGCACACTCCTATTCTTGTAGAGAATAGGAAATATTGGCCAGTCCCGCCATATTCTTCGCATGTAATTTTAAAATTTTCTCCTTAAACTAAAGACTTTTCAAAACATTGCTTTTGCAAGTCCAGGTGCTTGATGTGATAATTTGTGCTGCTTTTCTGTTGAACTGAGGATGTCCTTATAGAGAATTCCTTCCCATCTTCTCTAAGGTTTTTGGTCCAGCACCCAAGCAGCTTCTTCAAATGCCATCCTAAAATGTGTGCTGCAATGAAGGCAGAAGGTTGAGCACTTTGGTAGGAAGATTTTGGAAAGTTTAAGCTTAAAATTCCTCTCCCCTGTCAACTTCAGGCACTCAACTCTTGAAGTGAGAGCCACAGTGCAGCAGTTGGAGTAGGTCTTACTCTGAAAAGAGAATGAGGAGTTTGCCAGATATTTGGCTTATCCTGCACTCTGTTCCAGATGTTTTAGGAAGGCTTTAAACATGGGGCCTGAGCTTTACTTCTTCATTTCCACAAACTATTAAACTGCCAATCTTCATATTGCTGGTGAAACCCTATTAAAATGTTTCAAATTACCATTACAAATTGAATCTTCTCCTGTGTGTCTCATGTACTCTGAATCCTATTTTCTTAACACAGCAATAATTCAAGTCTAGAATTAAAGCCAGAAGGATTGGTATAGTAATTAGCCTTTGAAATAATTTTATCTGCAGTGCTTTGATGCCTTTTAATATTTGGAGAGTTAATGACAGATTTCTTCCTAGCAGCATTCCTGTCTCTGCACTTTTGTGACGCCATTTGAAATGGGAATTGGTTTAACTGGGAAAGGACTGGGTCCAATCCTCTGTAGTAGCTAGGAAATGTCTTTGGGTGGTGATTGCAAAGACAAGGAAAGGAGGAGGGCCCGGCTTTGCCTTGCTTTCAGAGACTCTGGGACACGTACTCACCCTTGCAGCCTGCATAGGATCCATCCCTGTGCCCTGCAACATGATGCCTGGGGCTTGCCTTTTCCTTACCTGTATGTGACCTCCCAAAGATGTATCTCAGTGATTGGGTACAATCTGGGACCAACTTACCCGCAAAAGTCACCTTTCTGCTAAGTCCTGATCTACTGCAGCCTGGACCATGTCCCATTTCTAGGGCAGCTGCTCAAAAACATCCCCTTTGGGTGCTGACTTTACCTGTGTAAACTTCAGCCACAAAATCACACTTAATCGGTGAACAATAAACCTTTCAGAGAAAGGTTTAAACAAGCAAGACTGTGCAGGAAGGAGAAAGAAGAATCACAGCCACACACAAATTTTAGAAGCATGAATTATCCCCAGTGGCAAACCTATCACCAGTAGCTAGCTGCTGGTGTTTCTGGAGGTAGGCAGACTCTAGCCCCTCTCTGTGCTTTAATCCCAGCCTTGTGATGGCTCAGAGAGGATGGGAAATTGGTTTAGAAGCTTCACAGGCATGGTGGTTGGAAAGCCCTTGTGGAGGCATCCAGCCCACCCTTGAGAACAAGTGGGACAATATGCAGTCAGGTCCATCAACTCGTATGTCTGCCTGATTCCTGAGGATCTCCACAGACGGAGCTTCCACAAGCTCTGGGCAGCCTCTCTCTCGCTGTTCTGATGAAGGGAGTGCAGCTCTACCATGGCTGACATGCCAGGCAGCAAGGCTTGGTGTGTCCTCTCCCACCAGCCAGCAGTTTGTGCCGCTTCTGGGGTGGAGGCAGGGATTACTGCGCAGAGTGATTTCGCTTCTCTGCTTTGAATACAGACAGTTGGGTTCGGCTGCCAAAACTGCTCTGCACCAGTACTGGGAGGCAGCACCCTTGGAGGCACAACTCTTGCAGGTGGTCTAGAGATACTGCTTTTTTTCCCCCTGGATGTCAGTGGAAAGTAAAGCTGCAGTTGTTACCATTAAGGACCTAAATACATCTCTTGTGCAGGTAGGCTAGGTGTTAATTTACCTCCTGCTATGTCAGGGCAAGAAGAGAAAGTGCATCATGAAACACCACACAGAGCCGAGGTAGATACGGGAGGTCAGTTAGTAGTTCAGGTCCTTTTGAAATCTTTTAGGTTTCCTTTTCACAATTCAAATTAATATGGCTATTTTCATGCCTGCTTTTTTTATGTTGTTGCTTCCTTCCTGAGCTCTTTAAGCATCATCAGTGTGCAGCTGATAGGCCAATGCTGACTGCTAAGGGACAGATTATTAAGTCAATTGGCTTCAAGAAGCAGATCTCAGTAACCAAAGAAAGATAATAAATAATAATTTGTGGGGAAACAATCTAAAAGAGTAAATAGTTCAGGAGAATTGATAGTTCCTTGTCAAAAAAACGACGTTATGATACAACTCTACCAGCATGTAGTCACACTGGAAATTGCAACAGGAGACCAGTTTGGACAATTTCAGCTCTTCAGTAAACTCATACAAGAAAGAAGTACAGAACAAATGGGCATGAGGTCAAGTGTGCAAGGATGGCTATCAAAGGACAACGTGCTGGAGGGGAGAAAATCAAATTCAAGAGAAAAAGAAATAAAGATTAGCACCCCACAATCGTGGAGGCATTATTGGAAAGAGAAATATCAGAGGACACATTGGTTCACTACTCACCACAGAAGGAAAGCTAATGGCAAGCCATACCAAGGAGACAGAATGCCTTTTTTGACTCAGTTTTCACAAGAGGCTTTGGTAGTCATCAAACAGCTACTGTGACAGAGGGGAAAAGGTACAAATTCAGGCTAAAAGAACAAAAAAGTGAAAGATGTTAGAAAGTACAGCAATACATAAAATATTTTCCAATTGTTGGAGCCTGATGGAATTTGAAAGTTGGATACTCTCCAAGTATACTTCAGGAAGTACATATACCATTTCAGAGTAGAAGTGAGGAACCAAGAAATTCCATAAAAGAAATTTGTATCTCTCACTAAGAAGAGGCAGAAGGAGGGTCTGGTAAACGTACATCATTTGTCTTACTGCTAAATATCAGAAGAAAAATTAAAACTAAAAAAATCCTATTTTTAAGCACTTCAAATATATCAAATATACAAGTAGTAGCCACTGTAGATTTGTCATACACTAATAGTGTGTATTGATGGCTTTGGGCTGTGATACTATTGGCATCTCACAGATGTCTTGGGATGGCTCCTGAGACTGGAGTGGTGGAATGGAAGGATACAGGCTCTTTAGGAATAACAGGCAGGAGACATGAGAAGGGGGTGTTACCCTCTATCTCAATAGGCTGTAGGCAAGTAAGACCATTGCCTGGGAGAGGACAGTGGGAATGGGTTAGACCAACATCCCACCTGAGACATGGCCCAGCCTGTCCCTAGGGAGTGTGGGAAAGGGCTTGGCCCATCCAGTGCTTCCCTGATAATGAGCCTGTGATAAGAAAAATTCTGCTCCAGGCACCTCTCCTGCTCTGCAGAGTGGGTGTTACCAAAATATCCACAAGGGCTGGTGGCAGCTCTTTGATTTCTTCAACAGCTGATGTTGGAGTGACTTTGAAAGGGCCAGGGCCGTTCCCCTGCTTGTGCTCCCTCAGCATGTGTCTCCATGGGTGCTCCAGGGGGGATGCCCCTGCCCCGATCTCAGCCGTGGCAGGTACCCACCAGGTCTCCCACCCCCTGCTCCAGCAGGCACAGGAGGAGCCGCTTCCCCTCTCTGGTGTGGGGACAAGAAGGATCACAGTTGCAAGTGACCTGATCAGTTTTGTTCCTGCAGACACCAAAGAATTAAACAAAATATAACCAGTTCAATGTGGACATAGATGACACTGAGACAAAAGCTGTTGCAGGACATATAGGAATTAATTCAGGTAATTGTCAAACACCATGAATAAAATGATGGAGGAAAAAATGGTTTACATACATCCTGCTCTAAGAGATCTTAACACTTTGGCCTTTCCTTTATGGTTGATTTTTAAGAGACACACAAAGAATTTTAAACCTATCTAGAGAGTACTGAACAGTGCCCTTCAATTGATTTTAATTATCATAAACACTGTCAGTGTTTTTCAAGTTTCAGTACTCAGACGCAGTGAGCAAAGCCTGCTCCACAAAAAAATCAGACTGCACAATGTGAAAATTAATTCATGGTTGCTGTCAAGGAACTTGGATATAATAAAAGAGGAATAAAATGTTTCTTGTAAACCTAATATTAAAACATTGTTCCTTTCTGTTCTTCTGCAAAGAACATTTTAATGGGACTCTGTGGGTGAAAAATGCATTAAAAACAATTATCTTGTAATTGCTATCTTGGTGCTCTTGACCTCAGAACACACAATCCTGCACTCACTGTTAGGGAATTATTCCTGGCATAGATGCCTATGTAAATGGGATCAAATATGTGAGGCAGTTCAGATCGATGGGTAACAGGAAAGTAGAGTGATCAGAGGCTACAGTTGCAATTTCACTTGTAGAGGAATTGCACGGGGGCTGAGCTCCCAGCACTTCTCACCCCTGCTGCACCAAGCACTCACACAATCAGTGTGACTCTGGCACTGGAGAGCCAACAGTGAGGCTGTCTGATTGCAGCTGTGCTCTGAACTGCTTCCCAACACTGCACTATTTAGAACTGCAAATGAGTTCCCACGAGCAGCTGAGGCTCACGTTCCCACCTACAGTGGTACCTGGCACCTAGTCCAAAACAACCCCGGCAATGGCCTTTGTGTCAGATGATGAAACCCCAGATTTGGTGGGCAAGCTGCAGATTTACAGGGGGAGATGTATTAAAACAACAACCAAAGTTTCATCCCACCTTTTAAAGTGTGACTAGATTAATATCTGAGACAACTGGCTGCTGAATTGGGATTCAGGATTCATTCTTTAAACTGTCCTGTGCTGTTGGAGAAGGGCTGCCCAGTACCCCTGATGGAAATCATCCAATTGAGTTAAAATGAAAGCTGGTAGCAGGACTTCTTACAAACCTAACCTCTTTCTGCTTTTGCACTGGAAAGCGGGGAAGTATCATCACATTTATTTTATTTCAATCCCTCTGGCAGGATGGCTCTCGATGCTCAGACCCCACTTCCTCAGGGCTGGTGGCTGCATCCCTGCTGCCTGCCAGCTGCAGCAAGGCGAGGGAGAGCCAGTGCTCGGGTAACTGCTCCATGCACCCTGAGTGTGTAAGGGCAGACGTGGCTCTGGGTTTTTCCACTCAGCTGGAGCTCTTGCTGACACACCTGACACCAGTGTCAAGGGTCTGGAGGTAGCTGGGGACAACCCAGCACTACATGGCTGTTGGAAGGACGTAGCTGCTCAGATGTGTGTGCTGAGGTTGCCATGAGCTATCCCCATCACAGATGCTACTTTTAATCACTTTAATCATTGCAATAAATTCAACAAGAGGGCCTAAAATACCTGTTGTCTGTGCCTGGCCCGGGATGCTCAACTGGCGAATCTGAGGATGAAAAGCCTTTTTCTTCCCCCATTACAAAAATGGGTGTCAGGCTCCCAGCTGCCATAAGTGGCATGGGGAATCTCTTCCCACACCTTTTGCATAAGACAAATGCTGTTTTTCTTATGCAGAAAATGTTGCAGAATTTTTTTCCTGCAAAGCAAACATGGAGTACTCTGAAAAATGTACCATTGTCCCTCTGAATCTGCAGACACTCAGAAGCAGCAGCCTGGGACAGTGACTACCACATTTACCTGAATGGAACACTAAAAGTGCCAGTTCTGGCCATGCCACAAAGAGCTGAGCTGAGAGGACTGTTGAGGGGGTCCTGTTTTTTGCTTGGAGGTAAGAGTATTAAACTGTCCCTAACGTGCTGGGGCAGACAAGACTGAATGCCCTGGGTAGAATTATAGCCCATCACATATGAGGAATCAGAGAGCACACAGGGAAAGGGACTCTTGGCCTCTACTTTTGACTTAAACTGAGGGCAGATGACTTGAAACAGTATGTGAGTCAGGGTTTATCTATAGGTATGAGAGCTACCTGCAAGTAGCTCCATACTAGTAAGTGTGTCAGCTTAACACGGCACAGATACAGCAATCTCCTCTCCGTGTACCAAGAGAAACTGCAAAGAGAAATCTATCTCTACAGAAAACCTTGTTGTAAATATCTCTTTACATTAATTGAGTCCATACTCTTCAGAGGAAAACTTCTGCTGGCTCCTCCTCAGGAGAAATGACCTCCCAGCAATGCCTGTGCTGCCTCCAGCTGAGCCTCCAGCTCCCAGCCAAAGTTACAATTTCTGGGTCACATCAGCAGTGAACCTGCTCCTGGATGGTGTCCAGTGAGTTTGCCAGTGATATCAAATGCAGACTTGAGATGAATGGGCATTATCTGCTTTATTGGTTGGCCTCATTCCTGAAAAGCTCAAAAGGAACTTTTGTTTTATTTCTGGTTACACTTTTGACGCCACTTACATCCAGAAACGGTTATTCCTTCTCTCTGTCTGTCAGTGTATTAGTCAGAATCCTTTTCAAAGGCCCCTTTATGTATTGAAATTGGTTTTAGAAGCAGACACCTTGCCAGTTATTTTTCTCCTATTTTCTTCAAAAAGATCAGACATATTTTTTGTCCTTGTATTTGTAACCATGGCAAAGTATCTTCTCTGATGCATGTGGTAACACTGCTGTTTTCTCCTGCAAGTATGTCAAATTGCCTCCCTGTGCTTTTAAGTCTATTAACATTTTCATAGGTACCTTTCTTACAAATATATATTGAAGTTGAACCATACAATCTTCTTAGCAGATTTTGGGCTCTGTGTTTTGTAATGACAGGAGTTCTGTGCCATCATGATCAAGGCTGGAGATCAGTGGTTTTGCATGGTGGATGTAGAAGAGAAAGGAGGAGTAACATTCTCCTGCCCAAGAAGTGTGAATGTCCCTGAGAAACGCTAAATCCCTGGGGCACGTCTGCTGTGGAGAAAGACCGTGTATTTTCTCCAGAGATGTACCAATCCAAAAGCAGAGCTTTTGGGTGCTGAAAAGGGACCCCAAAGCATAGAAAAATAGGGAAATATAGGTGTGCAGAAATTGTGTGAAAGAGTAAGTTAAAGTCATATGATGAAAACAAATATTGTAAGAAAAAGTATAAATGTTCTAGATGAATTATCAGGCAATGAGGACTAAAAGGAAATGTATTGGAGGAATATTGCAAACTGCTGCCTCCTGTATTAAACGATTATCTTCTATTAAGATCTTCAACACAGCAAATTTTCTGGCTTAAATTTATGACCTCAGTCAATTTCAATTGATTAAGCACAACAAAATCATTTTAGGATATCTTTAAAGATGACCTGAATGGAAAAGAACCATACCACTTCTGCTTCACTACCAAGTAAACATCTCTTCCTTACTGTCATGCACAAAGGTATAATACTTCCTGTTGTTTTCAATATTTTTAGTTTTTCATTGTGCTTTGGGAACTTCTAATTGATTTGCACAAGGCATTTGTGTACTTTTTGTTGTGTGCATATATAATCAGATCGTACAAGTAATTTTTCTGCAAGACTGGAGAGCAAATGTGTTGATAATACAAAGAGAATCACACCTGAACAACTGAGAGAGGCAGAAGTTTTTAGTCAAACTATTTTAAAAGGTTTGACTTTGTTTTCAGGGTTTACTACTTCCAACTTCCCACAGTGCTGTTTGTATCAGCAAAAATGTGGCCAGCAGGACTAGGACAGGGATCACGCCCCTGTACTTGGCACTGGGGAGGCCGCACCTTGACTCCTGAGATCAGATTTGAGCCCATCACTACAAGAAGGACATTGAGGTGTTGGAACGTGTCCAAAGAGGAGCAACAGAGCTGGTGAAGGGTCTGGAGCACAAGTCTTATAAAGAGCAGCTGAGGGAGCTGGGGTTGTTCAGCCTGGAGAAAAGGAGGCTCAGGGGAGACCTTACTGTTTTCTACAACTGCCTGAGAGGAGGCTGTAGCGAGGTGGCTGTTGGTGTCTTCTCCCAGGTAACAAGTGATAGGACAAGAGGAAATGGCCTCAGGTTGTGCCTGGGGAGATTTAGATTTGATATTAGGAAAAATTTCTTCACTGAAAAGATTATTAAGCACTGGAACAGGCTACCCAGGGAAGTGGTGGTCACCATACCTGGAGGCATTTAAAAGTTGTGTAAGTGCAGCACTTAGGGACATTGTTTTGTGGTGAATTTGGCAAGGCTGGGTTAACAGTTGGATTTGGCAATCTTAAAGGTCTTGTCCCATCAACAATTCTGTGATTCTGTAATAGAGCCCCGTGAGCTGCACTATGATAAGATCCAGCACTGTAAGCAAACACAGCATCTCACTTTGTCCTGGGCCCTTTTTCCTACAACATAGCCCACACTCTAATGCACCTGCAGGAAAGGTTCAAGCCTCTTACATTATTGGGGTGGCTGGTTTAAGAGTCACTGTTTTAAAACTAAAATTGGAGATGCAAGAGAATGACATAATCTGTCTCAATAGAGAGGGAAGACCCAGAGGTGTCAGAGGGCAACCATAGTCTGCATGTGTAAATGCCCACATCTGAGCTGGTCTTCCTCTATAGCCACCAGAGAGAAACAGGCACAGCCTCTGTGAAAACTCACTTCATTCTAATGAAGCTGCTGGAAATAGTCCAGCTGAGTCACACCCTGTAAGAGCCCATTTCTCACTCTTCACTAAAAAGGCAGCTCAGGATGATGGGCTCATCTATAGATACTTGCACTGCAGACATCTAACATTAGGGCAGATGAAGCCTGTGATTCCTTCAGAGCTGGCTTCAGTTTCAACACCTCCTGCCTCTATGTGTATTTTTTCCTGTCTTCAGAAGTATTATATGACTTACAAGACAAGCTTCTTTGGGAAGGAACAAACAAAATTGATCAAAAATGAACCATGCCCTCTTGATACAGCAAATAGACTTGGATGAAATGAGATGAGATAAAAACCTGTCAATATTTAAAGGCCTTGTAAATGAATAATTTTGGCACATTTGTGCTAATTTACAGCCTCTCAGCTGCTGTAGAGTCCAGAAGTGTCCCCTTGCTCCTGTTGTTAGCAGTCATTTATTTCTACCATGATACAGACATGCAAATTTCTTTGCCGAAGAAATTGATCTTTGGAGGTGTGCAAGGTCCAGAAAACCTGTTGACTACCCTAAAAACAGAGGCCACTCATGTAGGAGGCAAGGCAGACCCCCAGTCACAAAGTTTGAAGCTCTCCCAGCAGCTCCCTTTCCCTGGAGGTTTGAGCCAAATGAGCACTCAGGCTGGTATTAATGATCTTTTAAAAGTGTTCATGCTCTGTATATCCCAGACAACAACTTCTCTCTAAAGAGGTAGGCAGTGACCCAATACAACAGAATATCCTATTCATACAAGCATTCTCATTTATATAATTTTTTGCCACTGTTTGTTGGCTTTCTTCTTTGTCCAGAAGGACATTAGTTTTGGTGGTTCTCCATCAGCTCTGAGCTCGTTTATCCCTGGATGTTGGACTGCTGGTGAGACCAGTTTGACATGATGGGACTGAAAGCTGAGAAAGAGAGAACAAAGTATGTGATATGTGATCCAAGGTCTTTAGAAAAGAGCTTAACAGTTATTTTACTAAAAAGTGGTCTGTGCTTCTTGGTCCATTACAGTCATAAGGCAAGCTTCCAGGGCTTTGGGATCTCAGAAGAGGGATTAAGACAGATTCAATCAGTAATTTAAATGCAGGTTTGAGAGGTGAAGGAAAAGCCACGTTGTCCATGGCTAACCACAAACATGAAATTGTGTTCACAGTTGACTGGCGGCACAAAGGTAGGACAGGAATAGATCATTTAGTGCAATTCTTGGCAAAATCCAGAACCAAAAATTTCAGCCTGAAAAAAAAGTCTAAGCTTAATGGAGTTCTCACCCCAAAACCTCCCATGCTTTTCAGTCAGTGGGGCTCTGTTGTGACTGTCTAGGGTTGCTCAAAGAATCACCAGCAAAGGTATTGGAAAAAGCAGGTGTTGTTCATTAAGGCCGAGGCCTAACGAGCATTTCGGAGATCATAGTGCAGCTCGAGGGTAGGGGTGGTTGTACCACCACAGGCCTGAAGGACCATTGCCTTCTCCTGCATGGATGGTCAGTGCTTTGGTGAGGGCTCAAAGCAGGCATCACTCTTCTGGGAGCACTGGGGCTCACGGGCTGCAGGCAAACTCTTGATAGCACTTTGGGAGCAGTGAGCTGCAAAGATTTATTATCTAGCTTGTAAGGCCTATTTTATGTTATCAGTTTTAATTTGGACAGGGATTGCATTGTGCTCTTTCACCATATCACCCTGTTCTTTAGGGAGAAGGCTCACAGAAGTACTTGATTTATCTTCCCTCTAGCATTTATTGCTTTGTGCTTACTGCTGCATCCCTTCTGTGTCTTAGCTAAAGCCTAATACATCCGACCATCTTGGTCCCTTCACACAGCAGTCCCAAGATGCTGCTAATGAAAACAAATTATATTATGGCATTAAAGTTTTTGAGATCCAGGGGGAGGCCTAAGGTACAAGAATCTAGAAGATATGTACTATCAATTTGTGCAATGACATTAAAATAGGACTCTAGTGGCCGGAAGCTGCCTGAATAAATTTAAGCTAGTGGGAAAACAAGGACTTTCAGAAGAGTAATTCATCAGTAAATATCTGGGCTGGGATGATGAAATATTCCGTGTAATTGAAGATCAGGTGTCCCCTTCTGGAAGGGTGAATTGCTTGAATTTCTTTTCTGGTCTTTAAATCTATGTGGAAATTCTCCTTTACTGGCTTTCACCTGCCCCCTGCCCCTAGGTTTGCATGCTTTGGAAATAATTTCTTCTACTTTAAACATCAATTATCACAGGGAAGTCCCCAGGGAAGTACTATGATATTGGCCATGCTGAAGGGAAGACAAGATAGTTGGTATCTCCCTCGCTGACCCGTAGGCCTGGGTTCGAGTTTATGCTCTTCTCTGCATCCACCCTACTGCTCTGTTTGCATTTTAACCTCTGAGTGTCTCAAGTAAGATCACTGATTCACAGCCTGTGTAAGCTAATCTGAAGTGTTGCATTTCTGCAGCAGCAAGGGCAGTTGTAGACACACATGGATCAGGCAGCTGCTGTTGAAGGTCCATCTTCATGTCCAGATGCTAAAAGACAGGTGACCCTGCTTCCCTGAGTGCTGCCAAACTTCAGTTGGTGCTCACCTGGGAACCACCCAACACCTTGGGCATAGAGGCAGAGAAGAGCCCTGAACTGCAGCGGGTTTGTGCTTCCCCTACTCAAAGGATGTGTCTTTGTTGACATCCCTGGAGATCTCACCCAGTGTTAGACGTGCTCATGTTGGAGAAGCGGGAAGGTGAAACAGTGGGGTCTGATACCCCCACATGTGCCAGAGCAGCAGTACTGCCCTTTTCCAGGCTGGGGAAAGGCTCTGCTCCCAAACACTCCTCTGTTCTCTGTTTCTTGTCCGTGTTCCTGGTAGGAAAAGTGGTTTGGAGAAGTCACATGAACTTGCAGCAGGTTCAGCTGATGGACATTTCTCATGTGCTCCACTAAAGGGCTTCTCCTTAAGACAGAGGACTTGCCCTGTGCAAGGCAGCAGAAAGCAGAACTGCAAATACCTTTACTCGCTGTCGGAAGGAGATGGACCAGCGTTTGGAAAGCTCTGGCCCTGAGCTGAAACCCATGTTGGGTGTCAGAATTTTGGGAGGCCATGGCTGTACTTGGGAAGAGTGATAGAGCACCTTTGCTTCATGTAAAGGTTTTTAATCCATCTTCTGAAAAATTGTCATGGACAGGACACTTCAGCCTTCAGCTGTTGAGGTTGTCTTTGGCACTGTTATGAGAATTTCTCTGATCTATATTAAGTGCAGATCATTAAGTCTTTTTACCACCACAGTAATGTCTCTTACAGCAACTCCTGGCAGAAAATTCAGCAGGTGGAAAGAAGACAAGATAAGGCACCCTGCTCCAGCTGGAGCTTTGGCAAACATCCTCCAGGAACCACTGTTGGTACAGTCATCATCATCTCTGCAACCAGGAGCTGGGAAGAGCTCCTGCTACCACACAGACATGGCTCTCTGAGGCAACCAAGCAGAGCAATGTATCCTTTCAGTGTCCAAGTAAAGAAAAGGTAACTCCTAAGTTCTCCTTAGCTGTCAGTGAAATTAAACTTGGCCCAGCCTATGAGGCTCAGCAAATAAGCCAAGAACCAGCTGTCAACCTGAAATATATGGTGATGGCCAAACCCAGCACAATAAAGTACAGTGCCTCACCTGAAACCTTCTCACTCCTGGGTGACTCCTGACTCTCCAGACAGAGCTGTGGGTCTTGCACTGCCAGCAAGACATTAGAAATTTCACATGGTTTATTACCATCTGTCTGTTGTCTATTACAGCATTTATAACCAAGGGGAAGGCCAGTTTTTCTCTGACAGTAAATCTACACCACAGAATAGAAGAAAAAACTTGTTTTGACTTGTAATCTGAGCAAATCTGACAAGGAGGGAACAGAAAAGTGAAAGAACAAAAGGCCATTTTTAATAGCATTTTTTTTAAACCAAAGAAATAACAAAGCTGAAGGCAGCCAAAATGTTTGCTCAGTACTTTTCCAAAGTCATCTTCTAAATAACTAATGCAACTATCACCTGTGTAACCATGTCAAAAACATTTGGCTGCTTGTTTGCAAGTATTCAGGATTTACAAGAAAAGAGGGGTTGTGTACCTGAAATTCATTCTCAAAATAGTTAAAAATAATCTAGCTCATTCTAGGAATTGAGGATTCCCAGTGAAACTGAATGAAGAAGGCAGTAAGGTGCAGGTGGCCCTGACATATCTGCTGTATCTCATGTCCTTCCCTTCTGTATGCAAGGGCTCACAAGATGATATTTTCACAGAGGGCTTTATGATGGAAGGATCCCCTGGGTGACAGCTGGTCCAATGTCCTGTCCAAGTTACATCAGGTTTCTCAAGGTAACACCTAATTGAGAATGTTGCCAAGGGAGAGGCTGATGGTTCAAAGGAGATCCACTCTCCTCTATGCAAAGCATGTAGGGTTTGACTTGGCCTGGAGGATGGTCTCTTATTTCGATGGTTGTGGTCAGGGTAGTGCTGATCTAGAGCTGAGCTTTGAGTCATGCCAGCAACACCTGTACTGCTCTGCAATTCCAGCTCACTCCCCCGTGCAGCCTGGGAGGCTCTGAAACCATTCAGGTTGTTTCCTTTGCTCGAAATATTTTTAATCCACCTGAACAGCCATAGAAAGGGAGATCCTGCCTGAGAAAAGTGGGTTTTTTTCCTGTGGATGAATTGATGAAGGAGAGAGGAATAAAGAAATGGCAGAGCTGTGAGCTGAAAATAGGACATGACTATAAGGTGAAGCACAAGAGGGACATGTACAAGAAGTGAAGGTAACATGAACAGTGAAGCTAGAGGACACCCAAAGGACAATTTCTTTTAACAACTATCTTAGTAGGAATGGAAGTTGTATGGACAAGACAAACTGCTTTCTTACAGAAAGCTCTTACAGTGTCACCTGAACTTTGTCCTTGTACTTCCAGATGGAAAGGGCTCTGCCTCCCACACGGGAGGATGTGCCACGAAGGCACAGATCCAAATGGAAATGGCAGCCGTGCTTCCTCCAGTGCTTCACTGAGGGCGAAGTGGAAACTTCAAGGCACAGAGCAGCCAAGACATGTAAGGCATGTGGTAATTTTAAGTTACACGTCCCGTGTCTGAGCCCTACTCTGCCTTAGCATCAACCTCTGAGTAGGGATTGCCCCATTGCCCTTTTCTCCTGACAGGGAGGTAAGGAGGAGGCAGGGGGTGAGTCACAGTGCTCCCCTGGCTGCTCCCACTCCGGTGAAGAGGAGTCCGTGTGGCACAGGGGCACTGCTGCTACCCAGGCGAGGTAACTGCAAGTCCAAGTTTAAGAGCAGAAGCTTTGCAGCCTCTGTGGGTGAAAAATCAAACAGAGCAGACTAAATAGATTACACTAATTAGGAGATGCAATGTCCAGAGAAGAAAAAGACAGTACTTTCTTTGGGGGACATTAGCTGTTGCCTGGGTAAAAAATAAAGTTTTCCCAGCTGATCTGTCCTTGCTAATGTTTTTGCAGATAGGCTTTGGAATAAATTATGCAAAGTCATTGTTTTGGGTTCATATCTGATCAGTTATCCCACACCCTCCAAGACTTTTCCTATATAAGTTCATTCATTAAAAGAATAAACAAAAAATACATGTAGTAATTGAAAGGAAAACTAATGCTGTTCTCCCAGCCCTTGGAAACACAGGATGCTGTCTTGCATTCATCAAGGTGAGAGCTAAGACTTGTCATGTAGCCGTGGTTGTAGGAGGTTTTGTTCTGCACCCCTCTGGCCAGAAGGCTGCCATGACTGCCTTCAAATTCGTCACTGTCCAACGCGATTCATGGCACTACTGGTGCAGACCAGGATTCAGCCCCTCACTCACGAGCCCCTCAGTGCTGCAATTGCTGACAGCTGTATCAGGACAGCAGCTGCTGGTGCCAGTGACATCTCACACCACTCCTGCTTAAAAATGGAACAGCAGGACCTGAAAGCAGGGCAGGGCAGAGTACCGGAGCCTGGGAGTGAAACTACACTATCAGGAACAGGGCAAAGGGCTTGCTGGTGTATCCAAGCCTACTTAACACTTCTGGGCAAGTGGCAGTGCAGTGTGCTACAAGCAGATAACACTACTGAGATCTTTGGTTTGTAAGGTTTAGTCACATCACACTTGCTACAAACAAATGCTACACTAAGGGTCAAATTAGTGGAGGAGGGGTCTTTTCTGACTGAAGTCCAAACGACTTTTATGTTGTCACCTGAGCTCCTCCAAATATTAAAAAACCACTCTAGGCCCTAGCATGTCATCCCTGTGAGTGAAGAGTAGAAGGATGTGGCTTCTGGCAGTCCCACTGCTGGGCTGTGTAAATGCTAAGCTCTCCTTTCCACTCTCCTGCTGCTCAGATCAATGGGCTGCAGGCCTGGCAGGGCCCCCAGACCCCTAGTAGAACTGCCCTGGCAGTGCAAGACTCCTCCAGGCTCCCTCCAGGCTCCTCCAGGCTCACTCCTGGTGCCTGGGTGTGCCTCCTCACCACGGCACAGAAGACCCATCCTCAGCCCCAGCCACCTGCCCACAGCCACACGGCCCTGGTGCAAATTGCTGTTTACAGAAATAATGTACCTTCCCCTTTGGTGTCTGTTTTCCCTTGTGCGGAATCTTCCCAATAAGTGATATTTTTTTGACTGTTTAGTAGATCAGTCCCACATTTATGTATTAAAATTTTCTTCAGCCTGTTTGTTCCGCATCCAAGTGTTTAATCAGCAATTGTGCTTTAGGGTAGTCTGTGTTTTTATTTTCTACTTAATCAGATGAAAGTAGGCTCTTTTCTCTCTTTAAAAAATTTATTCTTAATTAAGAAAATGCTAGGACTTGTTCCATAAGAGGAACGCAGCCTTCTACCTCCTAGGCAGGAGCAATGCTGCTAGGGAAAGTATCTTGTACACAATCTTCCTTTCAGATGTGGTTATAGAAAAGTAGTGGCACTGACATTATCAGTTTGATAAAAACCAGCTGCTGACTTACTGAACCCTCCTCCAACCTTGGACAACTGAAAATGCACTTACTAGAACAGTTTGGCTCTATTTATTCTTATAGATAAATATATAAAGTCTAAATATATAAACTAATATGTGCAGGTAATACACGAACACTTCTTTTCTTTGAGGTTAGTATTGATTCCAGCAAAGCATGAATATGTTGAAAGATAGAAAATTATAATAAAGTATATGAAATTTTAAAGCTAGAACAGTTCTCTGCTCTTCCCAAGCCATCTGCTTCTCAGCTGGGAGTCTCCTGCCCTTGCCAGAGGAACACATACCTGGCTGGAAACCAGGCTGCAGGAGAAGGACCCAGTGTACAGCAGCTTCCCCACCACTGGTGTTAGGTCAGTGACAACTCATCAGTTTTCTCCCTTTAATATTCTCTTCACAGCTTTCCACTGCATTGCAGTTCCTTTTGGGAACTGGTGCTATGCACAATTCCTTTTCTTGTCACGGCAAAGAATTTGAAACTGATGTTTCCACAGGATCCCCTTTAGGGAGCCCCTTGTAGCCACTTGCTGCACCCCAGGCTGGGTTGCTGGGCGATGGCATCTCCAGTGTTGTCCACTGGTGTCACCAGTGGTGTTGTGCCCGACGGCAGTGGCAGGGCTGCACACCCCTCCTGTGCTGCGCTTGTTCCTCTACCCATCTCCCACGTCCCCGCCATGGCACCCACTGCCGCCATCCTCTGACCACACACACCCCCAGCCACCAGCCCACTGCTGCTCCAGCAGCCCGTCCTCTGGCTGTGGGGCTGTCTTCTGATCGGGGAAAGATGTGACAGGAGTATTTGGGTCCCTTTGGCAGCATGACTGTGTTTGCAAGCACCCTTGCCCTCTAAAATGAATGCTTATGCACACACAGGTGCCAGGAACTCTGCTCTGTCCTTATTCCCTAGAGCCCATGATAACAGATTAAACCCTCCAAGACAACCTTTTCTTGCATCACAGCCAACACTTGGCTTGAAAGAGGTTTTCATCAGCTTCACAGAGCACTATTATGGCATTACTTCAAGTGACAAGTACTTGAATTTAAACCTGGAGACTTCCTTGGAGAGGCTTGTTGCAGACGGAGGCACTCTGTGCAATCACTCCTGGATCCTCCAGTGATGATTGGACATCAGTCGAGGCTGCCAGCTCTGCAGAGAGCTGCATCCCAGGACAGCCTGTACCAAGGACAGACATCCAGCAGAGAACCCAAGGAAGGAGGCTCACCACAAGACAGTTTCTCGTGGTTGTCGTTAGTATATGGTCTCTTAATTGAAAGCACCTATTCAGCAAATGCCTTCATTTTGGGTTTGTTTTGGGTTTTTTTCTCAGTTCCCTGTGAGGGCAAATGCCAATCTGGTGATTTCTGACAGCAGGTAAGACCTACCTTGTTGAATTTTACCCATTTCATATCTTTGATCTTTGTGAAATTTGGCTCCCACTCTTTGATGCCACAGGACAGGGTGTTATTCTTGCTTCTCCTGTCAACTCCTACATGCAGCTGGGAAACTGGTCATTTCCTGGCAAGAAAAGTGCCTTTCCAAAGACCATCAAAGCTGTGACTCTGCCTTCTTTTTGTTCAGGTTTTGCTTAGATTTAACTGAAGATTTGTCACCAGCTACACAGGTGTAAATGAGAAATAGCTTCATGCCTGACTCATCCAACACTCCAACACATATCCCACCCAGCAAGAGCTTCCATTCAGCTGCTGCAATGCAGATTTCCTGCTCTTGATGGGGGTTGGAGGTCAGAGACCCCTCTCAGGAGGGGCTTTAAAACAAAAATCGGTGAGGTCACAGCTTCTGTCCCCTTATTTCCCAGGCTGTCTGCACCCACAGCCAGAGCAAGACCTGCCCTGTCTCTCTGGTTGGGAGTCTCTCCAGCCACCTGGACCACAGGTCTTCAGCCATCAACTTTTCTGCCTCTGCCAGACGGAAATATTGGAGGAAACAAATGTGTTCCCAAAAATAGTGCCCCGCTTTGTGGCTTTGAACAGCCATGTGTCACTCACACTCCTGCTGAGTCTGGCTTTAGGTACAGCTGGCTGCTCTGGGTAAAGAGGGCTATTACTTTTTCTCAGAACAGATCGTCCACATGATGGACACACACAATGATTCAGTCTTTAAAAAACCCCAAACCCCAGGAGAAGGGCTATTGAGCAAACCCTCGGGCCAAGGCAGAGGCAGCACTAGGCACCAAATGGGACTCCAGGAGGTCACTGCCAGCCCCACTCCCACTGTCCAGGACTCACCAAGCCCCCACTGGGCTTTGCTACCTCGGGCACCTGCACGTGGGGCTCAGGTGGGGGGCCATGATGCACCAGGGGTGGCTGTCACTGCAGTGTTCTCACACTCCAGTCCGGCATGCAGGAGAAGGTGCTGGACAAGCCATGAGGGTGGAGGGATGGAAATCATGGCAGTAGAGGGAAGGGAGCAGAGGAAGGTGCTCCTGTTCTGAGTCTCTGCTGAGGCTCTGATTTGAAGTTAAACACAGCACACAAAACAAGCAGGTGGGAGAGTTTTCAAATAATGCAGCGACTTTTCATCCTCAACTCTTGTGACATCTGCTCTGGGAGTGTGGGCACAGGCACAAGCCAGCAGGCAAGGCAAATAAGTGCATGGCCAAACCCCTGCACTCTAACTACTAATGAAATTCATGCAAATTTTAGAAAGCAATTGAGATGTCTGGAGCTTCCTCTACCTGTCACTGGCTTATTTCTAGCAGAAGCCATAATGAGGCACCGGGAGGACAGGATCATTTGGTTTCTTTACAGTAATGGCAATTTAGATGGTCCATAACGTAATAAGAGTGAGAAGGGAACAGCAATCGGAAGAGCTCACTGGCTTCTCAGGCCTGATGAGCTGCAGCACGGAGGGCCCTGTCCTGCCGTGCTAGGATTACAGCTTTGCAGCTCTATCTTGGAATAAAGCCCGCATGCTGCTGTCCTTGGGGGACAAAAGCATGTATTTCAGCTCCTCCTATTTCAGCTGGGCCTTTTGTAGGGCTTTTGGTCACTCAGATATGTGCCCGGCACAGCCAGAGCACCCCGCAGCACTGAGGCCAGAGGGCAGAGGCACATCTGCTCCTGGGGACTCCCAGGTGTCATGGCACAGCACTGCCTTTGGGCTGGGAAACCTTACCTACAGACTGTCCACAGAACTTGGTGCACTTGCATCTATATTTTAAGCACAGACTCACCTGCAGCTATTTCTGCAAAATAAACAAAGCCCCTGGTGCCCTGGGCTGGCCAGTGAGCACTCGTTGGGTTCCCTTCGCATCCAGGCAGAGCTGGTGTTCCACATCTGGGCAGGGCTGGTGCAGCTCAGCTGGGCAGGAACTGCAGCAGCATGTGTCTAATTTGCAGCACAGAACTCAGCCAAGCTGCACTCTCACTAACTCCTGCTCTGAAAAGCAAGAAGTCCCTTTTACTGATAAAAAGCCTCCCTGGTGCTGGTGGGTATTTTCCTCTTGCTTCCTGAAGCTATCTGGATTCACTGATGCCTCTGCTGCTCCAGGATGGCCTTGCAGTGAATTTTCCATGAGAAAACTCATGGAAACAAAGATTCCAAAGGGTTGCCTTGTACCTTATTTGCTGTGATGATCGTGTGACTATCCTCAGAGCTGCCCTGCCCTTCTGAGGCAGAGCTGGGGCTGTGTGTGCTGCCCAGGGCCCCAGCTGCAAGGGCCCCCACTGCTGAGGCCAGGAAATGCTGTTTTAAGGTGCCATCCAGCTTCTGGGACACGACTTGAAGGCTCTGCTGGAACACCACTGTGCTTGCTGGTGTCCGAGCTGGTTTAGCACCTCGTGGTGTATCCCTGCCTGGCCAGCACCTGACTCTAAATCACTGCGGGGAGACCACGGGCAAGCACAGAAGAGTGGGTGCTGCCCTGTGCTGTGGGACTTCTGGTATTGGCTTGGAGATGGGACAGAAGGGGGAAAAGGAGGGAGAGGAGGAGAGCACCTACCTACAAAGTACAGCAATACTTTAAATATCCTCTTTTCACTATTTCAGTCTAACAGGTATTACATAAAGCAACATTTCAGTTGGTTTTGCCATTGTGAAAAAGATCTTTTGGAAGTCTGGTACTTCCTTGCAGTAACAGGTAATAGACTGAACTATTGATAATGACACAGTGCACACATGAACGAGCATTTATAATTCTTCTGTACTGTGAAGTACCTAATAGTGCCAGAAAAAAACCTCACTAATACCGTGGGTGTGTGCTCAAACGCATTTCTTTTCTTCCTAATTCTTCCAGAGCAGTGGGAAGTGTTGCAGTGCAGCTGACAGCATCTCTCCAATAATGAAATGCTGCGATTCAGTGGTTTTTCACACTCACAGTGGCATCACCTTCTTCCTATTTGTATTCCTTCAAGAGGCTTAGCAAGACAAGAAAAGCTACTTCAGAAGCAACTCAGGTGTGGGTTTGGGGTTTTATCTGCTGTAAAACCTCTTCCTGTGCTGAAGGGCATTTAGCAGCAGGTAGTCAGTCAATTTAATTAACAGATGTGATTTCTCCATAGTGTCAGTTCTACTGGTTGAATCACAGAGTAAAATGCTAAATAGGAGTTTTATTTTAGGCTTTTTGTAGGGCTACCAAAGTGGCATTTGCTGAGTTTTGTATAGGTCAGAATTATAGAAAGGTGACAAGTTTTGAGGAGGTCTAGATAGGAGAAAATGAGGATGACTCATGTTTAAAACCAGTGGGGTTTCTGTTGGAAAATACTTGTCATGGTTACAACAAAAGAGTGAGTGTCTGCAACTCCTACTGGAGGAGCAAACCATGAGCTCAACAGAAAGTCAGTGGGGGACAGCATTATTAACTTACAGCTTGCAATGTAAAGGAGCCTCCACACCAAGGAGGCACTTATTTCTGAATTTGAACGTGATGAACTTGCAAAGCACAGATTTAAGGGCACCTGATAATGTTAACCCAATTACAGCTTTATTCCAACATCCATTAAATATTTCTTCAATTCTTTTATCGAGATTACTTAATTGTCTATTATGAGTGAGTGAATCAGAGATGAGGCAAACACCAGTTCATGTTACTGAAGAAACTGCATGTTTCAGTATAGCCTAGTGCCATGAAACCTGAGGACCCACCAGCATATTCTGTGTTCTTCCTCTTAAATGAATTGTAGGGAATATTACTTTTTTTGTTGGGTTTTGGTTGGTAACAAGAGTTGACTGAGTACATCAAGGCAAGGTGTCATGACTGTAGAATTGACTGTACTTAATTATCAATGGGACAGTTTTACTGCTGCTCCAACACGTTGTTGCAGTTATGTTTAGAAACTTCAGTGTGCAGACAGGGACTCCCGTCTTGCTGTCCACCTAAACCAAATTGCTTGGCATATCTTGCTCCTCACCTGACCTTCACCATCCTGATGTGACCACCGTGAGACCTTCCCCCCCTTGTAGCCTTTGGTCCCACACAGGGGCTGGTCATCTCACCTGCCCACAGGATGCAAGTTTCCTAGAGTCTCTCTCTTCAGCAGCCTGCTGAGTCCATTGCCTTGGAAACAGGTGACTGGAAGCATACAAATATTTCAGACAAGATCTCACCAGGGCCCTCTTCAGCCCTCCTGGTGCCTTCCTACCCACCCACCCACTCCAGTCGTCTTCTCCCAATGCATTATCCTTGCCTCTATCTTAATTAAGCTGCCTACATTTTCAGGACTGGGAAATAGGGCTTCAGGAGAATATTTAGCTATTTAATGTATTATTTCCCTGCTCAGAGGAAGGCTGCACAATTAGGACATCCCTACCAACTGTCCAGAGTGTTCTGAACAAGTTTCTAAGACAATTTTCCTGAGATGCACTAGAAGGAGGTTCCAGATAGTTTGGAGGTTTGTCTATCTGCCCATGTAAGCTACCCTTGCTGCCAAAGACAGTAACATCACCCATCACTGCTGACCTTTGAGAACAGCTCATTATAGCACTCCTTGCACAGACACGGCACAGCTCCTTCTGGTAATTTGCATACAAAATATACCCAAGTGCTTTAATTTTTTCCTCACAGGTTAAAAACCGTCTGTTTTTTTTTCTCTTCTGGACTGTTTCAAAATCATCTGTTGTCCCTAAAGTGTGACCCTGTGGACCAGACACAGTGCCAAGCCCAGGCTGCAGCACAGCTTAGCCTGGAGCAATGATTATCTCCCTTGCCATATGAACACAACTGCTGTCAGCATCTTCCACGGCAATCTTTGCTTTTTATGCAACACTATCACAATTTGATTCATATTCTGTTTGCAACCCAGCTGCAATCCGCAGATTATTAAGTCCCGAACTGCTGCTTATACAGGTATTTTTTTATTTTCATTTCATTTGTGCTTATTTATTTCCCTTCTGAATGTAGTATTCTCAACTTTTTTCCACAGCAGTTTATCTTACTGATTCCTAACCTTCCCTCCAATTAATCAAAAACATTTTTGAATTTATTCAGGCCTCCCAGCCTGCAATCCTGGTGAGCTGATACTTTTATTCACTTTGTAAATGTAGCCTCTAACTCCTTTGTTAACTGCGTTAATGACAATTGCCAGAAACAGCCATGAGAGACTCCTGCTGGGCTCTCCTCCTTTCCTCCAGGTTTGAGTACCCATTGATATTTTCCATTGCCTCCTGCTCACAGAAGGCCATCAACCAAGGCTGCCTGGTCCCTCCTGTACTTTTAGGGGCCTTCTGCCAGTACCAGTGGAAGTATTTAATCTTCTCCACAGAGAAGTTCTGCAGTCCGCAGTAGCCATGTGCTAATGGAAACTAGACAATTTGCTTCCCCCCGAATTCCCTCTGGCTGGTGATTGTGTCCTGATGGCCCACTCAATTTAAGACACAGCATTCAGGGCTAATCACTTTGCACATCCAGTCAATTGCTTTGATTTCATGATCAGCCTGAAGCAAAGCAAACTGCAGAGCAGCCTGTGGCACAGGAACACACAGGCCACCCAGTTATTAGGACAATCATGTTCCTCTCGAGACTGGGCAGAATTTTTGCTCCCTGGGAAACAGAGCAAAGCAGGAGTGATGGAATTGCACAGTGCACAGCCTCGGCCTGCCATGGCTTGGGAAGGATCTCTCACTACCCGTGGCACACACCGCCCTAGGATCCATGCTGCATGAGGGCTGGACAGGTCTCTCACAGCAGTTGGGCATCTTCTACAGGATGGGATATCTGTAAGAACACTCAGTCACTTCAATGCCTTTGATGGTTTGCAAAATAAAATAATCAAATAAAAATTCCAATGTCGAAATTTATTATTGTCAAATGTTTGGCTGTAGGCACGTGATCCAAAATGAAGCACTTCATACCCTTTCTTTAGATGGCCAACTTGAAAATAACCAGTCATCTACAGTCATCTGCACTCTCATGGTAATGCACAATGCTGGCTGGAAATAAAACTTGAAATCATATTCTACCAACTCAGGGGCAAAACAGCAATAACCCACTGTGGAGTGCTGAAGAAAATGTGTACTAGTGCCATAAGCCAGTTTAAAAGAAGAGTACATTTCACACAGAAAATGTGAGCACTATGAAACAGCAACCCAACAATGGGAATGGACGTGGTCTGTCCTTCTGAAAATATTTCTGCTGCGATGACATCAGCCTGCTTCCCACACACATTCCTTCAGCAGGGCCTGTCGGGGTCTCATGCATGACCCTTGCTCTGCGAGTTCACCTGTGCTCGTCAAAGAGTTAGACATGACTTAACAATATTAACTTCCTTCCCTTTCTAGTAGAGGTCTCATTAGGCTTTAGCAGTCATAAATTTTTGTGTGTTTTTCTGTGCTTCTTCACACATAATTTGCTTTTACATTTATCCATAGCTACATATTCTCCCTTGCCATTCGTGTTGATTTTTTAAAAGAAGTTTTAAAGAACTCCTGGTACACTTTTAATGGCCTCTTATTATGCTCCCTGGTTTCCCATTGCATTGGCATAATTTATCATTATGTGCCCTTTTACTAGTTCTCGAAGATGAAAAGTCATTTATCATTCTGTTTGTTTCAGCCATTTTATAAAGTATCCTGGAGTTAATTTCATCTGTTCCTACTTAGGTGAGAATTCCCAGCATTTCAAAATGTGACTTTTGAGAGAATACCACCTTCCTGAATCCTCTTCCTCTCCTTCAGACACCTCGCTAGGGGACCAGAAAACAAACATTTTCTGTGTAGGCAAGTGAGCTGATTTGAAGTCCATGTAGATTCTATTGTGTAGCTTTCCATCTTTGCTTAAAATTACAAAATTCTATTTTGTAACCAAGATCAAACCAGTTTCTCCTTCCAGATTACCAAACAGCTCACTAGTCTGAATCAAACCTGAAAGAGTCACTCTTGAATAAGATCCTCCATGTGCCAGTCCTCCCTCATTTGTAGGAACATCCGTGCAGTTTGCCCCACCACAGAATTTTCTGCACATATGACAAAGAAAATATCTGTTCCAAGATGGATACCAACTGAAGAGAGCTTTTGTCAAGGCCAACAGTTTCTCTCTCTCTCTCTCAGAGCCACGCATTTGTCACATAACGTGTCACATTTTACCTTTCATAAATAAAAATACTATTTGCTACTCTTCAGGCAGGAAAAATTACCAAGTTTTGGCAGCAGCTAGCATTTCTTGGGAAGGAATAAGGGTTTTGTGTTCCATTGTTCTTGAGAATAAAGCCAGGAGTAAAAATGGTTGCACGTGATTCTTCTGGAGAAATTCAAGGTCCGAGCATTGACTCTCACCTCCAACACTGGAAGGAGAGGTGATACATGAGGAGCCTGTAATGATTCTGATACATCACAGAATCAAGATGTCAAGCACATAGACAGGGAATGTCACAGGTCTGCAAAAAGTCTTTTCCACTAGAATACTCAGTCCACTTATCACTTCTATTTCTTGCCATTAAATATGTTGTATTTAGAACCCAATACCAAACAGAAGGAAAAAGCCCCAACAGTGCAGAACAGAATATGCTGGGACTCAGGCTGAATAGATAAAAACCCCCTTTGATTAAGTAATACCTATCTTTAAATGTTCTTTCACTTGTTAAAGAAACTGTTAAATTAGTTTTGAGACTAATCTTTGAACTAATAAAAAGTGCTGGCTAAATGAGAGGTAATAAATTACTCTAAACCAAATACAAGTTTGTATTCTGGCCTTCTAGTGATATGTTAAATACGTGGGCCACAGGGAATCAATACAAATATCAGCATAAAGATTTGTCTGATCAAATGAAACAACAGAAACATAGTTTTACTTCAGTTATTTCTGAAGTGCCAACACTAAGTGCAAAAAATAAATGCAGAAGATGAAAGGACAACACCACCACCATCAGTAGATTTAAACTTACTCTTTATGATGCACTTTCATCAAAATTTGTAGTTGCCAAGTATCAAATGTCACCCATGCAACATCAATCCACTAAGAAATACATATTTTGGTGAGAAAATTAAAGTCCATATTTATGTAAAAACTGTTTTGAAATAAAAATAAAACAGCATTTTTTTTTTTTACAAAAAAAATTATTTTTCTTTTACTAACAGAATAATTATTTGGAAAACACAATTTCCCACAAGAAATTGTTAAAGGAAGTTAAATATATTTTAAAATGGAAAATTCTGCATTTACATAACTATATGCCATTAATATTGAAGATATGCTTTCTGGCAAAAAACTTCTCATGCTTAAAAAATGCACCTTAGTTTTTACTGTACATTACAACATACAATAGTAAGAAACAGAAGTAGTAAACAGGTTATATGCAAAGAAAAAAGTTACATATACAAGACAGTTACAACTGTGACACAAAAAAAAATTAAAATGTTCAGTTTAAACAGTATTTGAAGGCAATTCACAATCATTTCAGGAGTTTTGTGAAATTTAAGGCCATTAGTTCTAAATAAAATGTATCTGACACAAAATCACAAAATTGTGTATTTTGTACAAAATATACATGCAAAACCATTTTATAATTATATACGAACAGGCATATAATAAAATTTTTTGGGTAGTTCCGTACACAAAATTGTGCACAAAGCAACATAGTTGTGCAATTTTTAAACCAGTTAATTAACTTTATCATTCATGCACCCTGAATGGAAATGTGATTAAATGACATATTAAACCCAAATATTAAGAGTCAGCATCCCTTTGAATGGGAAATCTAGACAAAAAAAAAGATTTAAAATTTTTTAAGTTTAAAATGGTCCATTATAAAACATCTGCTGTAATCACTTGAAAAGACATTTCTGATGCAAAATTTCCAGTGCTTTAAGGAATGCATGATATGATTTAATGAGCTCAGTGAGCCAACTATAATACTCTGATAGTTCTGAATTGAGGTAATTTTCTTTAATTAATTATAGCAAGTAACTGTTCTAATTTGTTTCAATAGTTAGTTTAAAAAACTGTAAACTTGGATAAACTTAGAAATTGAAGAATCTCTGAAAAAATTCACATACCTCCCCCTCAGATTTTGGAGTTAGTTATAAGTCAAATACAATTATGTCATTCACATTTAGAAGCTGATATTCTCAATACATGAGATGAATGGATTACTGAGCACTGACTGAAGTGTGTCAGTTCCTTGAAAACACAGATATATCTGTCCTTTTCTTAGCTTTCATTTGTATTTGTCTGGACAAACATTCAAAGAGATATTGCTTCTCTTGTTATCTTGTGACAAACTATTGCAAGCTAGAAGACATGTGAGTCAATATTCCAAATTTTTATTCTTACGAATAGTTATAAAAGTACTGAAATTTAAAAATAGTAACATGTAAACATTGATACAGAGTAATAGCATTCCTATACATTTATATACACACAGTATTCAGAGAGGACACCACCTTCTGAGTTGAAAACCTGACTTGTGCTTTCCCCCTCCAATAAATACATCAAAAAGGTTGGGTAGACTGATTTAAAAAAAAAAAAAAAAAAAAAAAGGTCTCAGAACATCAACATTTTGCTCCTAACATTTAAAAGCTTTCCAGTTGCTTATGCAACTATAGGAGAATTTTGGTATGTGAAGAGAATTTTTCTAGCTCCAAAAAGCTATCAGAAGCTACTGCTGCATCCAGAGACTTGTGATAAACGCTAAGCACTTCAGAGCAGTCATATCTGAGTCTGCAACACGTGAATTGGGGGTGTATAGGGTGGTGGTGCAGGTGATGGCTTTATTCCTCTGACCCTCATGTAGGACAGAAACTGCTCTGGGATTTCAGCTAAAACATCTTTAGCAAGTCTCGCCATGCTTAACACGTGGTTTCCACTTCTGTCAATGTAATCTCGGAATGGCACAAACTACAAAAAAACAAAGAGATGTTCACTCAGGTCATTATGCAGACACAATACCTCTTACAACATAAAAATAAGAAGGTTTAATCTAGAGAATTAGAGTACATGAATATGCTACCTTACACATTTAATATGTACATACACATAGGTTTTGTTTTATATTATATATTTTATAAATACACATTGTATCTCAATTTTTATACATCTGTCTTCTAATAGAAACTGTCATGCTTTCACTTGGGTGAACCTTTTCACATAAGCCATGTCTAGCTCAGATTGCTGATGGCATGTTTCACTGATATATTTGGGTTATCTTTCAAACCTTTCCATACAAGAAGGCAATTATGTCTCAGAAAGCTATTCCTAGCTAAAATTCCCTGCTCCTGGGGCTCTCTTATCAGACTGCCTCCACTCTGGCACTTTGTGAACAGATTTTTGGACCTCTGAAGTGAACAAAACAGAAAGCATGGCTTTAAATTTTTGACCATTTTGGATTATACGTAATAGAACTATGAACCACCTGAATGCTTTTAATGTGATACTAACAAATGCATAAAGAATCTATGCATAAAGAAATGGATCAAAAAATAACTTGTTATGTGAAACCCAGATCTTCAACACCTAAACCAGTTACCTGCCCAACCCTGGCTTGGATTTCAAAATACTTAATAATGAGATACTTGTGCTACTGGCATAGAAAAGAGAAACAATCCAAGCTCCTTGATCTTTTTTCCCTTATGTAAAAAGGGAACATGCAGTCTGAGTTAAAGAACAAAACGTGTCCCATCCCAAGAGATCACCTTACCCATTAGTCTGCACACAGGAAAACTCAGACCACTATTCTGAAGCAAAGGAAGGCTATTTCAAGAGTGTAATTGTTGAAATGTAATTATACAATATAGATGGCCTGATTTAGCTCTCCCTCGTCTCTCCTTACGCTATAGAGATGTTGGAGGAGCTGGAGGAACTATGGACAGAAAAGCAAACCTAAAGATGTACAAGGACAGCTAACGTGGAAAAATACAGGTGGCAGAGGAATAAAATGAAAGATGTAACACAAACCAAAGGGAAACTGATGGAACATCAAGTGCTTTTTCTATAGTTTAAGAGTTTAAAATGGTGATACACAAAATTCTCAAGAGAAACAACATATACACTACTATGACTAAATGCTCTCCTATAACGTCTTAAACAGCAAAAGGATAACAATAGAGCAGAAATGAAATAAAACTGAGGAAGAATTGGTACACATGTAATACAGAGTTCCTACTATATGGATATGTACTAGTGAGGAGGAAATAGTGAAGGATTTGTCTTCACATGAATTGCAGTCAGTAGTAAATATAATAGATACAGTGACTCACAGTTAACAGGCAAATTTTTCCTTTACTACTTTAATCAAAATATTTGACAATACTGTTACAATTAATAGCTAATTTCACTAGCTAATTTTAATAACCTAATACACAGAAAAAAACCCCTTTTTATATTTGAGTAGTTTGTTTTATAAAGGCAAATCAGTTTTAGCCTGCCAGATAAAAAATAAAGATCATACCAAACTTAAAGGGTTTGAGAGTGTTCCTTTTTATTTAGCTAGTTAGACTATAAAGCAAATATTTGTTATTATTTAGACAGAAAAAAAGCACAAGAAAAAAAAAAAAACAGGTAATTCAATATGGCTTGGGGCACCGTTCTGATTAAAATATGTTAATAGTAAAGAAATGTTTTATTACAGTTTTGACATGCAATGAATTCTAAAGAAATGCAAAAGGGTATTCACTGCATATTTTTTTATTTTTCAGCAGAAATTAGTATATCTCTGATGCAAAGCATTCTCACAAATCTTGGTTATAACACTTTAAGCAGTCTATACATTTATGCTCTTTGAATGTAAAACCAGCAGCTTTTGGGGCTGCTGTTGTTTGGAGAAATTATGTTGCTTATATTTAAATGCATTTAAACATAAGTGAAATGCATGCCAGAGATATCTGAATTAGCTTTAAAAAAATCTGACATGGCACACAGGGTTTTGCAGAAATACTAGTATGGGGTCCAACCCACATATTGCTCTGTTGAAAGCACTGACATAAACAGCATAACAGATTAAAGACAGCCTCTCTCCAGCCCAATATGGACTACACCAAGGAACACTACAAAGGCTTTGACAAAATGAGAAACTATTTCCTATCCCCTGTTCAGCTGTCCTACATCATCTCTACTTCTATAATTATCTTTTTGACAACACTGACTGAAGAAGCCAGCATATTTTACTCTTCTAAGAGTTTTGGTATCTTGCTTTCCCAAGAGTTGTTCTTTCTGTATGTTGAAAAAATGAAAGAAGTATCTTTTTCAACTATTAGAATTCACGAATCCATGACTTTCTCTAATGTATACCATAAAGAGTATGAGGGTAATTTAACTGCTGTCATCTTATGCTCATTTCTGATTTCTATTTAGAAAAAAAAAAAGAAGACATTTTAACGTAATATACAAGAAGACTGAAGAAGACTGAAAAAAAAATTTGATCATTTTCATTTCTATATATTTATGTAGATTTCTTTTTTTTTTTTATTCTAATAAAACCAAACTATAAAATCAGGTTTCATATTCAGGTTTTGAACACTTCCTTGGATTGAAATATTATATCCACCAGCAGTTATCAATCAATCCTCAAACATTCACATATCAGTATTTGTGACATTAAACATTTTGAAAAGTTTCAGTTCCTGAAGATATTAATGGAAACAAACATACACATCCCAAAGTTCATCAGCTGCAATCTGACCTTAATTATCATGCAATATGAGCTTTTCATATAGCTCAGGTATTCTCTCTCTATAAATATATTATACTAAACAATAATATAAAAATCTAACCTGTCTTGAAGAGAAACAAGTGAAAACGAGCAAGAGGAAAAATAAGTGAACACTGAAGTTTAACAAACAGGAGGAACAAAGGGAGAAGAAGAAATGGCAGATCTAAGGTGAGGTTTGAATCTAAGGATGCCTGTCAGTATTTAAGAGGCATTTGGACAATGCCCTCAATAACATGCTCTAACTTTTGGTCAGCCCTGTAGTGGCCAGGCAGTTGCACCAGATGTCTGTTCCAGGTCCCTTCCAACTGAATACTTACTTTATAAATGTATTCAGCCACTACCAGGAAAACATGCCTTCCATAAATGATTTCGTTTTAGACAGATACCATTCTTTCTACAAACATCATGTTTCTCCAAATTTTCAGCAGCTAACTCTTCTCGCATGGCTGTATAGCACTATGACTTTACAACAGTGTCCTGCCAGTGAGGGATCATTTCCTAACCAGTGCAGATCCACTACTATGTGTTATAAAAAGGCTTAGAGGTATGACAGAGAGTTTCTGAGCTTGTTATGAACACTTCAAGATAAAGTATGTCAGTTCTAATGTAAAATGAAAGGCAGGAATATACATAGAAAAAAGAATTCAAAACAAACAGGAACAGTAAAATCTATTAGAATATATTTTCTATCCCACCTGCACAATGTCTCTTTCTGCAAACTTTCCTCTTGAAGAAATCCTCACTACATCCCCATCCAGTTCTTCCATAGCTTAAAAAAAAAAAAAAATTAGAAAAAAACCCTATGCATTCAGGCACACAACAAAATCATCTTACTGAGAAAAAGTTCAGACAATTTACACTTTAGAGCAACAAAACCAACAACTGTTACTTAGGTAACTCTTTTGAGAAAATGCATCATGTTTTGCAGCTATTTTGCACTTTTTCATGTTGACAATACATACTTTTTGTCTTTATTGTTGCCTTCAGAACAAAACAGACTATGACAAAGTCTTTATCCTTCTACCTCTCAAACTAGCAAGTATATCTGGTTTTCTAAGGTGATATATACTTTCATAGGTGGCGAAGAATTCATCTTCAACTGCTATTGTTACAGAAGATATCATAGGATACAGCAAAAAGAGGTAATAACTCACATTCATACTGAAAAAGCAGTATCTGCTAATGCACAGCAATGAGGAGTGCTTAAAAAAATATTAAATTTATTCGGTAACTCTTCTTGTATCTTCAGAGCAGGATCCAGGAAAACTTTTATCCAGATACCTGGAAGCTATTCTAGGTAGAAAGGCATACCTGCTCTCTTGTCAGTGCTGAAATGGATGGATCTCGGATCTCAGATTATTGCTCAGACATTGGATCTGCAATTCTACAAACCATCTTTCAGTGTGTGCTATGTATGCAGTGTATGAAAATCACAGCCTGCATCACTGAACTTCTCAGGGGTTTACAAACTGGGCTGAATTCACTGAAACCATCATTTCAAAACCTAGATCTTCTGAAGCAAGAACTAGAAAGCATAAATGACACTATCAGGAGCCAAGCTGAACAGAGCATATTTGTTCAAAGAAAAAAATTATTAGGTCTGCAGAGTATGTTGCCCCACGATGCTGCTGCAAAAACGTTCAGGTGTTCAAACAAGGAGACTGAACAAGTATTTTAAGGAGATTCACTAAAAATTTCCAAAATAGACATGAAGCACAACCTGCTCAGGAAACTCAAACCTAATAACAGTATTCAGGGAAGTATTGTATTTGCTTAGTCTGTTCTTAACATTCTCTAGGAAACCACCCATGGCCATATCAGATCCAGAATACTGGGCAAAACCGCCCCTGACGTGACCTGTTCCAGTCATCCTCACATCCTTTAAGTAAAGCTCTGCCAAATGTTTGTGTCATCTACCCAAGCTTCAGTCTTTTACCCCTCTGGTCGCCCCCAGGGACTGGGAGATCTAGGGAACAGTGACTTCTCTAGGGAAGAGGAGCAGCTTTGTCTACGGCAGGACTGAAGTTTCAGTGGCACCTGAATGTTAAGACAGTGCCTAAACACACAGCCTCCTGCACACACACTTCTTCAGACTCCACAGCAGACACGGAGTCCGTTGTTTTTTCCAGAAGGAATTTCTGCAGATGGAAAAGTTGTTTCTCTGCTCTCTTGGGCACTGAGGGACTACAGACTGTGCACAGGCCTAACGGGTGAATCTCGCTGAGGCAAGGATTATGGCTCCAAAGCTGGAAATTGTATCCTGCAGAACAAATAGAATCCTGACTTCAGAGAAGTGGTAGGGATAACACCTCAAGAACATGTCCTGACTGAGAAAAGGAGCCTGGGCAAATCTGAGGACTAGACAAGCAGAGAGAAGGGGAAAATGCAGTGGAGGGGGGAGAGAAAAGTAGGTAACATAGGACTATATTGGAATTCTCAGGAGTAAAAACTGAGTTTACAAATTTCTATCATATGCATTTATGAATACAAACTGTCTTTTCTCATTGATTTTGGCACCCAATCACCTGAAGTGTAAGTGGCCACCTGGACAATTTTTTCAAGGAATGTTACTTGAAGTTATCACTAATATACCACTTGCCAAAAGCATAAGAAAGTCAACTCCCAATAAATTTTTTTGTCTTATTTTTTCTTCTTTTTTTCATATACTCAGAATATTTGTACAAAAATTAACATGTACAGTCATTAGTCAACATTAAATATCTGTGGTAGTAGTACTAAGTATATTTCATGTACAGCAGAAGGCATACTGTCTAACCAGATGTACTAGAATTAAAAAGGAAGGATTTAGGACTTTGAGAAATAGACACACAGAGAATGTCTACACTTCATAGTGCAGTGATATATACAATGGCATTTAATAAGTTAATACAAATAATGGAAGCAGCTTAGTCATTGCAATAGAGAATGGTGTTCCAGAATATCCTATGAAAGAATGTCATTAACCTGGTAAATTTTTCTCCTGCTGTAACATTCTCTCTATGCTGCTACACAGTAGGATTCAATCCTGTTACCAAGTAAAACCCTGTTTAACCCAGATCACCTCAAATGTATTTATTTTTCTCAAAATTGTATTACTGCAGTAAGATCAATATTTCCACTCAACTGACACTTCACAAGGCATCTAAATATTTGTGTTGAAGAAATGTAACATTTCTTGAGCATACTTACTTTACTGTAAATGCTGAGCCCCCATATGGTTCTGTGACATGAACAGAGAGCCTGAGGGGCTACACAGCTCCACATGGTAGCTTGTAATCACACTGAGTTATCAATCAATCCAGCTGGAAATGTCAACAGCACTTACTGCTTGCTTCATATAGTGTTCTTTTAAAGAACAATATTTGTTTGAAAAGCCACATATAACTAAAATGTAAGCAAATCTTTAAAAATCTAGGAAAAAACCCCAGAACACTTACCATCAAACTCTGCTGGTCCTACGCCCACTATAATTATGGACATTGGAAGCTTTGAAGCCTTCAAAAGAAGAAGAAAGAGAGGTTTAATGCATTACATAACCTCTGCCTATAATATGAGATCTGAGAATAATCTGAACAAAAAACATGCAGAAATTATTTTTTAAAGAACAGTTTTTCCCCCCTAAAAAGTTGAGTCATGCACATTGTTTATGTGGTACAAAACATCTTGGATGCATATAGAAAGGGAGATGATTATTTTAATTCCTTTTCCCATTACCAAGTCTTTCAATAATATAGGATGCCAATTAAACACAACAAACTATGCTAGGATTTAATACTAATATGACAACTAAGAGGACAAATTTCTCTTAGAAACTTTTGTAAACTGACAATAATTGCAAATATGTACCTAATAACAGTCTGACATTTATTTAAATGTGCTTTGCTGTTTCTTGGTATTACACAGCTGCTTGGAAATATGGGACACTATTTTTCACATTGATCTTATGCCAATTTTTAAAAGAAAATAAATAATCTATTTGAGCAATATATATCTTATAGTTATTCCATCAATGAAATTTTATTCAAGTCAATCATCCATGCCACAAAGCAAACAAAGATACAGTACTGGCCTATGGTAAGATTTTTAATTTTAACTTAATCTTTTTCATTCAATGAAACAAGTCAAAGATGATATCTGGCTTTCCCTGAATAAACTCTCTGTAAAATCCTTAAAATTACAAAGGCACTATCTTAAACGTTGGACTCTCCTGCCCTGATAGTAGTACCAGTTTATAGAAATAACCTGAATCTGCCTCTGATGAAGAAGGCAACAACTAAAACTGAAAAACATCCATCAAATGTCAGGGTTGATAACTGCTACTTACTGAGATATTCTGATGAACCATGAAATGTTTACCATCATTTTAAACACTAAACAGAAGTATACACTGGCCAAAAAAATCACTTCTGATCTCTTAGAACAGAACACCTTCTGTTTTTCAGATTTCTAGAATCTTATTTCTTGATTGTAAGGAAAGCATCCTTTAAAGAGACTGCTACTCAGACGCAGGATTATGTGATACAATGAAATATGAAACAGTAAGTGACAAGGACAGCATACAGACAGAGTCAAACTTTTGCATATAAACTTAAGTGCTGGCATTTCCTGAATGACAGCATAACCTTTAAACAGCTTGGTAAAACAGAATGTGTCTGACATATATGCTGTAATGAGAAAGATGCCTAAAAGCACAATTAGTGTTAAAAATTGAAATATACTCTTTCTGAGTTTTATACACATCAAGTTGCATTGAACATCACTGCCCTTTTTAGTATTCTGGATATTATTAAGACTGAAAAAACTGCTATTGAATAGCATTTAATTAGCTCTGTCATGGTATACCATGCTCCTACTTCAAGAAATATGCAGAAAAATAAAGGCATCTTCATAAAAAGTCAAGACAACAAATATTCCCAAACTTCCACTTATTCCAAGCTAACAGCACATCTGCTGCATTCCCAGACAGTTGATGACTAACAGCCATTATTCCTGGAAATGAACTATTACTGAAAACAAGGTTTTTCTGTATGTCTTACTGGCAAATGAATTAATATTACGAAATATCAGTCAACTGCACTTGCTGGTCTCTTATGTACGGACCTCAAATAGAAGGGTGAGTTAGAATCAAGAGCTGTTCTTTCTTCCTCCCTGAGCCTTTTTTTCACCTAGAAGAAGCTTATCTGAAAGAAATTATGTTTCAAACTCCTAGGCTGGACTAGAGGATGAAATTCCAAGCTAAAAGCTTATTTATCCCATTTAAAAGTGAGAGTCACTTCATCCTACTTGAATATTGAAGGCTGGAAGAGGAAGGAAACTGGTACCTTGGAACACAGTTTTAGCTTTGGGTGTAAAAACCTTTCAGGTGGGCTGTCAGAGTCCTTACTAACACACAGGTTCTGTCCACGTGCTGCTGGCTGGGGCTCGAGGGCACCCTGCTCCTCAGTGACAGACAGAACACTTGGGCAGTATTTCCACGTGCACCCCACACACTGGAAGGATACTGAATCTCTACAGGAGGTAGTGAAAGTGGGTCTTCAAAAATACGCCACCTAACTCTACACTATTCACTTCAACATGATGCTCCGTTACTTTAATGTAGGCCTTTGTCTCACCACTTTGCTATAAACTATTTGGTAGAGATCTTTTCCAATTATATCTAGAAGTGTTTCTGTGTCTACTTTCATCTGAAATTTCCCAGGGGCAAAAACAAAATAGAATCTGATCATAATACAGAATTACTTATACACATGGCAGTTTTGTAGAGAATACTGAAAATACTGAAAATAATGCAGAAAGTGAGAAACAAGAATTTTCAGACTTCTAGGGGACTATTTTGAGGGAAATCAGGTGACTGGTATGCTTGCCATTCAGAATCAGAAAGCTGGGGGCAGTTTTTAAAAAGCATGTGGGTCAAAGCTGTCTGCAATTACAAGAAAGATAAAGAATAGTTCACTATGCAAAACTGCACGTTGGGATGAGCATGAGGAAGGAGGAGACAAGAGGTAGATGAGGAAAATCATATGAACATACAGTGTTAGAGGGAAGAGTATCATTTCCCCCAGAACACTAACTAAGCTGAGGTTTAACTTTTGCTTTCTTTCCATCTTTATGCCCAATAATCTTTTGCTGTTTGGTAAAAATGGGCAATTATGGAACAAATCTAGTGCCTGAAATATTAACCAATTTATTTTATTGCTTAAAATATGAATGCCTAGAAATAAAATTCTTTTAAATTTCAACACTTTCAGCAAAACTTACATTCACTATGGATTCTTTTGTCTGAGCCATATCAGATATAACTCCGTCTGTAACAATGAGAAGAACAAAATACTGGGAGCCATCTTTTACTGAAGCAGCATATCTATGGGAAGAAAAATCAACATTACAATAGTAAAAAAACCCACCTTCATAGAAGGAATTAATATGAAATTGAACTGTATTTTTAAAAATTGACTATCAAGGACTAATGAAAATAATGCAGTGAATTTAAAAAGTAAAGACATTCATGGACATTCTACTTTTAAATGAGAACGTTGAAAAATCATAATTAATACAACATTGATATTGATAACCTGCATGCTTTATATCAGTGAAAAATGGGAACTGCATCACTACTGAAAGGAGCACAGACAATGTCATTTATAGGACCATGAGTTATTAGAAAATCTAAGTTGTTTAATAGTTATTACCTATGGGGAACATAGCTTGGCATGAAGGGTATACATTAATATTGAATGACTGGGTTTATAGCACAAATAAAATTTATCAGGTATCAACACATTGCATGTTTTTTTCTTTTTTTTTTCCCTCATCTTCCAAAAACAGGTTACTTACTGTTGACCTTTATTGCAGATTTATAGTTCACATTTATATGCACATTTTTTAAATGGCTGAACATGCACCCTACAACCCTGGCTTAGATATTCATCTCTTTGCACCACCCACAGATGTCCTTTGAAGACTCAAGCTTCCCCCTGTGCTGTACACAAAAGCAAGATAAAATACACCCAGTGCCGTTCCCACCTCAGTCAAAGGACCCAAGAAGCAACTGCTCTTTGAAAATGAGCAGTTTTTGAAGGTTTGGAAAGTCTTGAAAGAGAGTGAGTCCATAGCAGACCCACTAAACTCTATGGCCTGCACAGAAGAACATTTTTTTGTGTCAAGCTGGCTGCTCTGCCTGTTGCTTCACTTGACAAGAGCCGCTACAGTTCCGGCTTTTATGAAGGCTCTTGGAGCTGTGAGGGAATCGAGAAGTAGAACTTGGTGATAAAATAGCAGTGAGTTGTATAGGGAGCAGTAAAAGAAAAAAATTAGTTGCCACAGGAATACTTTCGAATCCATGCCCAAATACATAATAGGATTGTCAAAAAACTCACCACTTTTTTGGTCACTGAACCTGAAAGGCCTGGGTCAGTGAACAAGGTATGTTCCAGTGATGGTCAGGATGGTTGCATATGCTTAGAAAATTCTAACTCTGATGATAACACACTGCACTTGCAAGTAAGTACTGCTGATAAATACAATTCTGTAACCACAACATTTACAGGAGTGTGGAAGAAAGCTACAACTCACAGAAAGCCATCACCTTCCTCCCTCTCCCTCCCCAAGATGCAGATGGGGAGAGAAGCCGTACAGGCAGTGAACCTGTTGAATATCATCTATTTGGATCCTGGCAGTAGGGACTGGTAGTTAAATATCTAGATGAGCAAGACTACTGTGGAGTACCATGTGGAGACTTATTTTATTTTGTTTTCCCACAAAGCTTATAATCTCTTCAATGATGATTGCAGTGACAAGTGACAAGGTATTATGAGAGAGCAAAATAAACATTTATTATCCTTTCTGAGCACTTAATACTGTCTACACACCCACACTGAAGAAACAGAATAGAAATTTGGTTATTTCAAGTTTTCCACAGACTAAAATGTCTCAAAGTCTTTTGCAGGAGAGATCTTATATGTGGATGGGAGATGAGAGAACACACTAAGTTGAATCTGGTGTAGTTTAGATAACTCCCTAACTGGGGGAAGGATAATAAAATCATTATCTGCTTAATGAGCTGCTGAAGGGTTCTGAAATCACAATAGGATAATAATATCTGACATTTTTAACAGAAATTTCAGAGGCATACTTTTAAGTAGGATGTAGAAGAAAGAAATTTTTTTGAGACTGAAAGTAGGTTCAGAGACTAACTGCAGGTCAATACCATGTCTATGGGAGTCAAGAGAATAACCAAGAAATTGAACCTTGTAGGAAAATGATGTTTCTGACAACTGGACTGGTACACAGATTGCCCTAGGGATGATCATGCAGTAGAAATCTTTGTGAAGATACCTAGCTTTCCCACTATAATGTGGTGTGATTTGATACCAGGAGGAGCTCCCAAAGTTTGCAACAACTTGATATTTAGACAAAAGTTCAGCAGAAGGACTACAAATGCTGGTGGACAGGCTTCTGTCATTCTCCAAAAATTGACTCAATATTCTTGACAAACAACTGGTGAGAAAAACTCAGTTTATGCCAATGCTTTGGTAAAACTAGATCCAAAATGTCAATTTTTGCAGTGAACAGCAGGCTTGAGGTTAATTGCCAAGTTCTGAGCCAGGCATCTCAGCTGATATGACCAGTCATGAAGATGAAGGAAGAGCCAGAAAAGTCGATGGGTTGATTTCCAGGTAACGTGGCCAATGCAGACACTGAGTGCCACGTGTATGGAACACTGGAGGGATCATGTCCAAGGTTATGTCAAAGATCATGTCAAAGATTAAAGGAGACAGCTACTTGCTAATGACAAGCAATGTAATATACATGTACATAATTTTAATGGTATGATCTGAAGATGAAACAACTAATCCTAGTGATAAATTGCTGAAATCAGCTATCTAGCCATGCTAGGGTGCACAGAAAATTCTTTGCACCACAAAATTTGCAAATTAATTTTTACCTGTCTGTAGAACTAACAATAGCAAAAACAGATAGAAAAAAAATATTTCTTGCTACAACAATTAGCTATTTTGCAAGCTCATAAACAAAACATTAACACTACAATGATTTACACATCCCTACTTCTTTATTTTGTAAACAAAAGTTTGTTCTCTGTGTCTATAAATAAAATAAAATTTCTTCAGGCAGTTACTCAGCTAAATCACCCAAGCCATATCACTTTCCTACATAAATCCATGGAGGTATTCTACCATCAAGATCTTGTCTGCCAAAATAAGGCAACATTATCATTCTTAAGAAACTTCTATAAACACAAGAAGTGTTTTACTTTGAGAAGTTAGATGAGATGTTGCATAGCAGCACCATGGCTCCCCAGTGGTGACTGCTGTATTACTGCCCTAAAAGTACCACTACCAGCTGGGAGGTGCTGGCAGAGATGCTGGAAGATTCTGTTGATGTTTTGGACATTTAGAGATTAGAGGAACCACAAGTAAAGAAGCTGAATTTTATAAAAATTTTTGATAATTTATGTATTTTCTGTGAAGCAATAATTCTGTGCTCTAAAGGACAAAAAAGGAACATGACATGATAAAAACTGTCTTTCATTATGATTTCTGCAAGATTTTAACACAGGGTGGTCAACTAGATCACTTGTATTTCTTTTTAATCTGCAATGAAATACTAATTCTGCATAATACTAGCACACGGTCTTCAAACCTACTCAAAGGTACAAGTTAATCACGTTAGACTGAATAAAAAAATCAACTGTAAATGCCTTTCTCTGGAATTGTCAGCCTTTTATATGTAATAGTTGTACTGACGCAAGAAGTTTCTGCGTAGTACCAGTTGTGATGCTTACCTGGCTACATGATTAATTACAGGAGCAAAGTTTGTTGGTCCATAAAGCTGTACAGATTTTAGGCTCCTGTAATATGCCTCCATTACACCATCAATTCCGTGGCAGTATGGATTTTGAGGGTTTCCATTCTAATGAAAATAAGAGATGATTAATGACTAAGAGTAATTTTGAAGTAAAAATTATGTAGGTTAATGAACACTACCCAGCGCACATTTTTAAAAGGCAAAGACCTAAGCATTCTAGGATTTATTCAGAGAGTTTACTACAAATGCCCAGTGTAAGTGCCATGTCTCTTTGTGAGTGTTAACTGCTGAGGTAAGGAGGTTCTACCAGCCTCCAGTTACACGCAGTCTGAATCACTGGAACTGGCTCCTAGACATAAATAGCATCTTCAGTGTAATTAAACACTCTTTCATACATGCAACAGTAACAGGCATTTCCCTGTGTGGGTTTAAGGTATGAATTACACGTCAGATGTAAAACTGTAACCATGTGCAGGAGCACAGTTCAGGCACAATGATTTATTCTTTTTAGAATGTGAAAAAAAGAAATGGCAGCCAGATCCTGATGTTCATACACTATGAGAGTGTAAGGTAAACTATAAACTTCTCATTATTTTGGTACAGTATTTCTGCATTGGAAAAATTGACTTTTGACCTGATATAAACACATGAAGAAAGGAATTGGCACTTTGGGAGCCCACATAATGACTAGTACTGTAAATTCCTCAGGTAGTAATTTTACACCTATCCCCATAATGACTCCTTAATGAGGATACCTATTTACAGATGGCAATACAAATATGCAAGCTAAATTCCAGCCCCATGTCACACCAGGCAAATAATCTATGTAAGGCTTCAAAAACCTTTCAAATCATCTCACTCTCCTTCATATGCCGACACCTCTTTGGCTCAGCGTGCCAGTATCTCGTTCTGAGGTATACTCTACCTCCCTGTGAATCTAGAAAACCAAAGGGGATTTTTCATAAAACTGGTCTAGAACATTAACAGAGAACTGAAAACACTGCTTATCGTTACATGGGAGACACCTATATATGTCTGCATATGAAGGAAGGAAATATATATATTATATATAAATGCATATATACATATATACATATACAGGTGGTGCTTTTTCTTCTTCTGTAAAAGCACCACAATGGCTGATAAATTAACTGATTTAATTTTAGAAACATCCTTGAAACTGAAAGATGTATCAATATGTTTGAACTTGCTACACAAAGTCCAAAGAAAGTCTGTGACTTAAATGAGTATCTGCAATTGTACCTGTTTTAAATTACTGTGTGGAAAATTTTCCTCGAGGTAAGACATTGTTTTCCAGCACATGCAGACAGAAGAAATACACATTTACAGTCACCAATCTTCTGCCATGTCTTTGTTACTATCTGATTAAAACTTACCTGATACATCTGTATTTGCTGTAAATCTGATAACTTTATCCGACTGTGAGATGAACAAAAACCTCAAATAAGTATGTAGATAAAACATCCACACTAATCACAAGCATCAGTTATACCAGATCAACCTTTCTGTCAAATTCTGGCAGATTTTATGTTTGCAATTTAACTGACACATGAACCAATCTCAAGATTTGTTCTTTTCACCTCAGCTTATTGTCCACTTAGATATCCCTATGTCTGTGGGCTAGTAGCCTGTGAAAGATAAAGAGATCCCAGAAAATGAGACAGAACAATAACAATAATAATATCTTGGATCATGATTTGTTTGCTTCTTAAAATAGATTAGCTTCAGTCTGAAGTCTTTCAAGCATCTGTTTCTCAAACTGCTACAGCTGAGGTTAAAGATGATTACTTTTCCTTATTACAATTTTTGGCCTACAGGCACTTCTTGACTCTGGATTTCTCTCAGCAACTTCACTATGACAAAAAAATTTGAAACAGTTGTTTAGAATTAGCACAGAAGAATTACCACATTCTCTGTCCTTTACTTGTCCAGTAACTGCTTAAGACTGCAACCTTAACTTCCAAAATTTTGTTATAGTAAAGTAATTCAAACAATATAAATATATTTATTTACTTACCAGTGCAAATTCATGTGATACTCTTCCATCTGGAGGCAGTCTAGCTCCAAAACCTAGAGCTGGGAACATTTTGTCACTATCATAATCCTGAATTATTTCACCAACAGCCTTCAGTGCCATGCCATAAGCATTCAGCTGATAGGGATTCATGTAGTGCAGTGAAGTTGGCTGTGAAGGGTTACCTGTTGAAGCAAGGATCAGATTTACTTTAAAATTGAACCACTTTAGAATTTTCTCTCTTAAAAATTGTAAGCTTTATCAGATAAAAATGCAGTGTTCTGAATACATTTTAATGGTAGGAGTTTTTTAGTAGTTCTGAATACATTTTAACAGTAGCAGCTGTATTTCAGCATTGAAGGGGCAGCAAGAAACTTGTAGATTTGTGTAATTTATACACTTTAAAGATGACATTTACAAAAGCATTATGACATTCTGAAACCAGCTTTGGAGCAGGATCACAACTGATCTCTGCTTCACCCCACTTCAGCCTCACTCTACCTGAAACTCTTTTTCCCCTCTCAATGGGTTCTTCTAAGTTTCCTGCCAGCAGTTACAAAAACGAAAAATAAACAAAAAGTACACAGATATTTGCAAACTGCTTATAGTTATTCAGTTTTAGACGTAGTTTTCCCAACTTTTATCTGTTCTGTTTGTCCTGCTTTTCTAGACAGGAATTGGCCCCCATCTGCTGCTCAGCTAAACGGAACCCTGAGTCCAGGCGATGCCAGCTGAACACTGAGACAAACACACACATATGTACACTTAAAACTGAACACAGCACCAACATACACAAGATGTTTATTTTTATTCTTACCATTGGAGGCTGTGAAATCAATAGCAACTGTGAAATTGATTTGGGTTCTGTAGAAAAAACAAACAAATCTTTATTAATAGCTGTACTGTTATGTAGAAAAATAAACACGAGATGGTAACATCATTTGTGGACAAACTGTGGGACACTGACTTCTAATAGAGGAAATAAACACTGAAAATACTCTTATATAAGGTTACAGCTGAGGGCTACACAACCATATTTTATTAACACGCTGAGAAACAGTTACTTGACTCCATCCTTCCTTTTTTCATTGTTTATTAAAAATCCTAAATAAATCATTAATAAGAACTTAACTTCCATAAATATGATTAATTCATTTTCAACAGTAATACTGATTTTTCCTTGAACATATTTTAGCCCTGGTCATGCAAGATTTTGACAAGAGAAGTAGACTTTTACTAATCTGCTCCTTTCCTTAACACTAAAACTTTGGAGAGGATATCATAGTTTGTGGCAGGGGACTTCTTTCATGTGAACAAAATCAATGCTCTGAGTGAGCATATCATGGTAATTCTTGGAAGACAAAATTTATCTGGAAGCAGGAATATCAAGATTTGTATTTTGAACAGTAGCTGAATAAAGCAATTATCATGCAGGGGCAACATGTTAGGATAGACTTACTGTATTAAAAAAAACCAATTTACAGACTTTTACATAGTGACAATCCAATTAAATGCAATTCTATTCTGCAACTTCCTTCAGGACTAAAAGCTGTCATTCTGGAGATAATCTCTGAGCTGGCAAGGCTTTACCATGAAAAATAACTTATCTTTTACATCTTCCTTCAAATTCCTCCTCTCACTGTGTGCAATTATGAACTTAATGGCCAAATTAGCAAAGATTACAGCTCTTTGATAGTTACCGAACATAGTTAACACATGCACATTTAGATTAAACATTAACACTGGCACCTGGCCTTGCAGGAGTGGTCTTACTGCTCAAATAACTTGATGTGCCCAGAGAAAGTACTATTTCTTTCACTAAAAGTTGTGTATGAAAAAGAGATTCACACAGAATCATTCCATTATACTGATCAAGGCCAACACAAATTAAGCTGGGTTATGTGTGGACTCTATTTCCAAAAGTAAGTAAAAGACGTATGTCTCAAAATGCTCTGGCCTCAATATGGACTTCAACTAAAAAACCCCCCAAAGCTGCTTCCATCTCTGAGCAGTTCAGAGGTCTAAGCTTTATGAGAGAAGTTTTCTGCCCATACTTCTGCATCCTGCTTTATGCAGTTTCACAAAAAAAAAATTTAATGGCATGACAAGTCATATTTTGTTTTATCTCTACCCATATATCTCTACCCATGGCCTGCCCCATGACTTCCTAATCACAATGTCCTTCTGTACTGTCAGTCAGCTGTAAGGATAAAGATCCTAGGAAGTGCATGTCAATTAGTTTTCTACCAGAATCAGTACACTGAACAGTGGTTTCCCTCAGTTAAGAAAAATTTAGGAAAAAAGCCAAGAAAGCCTAGTATAATACAGTAACAGCTATAATAATGAATACTATGATTATTAGTATAACTATTAATATTATCATTATAACTATAATAACAACAACTATTTCTAAATATATACTTAGGGTTATTATTGGCATTGCTAAGCAAAACTGCTTTTGGGCTCCCTGTACTTAAATTTTAAGGGTTTCCAGTGTAGTGCAATGTTTGAATAGTAAAACAACACTCCTCCAAGCACTACATGTCAGGTACATCAAATACAGAAATCCTCCTGCATGCTGAAGAATGTGTCACTGTGAAAAAAGGTATCTTAAAAGGAACAGTTCACCTCACAACCACAGAGCAAGCAAAGTGAAACCTGTCATCTTTTAATTAGAGCTCCATTAGTACTGATATACGTAGGGAACAAATTAAGCCTGAATATAATTTTTGACTAGGCTTGATAACATTTGTAATGATTACAGTTTTTTAAACAGTACACTGGAAGGAAACATGGATTTCCCCCTGTGGCTTCAGAATGACAACCAGCTGGTCTGTCAGCGGGGGGGAGCAGTTGAAGGCTTGAGGACCACTTACAGCACAGAACCCTACAGAGCTGATGGAGTAACTAACGCTACCAAGAGGCTGCCTCCTCTCCATGACACCCAAGTCCCCAGTGTCACTTATTTTATCATTTCCCCTTTGCAGATGCTCATTTGGCCAAATGCCGTAACAACATAAAGAAGATTTTTCAGATAAGTCTCTAAAAGATCTTCCTCTTACATAGTTTTATCACTCCTTGACAGTCTTCAAGGACACAAGAAATACACGGCAAATCCTCCAAAGTACATAGCTGTGGCAGTCCTTGCTTTGTAACTGTTTGCCGTGCCAGGCCTCCTCTGAACATCAAATATGCCTCCCATTACAGTGGATGGGGCACTGCCTGGATTAAAACAGCTGTCATGAAAGGAGTTCTGAATTTCCATTTTGTCCATTCAATACAGTTCAGTTAATAATGTATTTCCAAATCCTTTTGAATCCAAAAAAATGAATGGGTGTTCATTTCCAAAGACCTGAATGAAGGTAAGGCTTTTAACATAATGGGAAGAAAATATTTGCTCTTATCTTCCACTAATCTGGGACAGAAGAGTCAACAAGATTTTTGAGTTGCAAAAGGATTCAGCTCCTGAATTTTACTATTTTACAAATGCCTAGCTCAGTCCATTTTTTTAATAAGTTGAACAGACTAGAAACTTTTGCACAGAAATATCTTTTTTGTCCACTAAGTCCTGGAGCTTTGTGGATTCTGGTCTCTCTTCCAGACAAGAAAAAAGAGTAGACTATAAACTAGGCTTGACAATCATTCCTGTAAATTCAGTTGCATTCCTTTTCAAGGCTGTATCCCCTACATTCCTGAGCTTATTCATTTATTTTTTCATATATATATATATGCATATAACACAGGAATATGTTATTAACTGCTAATTGCCAGGAAAAATATGACTTCGAAATAAACATTATTTTTAGCACAACATACCTACTTTAAATGAGGGAAGGTCAGTGTGGCAAAATACATGATTAAGTATCAAGATATTAGGAAAAGCCAGCTAGTAAGATGGCATTACTTGATTAAATATTTAGATGCAAAAGAGACATCCACCTCTTTCCTGCCATACTGCTACAAAATCCAGTCTTACGTAGTAAAGTAGAATTCATGGGCAAACTGCTACTTCAGTCTCCAAAGTTTATTAAGAAAACAGCAGTCATATTGGTAATACTGGTAACGGTTCACCCCAATTAAACAGATGCAGATGCAAAACATAAATTAAATCAATACTGTACAATTTGTTACAGCTGAAGCTGTCAAGATATCCATTACATCTATATTAATTCTAGGCACCTCAAGTGAATTATAATGGAAGATCTGAACATGAAGTATTTCACAAGCATCCATTTATGGAAGAGCAAATATTGTGCCTACTGCAGAATCAGTCGTCTTGCCTATCTAAATGGAAGAAAAACAGGGAACTAAAAAAAACCAATTTTGAAGGACATGATGGGAAACCAGACTGATTAATGACAAAACCTTCTCTTCCCCCTTCCTTCAAAAATCTGTCAACTGGACTGCAACTGATATGTAGTAATATTAAATGAGGCAAAGGAAGGGAGAAGCCAAGAAAATAACTGTGAGTCTGAGCCTCCTTGTCATGTTTATATAACTGCATATGTTGCAGAAAGAAAGGTAGGATTGTATACAAGTACTTCTGCAGTTTTCACTGGCACGTACATAGAAATAATTGTATGAATCACTAAAAAAGATTCTATATAAAATAAATAAATGGTATTACTGCTCATACTTTTAAACACTGAGCATTCTACTGAATTATATTCCTTTTTTGTAAAAAGGGTGGGAAAAAGCTGAAGTGGAATTTACGAATATCACAAGTCTTCCTTGATTTGCAGTTAGGGAGATATATACAAAATATCAGTAAGAACAATACAATATTACTGTATTGAAAATTTCTATGATTTGTCCATAGAATGTAGATAATTATGTTTATTAACTTGTAATATCTCAGTGAGGAATGTGATAAACCACCCTGAAAAGATTACATTAGCAGCCCCTATATTTTTTTCTTTCCAAATTTAGATACAAAACACAATTGCTCAGTTCTTTGTACATGCTCTCCTTGTAGGGATGAATTTATAATAAATGGGGAATAAGATGGTCATGGCATATATGTACAAAACACTTCAAAGAACAAACAGCTACACTGGAGGCAATACTGTTTCTTCGTGCATTTGTGCATACACAGACTTCAATCAATACAAAGTTCTGGTAAACATGGATGGATGGCCATTTTCTACTTCTGACAAAGTCCACAACAGGAATGCAGAAATGCCACTGTTGAGAACAAAAGCAAAACTTGCTTTTGTATATTGCTACTGTCAAGACACAACATGGACTTCTTTTTTATTTCAGTAATAAGTTTGTTTCTTCACAGGTAATCAATGCTTTAAAAGACGTGGAAACTATACTCAGACTATATGCCCCAAAAATCCCTATAAATGCCTAGGAATGTGTAACAAATTATTTCCATTTATTTCAGAGAAGAACAGGGATGCTAAGAGCCAGGAATATCTCAAATTTGATCCCATTTCCAGGCACGTTCTAGGGTAAGCCATTTGATACTTCTGTCTCTACTTCCCTTTAGGGAAAATGACAATAAATGAGAAACTGAACATGTTTAAAATTTTAATTAATATTGAAAAAATGCCTTTGAAGGGGAAAGGGCTCTAAATAAATGCCAATACGAAGTACACCAAAACTCATTATAATCAGAAGAAGTAGACAGCATTTTAATAATTTAATAATATATAGATAATTCCCTTTTGGTTAATCGAATTTTCTCTGGCTGATCAGAGGTCATTACTCTTTCTCTGTGTTTTAGTATCAATACCAATCCCAACACTGCAAGCACAGTTCCATAATTTAGTAACTATCTGCATGTTTTATATAGGAAAGTACAGCCCCTAAAATGAGGAAACAATACAGCTCCTTACAGATGCTACTTAGAGTCATAAACAAATAGTACATAACCAAATTATCAGTGAACTATAATGAGATTGTGAAAACAAGAAAGGTTTGTTGCTAATCACATACCCGCCTTTAATATAGTCAAGGAATGAAACTTCTGTTTCAATTAGGAAGGAAAGCAATGTTACCTGAAAGCAAATAAAAGAGAATCAGACATGAATTGTGTGTTTCCCAGCTGAACAAGTAGAGACATAAGCACATTGTTTTTCGAGTTCTGTCCTTAAGACGTAATTTCCTACAGTATTAAGGGAAAAAAGGAGATTAAAAAAGATATTAAATAATTTCAATAGGCAGTTCTTGAAAGAGAAGAGACAAACTGTGAAGTCTATAATTGCCTTCCTTTTCTTTATTTCAGGAAAAGGTAAGTGGCAGAAGATGGTGTTCCAGAGCAGGTTACCACATGCATGTTTTCTGATCTCTCTGTACTACACTTACAAATGAGTATTACAGGGTAGATGATAATGCATCTATTCTATGAGCATTTCAACACTGTTTAAATAACTCAATTGCAATTCCTTATGTAATTACTCATCTCACATTAAAAGTGGTATTGAGTATTGATGCAAGCTAAGAATGCAGAAATCTAGTAAATTATACACATATAGGAAATATATATAAAATTTTTAAAGTGGAATATATATATAAATAGAAACAGAAGACATTTCTGCAGTCTGAAATTTTATCATTCAGAAATTTTATATATCCAAAATACAGAGAACCATCTAAAAGTGTTAATGGCATTTTCAGCAATTGAGTCACAGAAATATAAACTCAAGTGGAAAAGATCCAGCATTTAAGATCTTCATATAACATGCCATATTTATGAAGCAAAGAATTCAAATTATTTTATTTACAAAGTGACACAAAACTCTCTCATGATATAAGTGTATAGTATAAGTGTAAGATATAAGCAAATTTTTTATCAGATGCACTGAAAACATGTTAAAAAACGGAAACAAACAACTCTCAAAGTGACCAAAGCATTTACTTACATCCAGACAATGACTACCAATGCTTCAAGTTTTATGGAGTGAATTTTTCATTTCACTACTAGGCTTTATTTGAAACTAACCATGTATTCTGAAACATTTCTGCTTAGTATGTCATTTGACTGTCTGAATTTAAAATTAAGCCTTAAGTAATAATAAATCGAGATGTGTACTGTATGTACATAGTCCTTAAATGCAGCAGTGAGAGAGCAGTCAGTGATCTATATCCACTTTAAGTTCCCCAGAAGTCCACCTCCTATTAATGAAAACTATGGCCTTGGTGCCTGGCTTGAAAATTTAGAAATTTGTGGGATAAAGAATATCTTGGGTGAATGATGAGGGGGAGAAAAACAAAACTGCAGGCAAACACTTAAGAAAGTGACCATGTGGAGAAGCAGAAGGGAAGCCTGAAGGACTACTGGAAGTAAGGGCAAATGGGGACAGAGATGACTTGATAAAGAAAGGAAATTACAGAACCAACAGAAGAGAACATAAGTAAAGAAGGAAAAATGAAAGAAAATTGCTGTTTATTGGAAATTTTGATGTCATTGGAAGTAAAGAATAACAAGACTGTTGATTTTGTCTGTTCAAACATGAGTAAAACATGTTCTTTCAAATGCAGACAGATACTTGTGAAGATGTTAAAATATTTTAAACCAAACTCAACAGGAAAATTGAACATGAAAATACATCCTTTTTCTCTTCGGTACCCCAAGCCAGATGTCATACCTACAATTCTGAGTACACTTTTAGCACTGGTTGAAAATAATCATTTTACGTAAGTTTCTGATTCACTAATTTAACATAATAGAACTTTATTTTAATGTGATAGATTTTAGTAAAAGGAATATGTTAGCAAAAAATGAATTATCTAATGAATTAGATATTGTATGGTAAACTTTAATGGGCAAGCTGCTTCTGCCTATTTTTTACAATTTAAAGCAAAGGTAGAAAAATATTTATTTTTCTACTGATGAACAGACTTAGATAAGAATGTAAGGATGTCGAAACATTCCTTCAAGGATGTACTTCAGCATGAAAGTAGCCGTACTGACTTCAGCGGAGCTGTTCATGTAGAAAAAAACCACATGCTGGATGTGTTTTCAAAAAACGTATCTTACACCTGATTAGGTTTTCCAATATACAAATCCTCAATATTTATCTTCACTTTTTTGTAAATTATGTTCTGAACATCATGGATGCCAGGGCATGGAAGCTGAGCAAGTGCTGAAGGGAAATATTTGCATTCCTAGCAAGTGAGAATAGAACATGGAATACAAACAAAAAGACAATAAACTCTCATCTCAAACAATACTAACAGATCTTGCAACATAAATTTTTAAAATCCTGTTGGTAATAAAAATGGTTGATTCTTTCTGGTTTACCCATGATAAGCATACTAGGTTTTAGTGATGCTAGCTCAGCAGACAAATTTAAAAAGAAAATTGACTTAAAAATGTTCAGATGTGTTTCAGATAAAAATTAAGAGTGTTCAGTCCAATAATTTGCATTATTTGATTGGAATTTTGGTAGAGCTCATTTTGGAAACCAATGGCAAATTAACAGCACACTTGGATACATTTTATATCAGACTCTTCAAATTAAAAAAAATCTGAAAATAAATGCTGTGTAACAGTAAACAGTTTATTGTGGCCTTCACAGAAGGTTATATTCTAATCCTGTTATGGGTCAATTACAGTCTGTTTTATGCAAAAAGAAAAACATCCAGTAACACAAAATATATTTACTTACTGTTCCAGAATTAACATACTTTTTCTTTTTTCCTTTTTTCTTTGGATTTATTACCTAGAAACAAAGACACAAACATTAAAGCAGTATGATCTAAAATAAAGATAAAAGTGTTAAGGTGTTTTCAATGCAGAAAGTATTCTATTTTCAGTGGATTCTAAATGTATTCAGCATCCTGCTTCCTGATGCATCTTGACGCTGGGATATGTGCATGTTGAAAACCAGCGAATTTATCTTCATGGTACCTGCCAGGCAAGCCAGTGCTGGCACTCATATTTAACACATTATGAACAGGGGCAACAGAGGTGAGAACGTTCATTATAGCTGAGTGCTCAGTGAAACACTCTCTGAATTTTCACAAGATTCTGCATTTTTTTGCATTCCTGATTCCAGTGTTTTTGTGTATGGTGTCACTACTTTGTCATCTCACATTCCACCTCCTCACAATCCAGTTAATCTGTTTCCATCTTCTCCTCAGTATTATCTGAGAAACATGAGAGTTGTTCTACTCCCAATTTCTGTACTTGGTGCAATGACAGGATCTGTCTGACAGGAAGAGTGAATTTCATGAAATAAATAATTTCATGAAAATGTCAAAGACCACCACCTGACTGGAATATAGGAGTTGTGGTGGCTCAATGCACTCCCCATGCCCAGGAATCTTCATAGAACTGGACTACAAAGCATTAAACAGTTTTCTTGAATGTCTGGAACCCACACCTATACAATTTCTCATGGTAGTCACCAATAAAAATTGTTTCCCTTCTGAATACCTAACCATTCAAAGGCAAGTCTCAGTTAATTTCATTACACACATATTAAAATGTATTCCTGCTTTTTCAGAAATGCACACAGAATTAGAAGCAAAACATTATTTTGCTAATTAGGTTGCTCAACTATCTCCTATACAACTAGGAAACTCAAAGCCTTGTGGCTTACTGCCAAGTTTTACTGTAAACTACTCACAGATGTTCTGCAAATGATAAAGAATGACGCCATTCCCAATTGAAATCTTAGTCACTTATCTGTTATTTAAGTATTTAAGCGATTTTGCCTGAAAATGGGAAAAATAGTAATACTTTTCTTCCAAAAATTCTCTCCCCCTAACCAAAATGAAATTACATTTAAAGGTCCTATTCCTTGCCCAACACAGAACAACTGTGAAATGTCAGGCAAGAAGAGATAACTATCATTTGAGGTCTTCCCACACAGGCTGGACAAGTGACTCACTGTTTCCCCCCAGTACACCACACTCTTGTTATACTACAAGTCTTCCTCAAAGGTTTTACTCCTTTACGTACATGTAAGCCCTTTAACAGTTAAAAAATCCCAAGTAACTCCTGTCCCCTGCATTTAAGTGTTTTGACTGATGAGCAATGGATTAAATCTGTGTAATGGTGATTATTAAACAATGCAGTAATTCTTGTTGAACCCAAAATCTTAGCCAGAAAGCGACTCCTGCTGACAATTGCTCAGAAGAGGAAGATGAAAGTAACAGGCTGCCTGCCTGCCCTGTGGCAGTTCATCCACTGCTCTCCAGAATTCAATGGTCAGGCCTGAATTAGCAGCATATTGCTTGCCAGCAGTTATTAAATGCCAAAAAGGAGATTCATATGAACTTCCTGCTTCAGGTAACTTGACAGTTGGCTTCTTAGGAATTGTGAGAAACTGCACTAGAGCTTAGAGAGAAATATCATGGGAAAGAAGGCATCTACTTGGGAGCAAAGATGACTTAATTGACAGCTTGTTTCTTTCCTGTAATTTCAGGTACTGTAATTATTATAATATTTACGTGTTTTTTTCAGATTTCAGATAACTTTATAAATTAAACAACAGTTTTTAGCCTCTGAAAGTTTTACACCCCTGCAGGAACCTAGAAAGCAACATGAACCTGCCTATTAAAAAAAAAAATCTCCATTGAAAAGAGGTGGTTCTAGTTATGTTTCTAATCTGAAGATATGGGACGCTCACTCAAAAACAAGTTTCTCTACCTGCCTTGGGTTAGTTTCTAAATACAAAACTTTTAAAAAATAATTTGTCCAGTCTCTTTTGTTCTGATACTGCACAGACTAATCAAGTAAAAGCAGTACCAAAGCATGGAGAACTGCAGTGTGGGGAGGCAAACATGAGATGCTCAGGAGACACACGCTGTCACTGGGGGCATGATATTGATATTATACTTAAGAAACTGAAAAATTACTTAAGATGTTATGACAGAACTTTCCTGGTAGGGTAGGATTCATATCAGTGATACAACAGGAGAGAACATTTTCGCTTCACACAGTAATCTGTGTTGTGACACTACTCCTAGGAAACTACTGTAAATTACAGTAACTCTGGGGTTGATTTTGGATCTAAATAAGAAAAAACCCCATGGCTTTCAGTTATCTTTGTCCTGCTGTGCATGGCACCACCTTTGCTCATCTCCAAAATAAAGTGCAGCACATCACTGGAGCATGCTCCTTCCCTGCCTTGCATTAGTGCTTACCTAGACCATTACATGTCTTACTACCTGTATTGGGACTACGAAATTTTACAAAATACTGAAGTTTAACAGCAGTAGTCTTAGACCAAATAAAAGATACCTCAAGGAATAACAAAGATCTGCACATCATTTAAAAAAAAAAAAAAAGGCTACAGCCACATGTGCTGGTCTTCTCATTATTGGCAAGAAAAACTTTCCATTGCTTCAATGTTTTCTATTGTTGTTTTCTCATTTATTTCCTGAGACTAAATACTCATAATACTTACCTCATAAACATTGAACTGAGATTGCCCTCTCGACAGCTCTCTGTAACTTGTTGTGAATTCTCCGATGAAATCGTGGCTGTTTGGAAAAAAAAGAGTTTCAAATCAAATGCACAACATTTAGTTGTGTATTTTAATGTAATTTAAACATGTATTTTATCTGTTTATAAAAAAGAGAAGCAGAGCCAATATGAACTGACACACAAGAAAGGCATAATGGCAACAGATATAATTTGCTTAAAAATCTTTATTTCTCCCTCTGTTTTGTGTTCACTCTATTTGTAACACAAATAAAGAGTTGGAAAATATTAGTTTAAATGTTTTTTATTGGCTTTTGCTTATCTTAGCTGCACAGTGAGGACTATGTTGTAAATCAGTGACTGACCCCAATGTAAGTTTACAGAATCAGAAAAAACAGACTGGGCTACCAAAGACTATCACCATTTCCTCACTGATGACCACTGGCACTACAGACTCTGAACTGTGTATGAGACTATGTGAGAGAAAGGAAGTTATTAAAACCATGAAAGGAGTGATTTAAACCAGAAAAGAACAGTCTTACCAAACTGTGTAACAGGACATTTAACTTTTAAGGGGAAGACCTAAAGCTTATTTCAGCTGTTCTGTCTTCCCATCTGGGAAGAGAAAGGCAAACCACTGAGGCTACTCAGTTTATGGTAGTAGGCACCACTGGAAAGCTGATCTTAACCTGACAGTAAAGCTGTGGTTATCAAGCTTCTCCTTTCTAAATTCTATTTCTGCTCCAAGAATACATTTGGCACTCCCGCACTGTCATCCACGTTTTGAAAACTGCTTTGTCAGTGCCTAAACAGGGGCTGGCACATCGCCGTGGAGCCACCGTGAGCAGCGGCCAGAGGGAGTGCAGTGGGTGAAGCACTGCTGAGAAAGGTGCCAGGGAACTGGGGCACAGAAACCACAGGGCTGCCAGAAGGGATCCAGCTGCAGGTTCGTATCTCAGACAGGTACCTGGAATGGAACGGAAGTGACTGCAGGGCCTCAACAGCAGCTACACAACTCCAGCAGGCACAAGACCCGTTCCCATTCTCCACTCTGCCCAGCTGAACTTCCCTCACTGCTGCTCCTAACTTCCCCAGCTGTGCCCTACCAAGGTGGTGTATTTCCTCTGCACTCTGCCTCCACACATAGTGAGCCATGAAGCTAACTTTTTTACCTTCCCTCCAGTAGTAAACTAGAATAGAAAGTCAAAGGTTTATGACTTTGTGACTTGTAAAATGTGTTTTTAAGAAATATAGTACACTTCTAATTAAGCTATAAATATTAAAAGAAAATTTAAATAAATCTGAATGTTGCAAGAAGAGGAAAAATGGAAACAATCCATAGCAACATGACATTTCTTTCTTGCTTTATTCATAATGTAATTAAATTAAATGAAAAAACTTCACCTCAAATACAAATCCCATTTTCTGAAATCAGCATGAATTCACAAAATAACAACTAAAACGTTCAGTCATCATGCTAATACACATGAAATAAGCAAAACATTCTGTAAGACAGCTTGAGAAATACTATATGGTAAAGATATTCCTGATTACTCAGGTTCAGAAGGGACCACCTCCCATGAACCACTCCCCTTTCACTTGGGAGATCAGGAAATTGCTTTCAAGACAAAGATCTTTCTTAAGAAATGTATTTTGGAGGTATAGATCCTTTGATTAAATGCTCTCCAGACTGCAATGACTATTTAACCAGGGAACAGAGGAAGCCATCCATACAGGTTGTGGAACTCGATTGAGTTCTACGTGGGCTGTAGCACGTCAGGTGCATTTAACCTTGAGTAACCATGGCCCAGAAGAAAAATGCGTATTGGTTAAACTGGAATCTTTCCCTTTCATAACAGTCCTAACCTTATGTTTTCAAATTAGATTGTATATTTCGAAGGCAGAAATTCAAACAATAGTGCAATGACGACCTGCAAACATGCTGTAGAGCAAAGAGGAAACAGAAACCATTCCAGACAGGACTGTTTCTGGGGAGCAAAAAAATCTGTACTGCTTAAAAGTAATTGCACTTTCAATTCTAAGAGACACTGGAAAGCCTCCTTTCCTTATGGCTGTATACAAACACCAACAAGACTTGAGCTAGAAAGATGTAACTCCTCTGATAAATCACATTAAAAAGCTATGGGCATATATAACCAGTCTCAAGAGTTCTCTGCACTTAAAAGATCATCAACTTGAATCTTTACACTCGGTGTTCAGGTGGGTGTATGTCCCTCCACTAGGCTGGCTGTGAAGGTTGAGTGCCTGTTGGACAAAATTTGCCTTTGTCAGACTTTTAACTTAGGAAAATATCCTAATACTGATGATCACAAATGCATCTTCACCAAATGCATCTCCTTCTTAGTTTCTGGATTGAGAACCCAAAGTAGTTACTCTCTTTGCCTTCCTAACACCAAATATTCCTAGACTTACAGACGTTTGTCCATGAGTGACATATCAGAACACTGAACCAGAGAGTCTTATCACTTTAAGCCCATTTCCCTAAATCTTCCAATTTTAGCACTATGTTTTGAAGTGCTGAAAATTACTTTCAAAATTAAGAAAAAAACAATAGAGGAAAAAACAATCAAAATGAGAAATATGTCAGTAAGGGGGAAATGCAGCAATTTAAAAATCAACTACCTAGCTGGAGAAGGAGGATGAAGATGGAGGACAAAAAATAAGGTGAAAGAGCCTAGAATCTGAGATTTAAAATCTCCCCTGCAGTGTTGATATTCTCAAATGAATGCTTCTGTGGCCCCAGGTTAGCAGGACAATATTTACAGCTTTAAAGCCCAAAAAACCTCCACTTCTTCTAGGTAACAGATCATAAATGTCAAGACTGTGAAATGACTCTTACACTATGTATGCTAACTAATATTTTTTCAGAAATTCAGTGAAAAAGCCTTCAGGGAGAACTAAAACTATCAGAGTACTGCCGATGTGAAGTTGCCCATTATCTTATCTTTTACCTTCTGTTTGTCCTGTCCGCAAGTACTTCATTGGTAAGGACACTCATTTAAAAAAACCCTAAGAACATGACTGTGTTTCAAACACCTGGGCTTGTCCAAAGTAACAAACCCAATTTTTGTGATTTCTTACAGTATCAAACACTTTGAGGTTTGTCACAGCTCTTAGAACAAATAAAAGGTATCAATTAGAACAAGTGGTTTACATTTTGACAATTTTTGTGGAAAAACTGGTTTGAAACAAATAAATGTTTAATAATTAAGAGTGTTAATGTTACAAAAGGCCTGTATTATTTTCCATCAAGAATTTTTAAGTGATGTTTGAAAATAAATGAGATCTATTTGATCCTGGTATGATCCTGGTATTACATGATGACAATTACTCTGAACAATGTAACATAATGTAGTATAGGAAATGTAATTTAGGAACTAAGTAAGAAACTCAACCCAAAGCACCATGCTGCTGTTTTTTCAAAGCACAGATATCACAGAATAGGAAAAAGAGAAAAAAACCTTCTTAGTAACAACTCAGGAAGTCAGAATCAAATAAGGTCAAGATTCAGAAATCACGTATACGAACAGTAATGCTGTCTTCCTGATTGCAGAACAGGCTGTAATATTCAGAATAACTTGCTTTGCTATCTAGAGAGCAGGCCCTTTCAAAGGTTGTTCCTGTCCAATAGAGGTTCAGCTTGGTGAGGTGATCAGCTGTGTAACAACAGCTTATAAAAAAGCCCATCAAAAATGGAAATTAATATGAACTGAGTAAAAGTAGAATTGTAACTCTTGAATGGGATTCATTTCAGATATACTTGGCAATGTAAAGGTTAAATTAGGCACTTAGTTTCTTGTTATGATCACTAAGCAAGTTTATAGGCACCATCAAACGGCAATTTATTCCAGGTAGGACGGGTTCAATCAGATCATTTTCCCATGTAAGCCACTGAAGTAGCTTAAATGATTACTTCAACCTACTTCTCTGATTTTTGCATTGTCTGAAGTCACATGAGCTGAGTGCTGTCTCATCTTTCAGAGGAATTTAACACCTGTCTGTGCTCAGTCTGCTTTGAAATTCAAAAAACACAGAGAGCAAAAAGCAAAAAAAATTTCATACAATTTGAACAAAAAGGAAAACGTAAATAGTAGCCATCACTTTTATGGTCTTTAATATTAACTTTATAGTTATTCAGATTGTGATGTGAGCAAAAGCAAATAATATTTGAAACTATTTGAGAGTGGAGAGGCTAATGATTGCCTAAAATCCACAGTATGTTCAAGATTTCACTCTGAATTGCAGTAGCACAGTATTACTTGTCATATTTCTTCCTTTTCTTTTTAAACTTACCAATTTTGGATGAAGTGGGACAACACATGGGGTTTAATATCTTGATAAATCATAATCCTTATTTTTTATTAACTGGGCAATATTATTTAACTTTTCATTATTAACTTATTTTCAAAAAATATAGTGGTTTATACACAAAAGTACAAATACATCAAATTTTTAGGATTTGATAAATCTCAGTGAGGAAAGGATGTTATAGAAATTCTAACAGGGATGCAGTGATTTTTTGCTAGTACGGCTTTCTTAATTTAAATACACTTATTTTAAATGCCAGAATATGCTATTTTTTCTCTCCAGGGAATATCTGATCAAGAAGGATAAATTTGCACTAGCAGGTGTTCATAGAGGATAAACATGTGATAAGAATGCTTATAAACCAATAGGCTTCAGGATGGAACAAAAAAGACCAAATTATAATCTGAAAAAGCTGAATATGCTTTTGGATCTTGTCAGCAAGGAAATGAACAGTAGAACAGGATAGATCTCCCTATTATGATTACAAGATCTGTTGCCACAGAAGTAGAATATCATTATCTATAATATAAGCAAATTGCATTGGTAATATTAAAGACATTACTGTAGAATAAATAATATGTTTTAAAAATAAAAATGCAAGTGCGTATCCACATATTTTAAAATAGAAATTAAGATTAATAGGAAATAACTAAGACAGACCAAGTTAAAGATAAATAGAAATCAACATACTATTGTATTATATTTCAATTCTAAAAACAAGAGTTATGAGTACAGTTTCTAACCAAGGTATTAGGATACAAATGTAAACATTTTTGAAAGAACAGGGAGGTATCATTCCAGTGTGTTAAAAAATAATTCTACCTTGTTTGTCAAAAAAAAAAAAAAAAAAAAGGCAACTTGAAAGACTCATTTTTTCAGACAACAGTGTACAGCCAGTACACTGGGGTTCATCACAGCTCTTAGTAATAACAATATCCTGCCTGAATTTAGCAACAGCAATTCCACATATATTCTACTGTCCTCTTTCTAGCAAGGGAGTTATAAAAAATTCAGGTCTTTCAACTCTAGAGTTTGCATTGTTTTGATGAAGACAGACATGGAAATGAACATTCAGAATCAATCCGAAATTAAGACCATTATTAGGTGGCTTCTACATTGCAATATTTAGGCCACCATGAGTAGCAATTGGAGGCACACGCATTTTGCCACGTTCCATGAATGAATATACACACAGCATGTTTGAAATAGACTCACACATCAGTATTTATCACAACTGCAAAGCACCAAGCTGTATCATAGCAAAACATTTTCCAGTACCTGTACCTCTAAATACTGATTAATAACTTTCTCTAATGCTGTTCTGGACACTATATATTTACATGTTTTAAAATGCGTATAAACATGCATGGATGACCCTAAAGTTTAACAACAGAATTAATGTCTTACCTTCCATCTCTATCCCAGTCATACACTTCTACTTTAATTGTCCTAAAAATACAAACCAAAACAACAACACAACACTATTAAAACATATGTTAAAATGTACCCAGATTGCCTTTAAGATTAATAGTGTGTGTGTGCGTCAATTGCGCCAAATCCAAAAATCACTGTTTTTCAGTCATTTCTCATGGGGCAGCAAATAGCCTGTCAGGTTTCACAACACATCTTCATAAATCAACAGTAAAATACAGTGGAAGCTAAACAGCTAAACACATCAGAAGTTTAACCAACATATTTTTACTTGCTAATGCTCTGAATTTTCTGTGTTTTTTTAATAAATTATCTTCAAACCCTAAAGTATTATCGAAGTTTTTAAGAACACATTTTGTCTGTTTCCTTATGAGTAAAGTGAACCCTTGAGGGCAGCTCTAACTATTCCTGTTTCAGGGAAGACTGGGAAACAGATGACAAGTACAAAGCAAACATTTCCCAGGCAAAGGATCAATCATATTTTACATACTTATTTGAAGAGTGGATTTACTAAAATGCAAATACTACGAGCATATTATCTTCAACATCATTGATGAAACAGGAAACATACACGAGGATAGAGATAGTATATAGCTTTATTCATCTCCTTTTACTACAGAAAGTGAAAATATGGAAGTAAATTCAACTATCAGTAACAGTGAATCCTATTTGGCCTAAAATGAAACACGGGATAGAAAATAACACCTCCAGATCTCCTATATTTTAAGCAACAACTTAATTTTATTATTCAGAACAGTTTCACGTGATGTGAAGTCATCAAGTCTGTTGTATTAATAGAGGGGACAAGAATCTAAGCAATTACTTTCTAAGTTGCTTCCGTGGAAGCTGCTCCTCATTCTTTCAATTACTTACAGTCAAATACATGTTGACTGATTTTCTTTACTAGGAAGGGACTCTTTGTTGATGAGGTTGATCAATAGTTGATATTATATACACCAAGAAATTCACACCTAGATGATTTTCACATTTTTTACGATATTCCAAAATAGTTAAAGGAGGAGTTGCTTTGTCTGGATGTTTCTATTTTCAACTCAAATTCAAAGGCTCTGACCACACCATTTGTTATATTTCATACCTCTTGCAGTTTGGGTTCAAGTTACCTTAGAATGAAAACTGATTGAAGTGACAGTTGTTCTGTGGAATGAAGTGAAAAACAACTCCAAACCTACTTCATCCCACCAAATATTTTACCCTTCAAAGGAAACCATATTCCATTCAGCAGAAAAAGACAATATCACATAGGCTTTTTTACCCTAGACAACCATTATTTTACTTAGAGGTTTCAAAACTTGTTACAATAGACAGAACACACTACTAAGTTAAGATTTACGTCAGCTTTAGTGGGGATTTAGGTTTTGAATTGTCTTACAAATCTGTGTTCAAATAGCCAAATCATCTCAGTGAGAAAACGTGAATTATTAAAATAAATGATTAAGAATATCAAGATAAGTTCCTGAGAAGGCTCTTCAGACATGCAACTTCAATAAGAGCAATTCTTCCTTGAATAAAGCTTCTCTCTACTCAAATTTATTTCATATTAAAGGATTAATCAAGATCTTGACTTTTGTCTATTTTGCATGACATGCAAGATATTAAAAGACCTTTCAAATCTTCACATACTGATATTTAACCTTTACCTTAAAGGACACACTTTAGAGAATGAGTTCCCTATTTTAATACAAAAAAAGTCTTTCATTAAAAAAAATAAAAATCAAGGTTAGAGACGGGTATCTCCGTCTTAAAACTTTTGTGCAGAAAATTACTCTGTGTAAGTACATTTTGAGAGCTCATACTAAGAGAAAGAAAGAACAAAAATATTAGATACTAAGTACTACTGTAGTACTGAAATGCCATTCCTGTGATGTCTGAAAACATTGTATAATCATACAGTTTGAGAAAAAGAAAGCAAATCCTGGCCATTCCACAATGAAAAAGTGGACAGAGTTCACTCAGAAGCATGTACTAATAGAAGATTAAGTCTCCTCAAAATCAGAAAAAAAGTTTACTGTGATATATTCTTACTAATGACATTATTCCCACCTTTCACATCTATCACAGAATCCAGGGGACCAAATTTTATCTATGAAACTGTCATTATCTGAAAGAGACTTTCTGGGGTTTGTGTTTTTATGTATTACCATGTGGAGGTTAGGAAGCTAATCATTACCTTTAGAAAGAAAAGTTCTCCACTTGAAAACCCACCAACTTTGGAAGCTTTTTCTGAATCATCAGCAGATACTAATTTGAATTAATCTGACAGCTAATGAGTATTTCTTAATTTGAAACTTTATTGTTGTATGTAGGACTATGAAGTTTCATGCAGCCTTTATTCATAAGGTATTCACAGAGCACATTATGTTGAAAGTAGGACAACACTAGATACACAATAATTTGAGGAGTGCTATTATACTTTTTAATTCTCTTAATTTGGAATACTGGAGTTATTTCAATATGCCTGCACCACAGCATCTTTTCTAATTATTATGGAAACTATTTTTCTTTAATATGATACACAGTGCGGTGTTCATAGACTAGCTTCATTAATACTATTTTGCTTATGCATTATGCACATGAACCCAAATACAAGTTAAAAATTAGAATGTACTCATTATGGAATTGCTTTGTTCTTACTGCACCTAATTGAAAGAGTAACCAACATGGCCATTTTTAAGGAGTCTAAAAATACCCATTTTTACTCAACTAATTTGCTTGTTATTAGAGGTAAAATATTGATTAAAAACATGTTATTGATTCCACTCAAAGATAGATACATTTGAATGGCATCACTGAAAACTTCAAATCTGAAGATGATTACCTTGTGCATTTCTCATCTACTGACCTATGTATTTTAAAGGCTTTCATTTATAGCATCCTCTGACATTACACTGTCACCCAAGGAAAACACATCATCATTGTCTTTCATTGAAACATTGAAAAAGCTTGTGTACACTAGTCACAGTGGCCATGCTTTAAATCAGTTTTTTCTTTCTGTTTCTAAATCACATCATAGGCAGCAAATAATTTTCTCCAGAAACACTACTAGCACTTCCTACAGATTCAGTATATTTGCTATATTTTTCCAAATTCTTTAATGTGATGAATGGTTTTGAACACCTATTATCCTTTCAAAATATTGATTAAATAACACCAGGGACTGGACTGCATAGAAGTTACATACAAAAGAATACATGAGTTAGGGGGAAAAAATCATATATGCTAAGAAAGTTTAACCTACAGCTTACCGGTCATAGTCTCCATTACACAGTGCTCTGACAGAAATCTTGAATGCCTGCCACACTGGATTTAATGTATTTTTTACAACTTCTGTTTTGTGGCAGATTGTAAAACTGCAATGAAAAAGAAAAAATCTATTTTTGCATTTATTCACTTTTTCTTTTGTGTCAAAGATGGAATCAAAAGAGTTGTAATCTGTATTCATTCATACAAAGTCCATATAAAATTTAAGGTAAGAAAAAAAAGAAATGTGGTAAAATCAGAAGGAAGGGCAGAGTGAAGAGGACAGACCCATTTGAGAGAGATTACAGACTAGAGTGCTAAACAACTCTAAACCTAAAATGTTTTTACCTGAAACTTCAACAAGAATTATAACTATTCAGTGAGTTATTTCAGGCAAGAGCAGTCTCCACTCGCTTAAACACACCTTGTACAGCCAGGAATCAGTCACAGATCCAGAAAGAAAGGGATCTTGTAAGGATCTGACTCTTGCTTAGAAACTGAGCCAAGGGAGTGATGGCTTTCAGATTCTTATTTCCCATTTTATGTCCATGATTTTTTAACTAGGGCTGTCTCAGGCAAAACACAAAAGCCTCTGTGAGATCGCATGATTGCCTTCTCTCAATGAATCGTTTTAATGCATTCTGCTTCCTTTAAATGATGCAAAATTAAAATATTTCTTTTGAACCCTCTTCTTGGGGACTGAATTGTTCAAAAGAAAACAAGAGACAAGGTCACTGATGAAATCATTACTGAAATTCCTCGTACAGTTATAACTAAAGTTGTCCTTTCGGGGAATATCCTCCTTTTGTTCCAAAGGCCTATGTTTTTAATCTGGCTATGATTCAAAAGACATGCCTGAAGCCAAGAAACGAAAAAGGAAGCATCCTTCTGCCACAGGTGCAGAAGTACTGCCCCAATCTTGTGTTGGATTCAGGAGACCAGTAAAGAATTAGTGACTCAACTCTCCCCTCTCGAAAGGAAGAAGGGAAGCATGGCACTCAAGGCCAAGAGAGACTGTATATACCAGCACTCCCAGTAATAACCAGAGAAATTCCACCAGTGACAATGCCACTCACAAAGGAGCCATAGCTCCTCCAGGCTTGCAATTTAAGATAGGCAGCATTTATTCAGGAAACTGTTCCTACAATCTGTCTCCGAGAGGAGAAGAGCAGGGAACAGGCACACACATACCCATGCAATGCTTTATGTTGACAACTGTTCCAGTTAAGCCACAGAAAATGTAATATCATACATGTCTGGCCCTTGGTTTGATACACGTTAGACACGAGGACTTTCAGTTCCCAAGAAAACTTCAGCTGCCAGCAGAGCCCCCCCAAAGGCAGTGTGTTGTGCTGACCAGTGTGTGTCAAGTCTTAGCAGTGGAACAGAAGAGATTCGTCTACTTTAACAAATTAAAGCACAAATGTAGCAAACAACCATTTGTAAAAAATATAAATTGTATTTAGGGTATTTTTAAATTCAATTTCCTAGAATTCTGACAAAAAGACAAAAGATATTTCCAAATTTGCAGTATAAAATGCTTTTATCTAACACAATTTCTAAGCATTAACATATTTTGCAGCTGCAGTTTTCTTTAAGAATTCTATTTAAGTGCATATTGTACCTTAGCAAAAGCAACATTATTTAGCTAATTTATTACAATTAATTTTCATATTGCTCTATATTTATGATGCATTTACCTCTTAAAACCCTTATTTGCAGAATTTGATCAATTTGTTGCAACAGTTTTATTCCTATACTGATACATGATATACTGAAATCCAATAAACATTATAAAAGAAACACAGTTTAATCTGACAAATGTAAAAAAAATGAAAACTATATTACCATTTGTAAATAATTAAGCTGTCTAGTGATTAGCAGCAAAAATACTTAACAGGCATCTACCTGCCATCTTCATTGCTTCGATGAAATACAAGGAAAGGATCAGATTTCCCAAAGAAGTCCTTCTTGTCTAGTTTGTTTGCACAAAATTGCATTAAAACGGAATCCTGAAATGGGTAATACAGAAAAATTACAGACAGCATGCAGTTTACTATACTAAAATTTAAAAAAAATCATTGACTAACATATGCAAATAGAAAACAAAATAAATGAGGGCATCTGTCTTCTAGATACCCTCTACAAATTCACATTTGTGCAATGTCCTCAAAGTGCAATTTGAATGGTTGGAACCAAAAATTCCTTTGTAGGGGACTCCAGAGAAAACAATTTTCTATGCTAAAATGCCTCAGATTTTTCAAGTATTTTCTGACATTCAAAATTCTGTTCTGAAGGAAGTAGATGCACAGGCAAGGAAAGTATAATAGAATTAATTCTAAAAACGCCATTGAGACACGACTCAGCCTCATTCCTCAAGTGACTTAGATCTGTTGTCTGCTCCTTCTGCCTGTCAAGTAAATGGCTTAGCAGCTGGCTCTTCAGAGTCTGGAACCTTCAAGAAAATGTGCCTGGAAGGTACCATGTACACCCATTCTGACAACAAAGAAGGAGAAAAGTTTCTTTGCTCTCGTCAGGCAAACTGACAGCCACACATGTCACCTGTCTGGGCAAAGTCAAGAATGAGAAAGGGATTATAAATGCAAAGATAAACCTGCAGACTCACCAGCGAACTGGGGCAGGGCCTGCTCGAAGACTGTGCTCCATAAACAGGTCTAACAGCAGCAAGAGGATGACTATGGAAAATGTGGGCTCACCACTGAGTGGGGCAGGGGACCGTCTGACAAAGGACATTGCATGCTCCAAGTTTCCCGTAGCTTTCTATGCCTTGGTCTTTACTACTAAGGCTTGACTTCAAGAATCTTGGGAACCTGAGACCCAGACGTGAGAAAGTCTGGAACAAGGATAACTTGCCTTCGGCAGAGGAGGACCAAGAAAGGGAACATTTAAACAGACTAGACACACAGAAGTCCATTGGACTTGATAGGATGTATCTGAGAGTGCTGATGGAGTTGGCTAATGTCACTGTGAGGCCACTTTCAGATATCTTTGTACAGTTACAATGTTCAGCGGAAGATCCCCTGTCTTTGAGAAAGGGAAAGTAAGAGGATCCAGACCAGTTCTACCTCAATCCCTGAGAAGATGATGAAGCAAGTATTTCCTGGAAAACATTTCCAAACACACGAAAAAGAAGAAGGTGGCTAAAAGACATCAGCATGGATTTACAAAGGGAAAATTAATGCCTCATCAACCAGAAACCTTTCCTCATGAAATGAGTGGCTGACTGGATAAGGGGAGACGAGTGGATATTGTTTATTCTTGACCTTAGCACAGCCTTAGACACTGTCTCCCATAAAATCCTTGTTCACAAACTAATGCATTACAGACTAGATAACTGGATAGTGAGGAAGCCTGAAAACTGGCTGAACTGCTGGGCTTCAAAGAGCCATACTGAGTGGCACAAAATCCACCTGGAGACCAGTCACTAGCAGTGTACCCAAGGTCCCAAAAATGGGCCAAGGATGTTGAACATCTTCATTAACGACCTGGATGATGGGACAGAGTAAACCTGCTGCAAGTTGGCAAACAACACAAAGCTTGAAGTGGCAGTTTATACAACAGATGGTTGTGCTGCCATTCAGAGGCATCTGTACAGGCCAGAAAAACTAACCAACATGAGCCTAATGGAGTTCAACAGAGGGAAATGCCAGGTGCTGCACCTGGAGGGGAATAACCCTATGCACCAGTACAGGCTGCAGGCCAAACAACTGGAAAGCAGCTCTGTAGAAAAGGACTGGGGGGACTTGGAGGACACCAAGTTGACCAATGTCCCCTTGGCAGCAAAGGACAACAGCCTCCTGGGCTGTATTAGGATGAGTGCTGGCACAAAGTTGAAGGAAGTGAGTCAGCACTGGTGAGACCACTCCTGGAGTATTGTTCTAGGCTCCCCAGTACAAGAAAGACATGAACACGCTGAAGCAATTCCACCAAAAGCATCACTAAAATGATTAAGGCATTGGACCATCTTCATTTGAGGAGAGCCTGAGAGGGCTGAAATTATTTAGCCCAGAAAAGAGAAGGCTCAGGGGTATCTTATTAATTTGTGATGCCAGGGAGTAAATAGACCCTGCTTAGTGGTATCCAGTGGAAGAAAAAGTGGCAACAGGGATATACTTGAAAAGCAGGAAATTCCATCTATATATAAGGAAAAACCTTTTTACTGTGAATATGATGAAACACCGAAACAGAGAGATTGTGAAGATTGTGCTTGGACTTAAAATCCAGTTGCACAGAGACCTGAGTAACCTGGCCTAAGAAGAGCAGGAGGATCAGACTAGACAATCTTCCAAGGTCTTTTTCAACTTCAGCAATTCAGTGGTTCCAAAACTCTTCTCCATTCTGAATATGACCAGTAAAAATTCAGATAAAGTACAAAAATTCAAAAGATCAAATATGTGACAACTGGTGAGTAAAGGCAAGAGGCTGTGAGAGTGTGAGCACATGAAGGAGTATGACAGAGAATGCAAGAGAGAATGCAAGAGATTAAGCATTGATTTCTGCTTCTTTCTGCTTCTTCCATCTAAAACTAAGAGCAACTTATAGGAAAAACGTATCTCAACTTCTTAAATAAATCACAAAATGCAAATTTATACATTATACCATTGACAATCCAGTGCAGTGTAAATCACAGAATAATTTTAATTTTATTTTTGAAAAGCATTGAGCACACTTACTCGGCAACAGCCTAGCTCCTCTGCTGTTACTATGACCGTTCCACACTTCTTCCCAGGAATTCCTCTGCAAGAAAACACAACTACATCGACTTGGTTCCTTAATACAATGCATGGAAGTAACAACTGACACAGAGAGCACAAGGTAAGCTTTCAGGTCACAAGGGTGATGGCATGCAATACTGCTTCCCTTTTCTGCCACTTGTTCTGTGTAAAAAAGTTGGTTTATCCTAAGTGAATTGGTAAATGAGTTGCAAATTTATTCTAAATAGCAAGAAACAAATCAGTTTCAATTTTAAAGGGAACAGCATAAAAAGTTTAAATTGGATGAAATAATAATACCAGAATTCTGCCGTCCACCCTCCCATTGTTTCATTTAGAGGTGACTCTACAACTGATTTATGAAAAGCATCCTTTTGCAAACTTTTCTTAAACAAAATACGTACAACGTAGTTAGAAGTATACACCAGCCTTATTTTACAACCTTTATTCTGAAATGTCTATGAAGACACATAATAACCTCACCATCATATCTGATACAGGAGTTGCAAATAAATTATAATTCACCCAGACAGCAATTAAAACCATACTGCTGCAACACCAGAAAGCACAAACCAGTTCCTTAGCATAAAGAGCAACAGAGGAACAGACAAGCCTCACATAATCTGATAGACCTCAGTGCCAGCAGCCTTTTGGAGGGAGACACTCACCACAGAAAGCAGAGGGAAGTACAATATTGAGATGCAACTTTTTGCATAATGCTATACTACAAATGAGTAGTTCTGTGGCATCCTAGTGTCTACTAGTGTGTCCATTAGCACACACCTTGGCAGTTAGAGAGTTTTTTTCAAAACGAATGCTCTTCCTTATGCTCATTTTATTTCTAGTTTTTTTATTTCTTGACATATGTCTTGAAAATAATCTATTATTTGAATAAAATTACTTTCCAAGAACACATTAAGTTAAAAATATTTTCAAATTTATTGTATTTTTTAGGCTTTTTTCTAAGAGAACTAGAGAGCACTCCTGTGCTTCTGTTATGACAAAACATTAATGTAAACATTTACTGTTGTTCTTGGTTTGTTAGCTGCCTCAATCCTTTTGAATTCTTCTACAATGCCCTACAACTTGAAATAAGTTTAGCAAGACTGTGGTATAATAAAAAACTGGAGGGAAAATAGTTCTTAGAAACAGATAAAGTTTAGAAATTATGAATATAGGAACAAATATTGATGCAAATTTATTCAAGCTCACTGAAACTTGTTCAAATGTTGATGTGCAAGTCTGGGAATGCTGCCTCTATACCCCTGCAGTCATTTGCCAGTAATCAGAGAGATACAAGACTGCTCTCCAGGATCCCCTCAGTACTACATGACAAGTCTGAATTTCACAAGAAAAACAGTGGATAAGGAAACTATTCAAGTTTTTGTGGTGAAATTTTAAACGAAAATTTAAATATCTACTAAGCTTATGGCCCTCTTCCATTTAACACAGAATGACTCATAACGTACAACACTTTTAGACAAAACAGGATAATTTTCTTCGAATAACAGAAAACAAGAATCTGATCATTCCAAATGTTGCAGAGTACAATTCACAGTTTTATCAAATCATATGTTTTAAATCTGTCACTCTTCAACAGCTCAAGACCAAAAATTACCCATTTTAGCTTCTGTAGCAATGGGATATTGAAATCTCAGATTTTCTAAAGAAGAAAAATCAGCACTTTTTCTTTTGAACAGTACTTCTTGAGGCTTCAAAAACTTTTGAAATTTTGAAGTAACAGAAAAAGCAATAAATTACTTATTTATCAGGGTGATATTGAGCTTATATGGCAAAGTATTTCAAGGAACAAATGACCATGATTCCAGCTTTGGCAGGAAGGAAGAAATCAAAATCTTGGAAGTTTAATTAAGAAACCAGAAGTTCCCTCCACCACAATTCCTAGGTTATGCCAACTCAAAAAAAAGCACCAATATCAGGATTACCATCACGTGAACTAAAATTCTTCTTCCTGAAGTATTTCAGCCCAGCTGACTGTGACATTAGGGTCATATAAGAGACCTCAGGTGGGCAGTGACAGCCCTTTGAGGAAAAAATATCAGATATCATCTTTAGTATAAGAAATCAAATAGATTCATCCCACTTCCAAAAGATTACTGTGTCAGATGCTTGATGGTGAAAAATACAACACTGATCACCTCTTGAAAAGCTGGAGGCCTGAAGTAAACTGATGATAAGCAAACCCCATTTCTGACAGAGGTGAAAAGCTGGAGGCCTGAAGTAAACTGATGATAAGCAAACCCCATTTCTGACAGAGGTGAAAAGCTGGAGGCCTGAAGTAAACTGATGATAAGCAAACCCCATTTCTGACAAAGTGGTCACCAAACAGTTGCCATTTGATGGAGAAGCTTGTGCCAACCTTGCCTGCAGTTACAAGACATGGCAATCAAGTGCCTGTCTCCAACTGAGATTTGCTGATGAAGACACTTATGCAAAGACACATTTCATTTCCTCTTATGAACATGACGGCCAAGGGATGCCCAACCCTACAGGACAGAGGTGTCCGGAATTATTGATGGGGGAAACTGGAGAGGCAATCCCTTGAAGATATCTGGGTGGGTACGTCAGAAAAAAAAATTCTAAATTTTTGAGTAGATGTGAAAAGTACACACAGCATAGACATACCTGAAAGCACTTAGGGTAAGCTTTGGCTTTACCTATCACCAAGGTTCTCAAGGACACAGGCCTTATAAAAGAAGAACAATATTAACATGATGGCTGGTGAAGAGGTGAAATACTTAAGATTAGCACAGAATTTCTCTACAGAACAAGAAGTTCTCATTATTCAGCAACTAAAAGCTCTACCAAATGACCTCTACAGTTTGTGATGTTATTAAGTACAAAGTTTGCATGCTTGTATTTAGTCTACGAGCATAAAAATAGTACTGGACCATTCGCAGACACTAAAGAGTTTGTTCTCTTACAAATTCCTTTACAAACCATTCATTAAGATAAAAGTCCTTAAATGTAAGGTCAGCACCCTGACAAAAACTTCAGTGGCCACAGATCAGTCAAATGGAGCAAACTTTAACTAGCAATAATGCCCTATAAGAAAATAAAATAATTTCAAGCTGGTTTTATCACTGTACAAAAAAAAAAATTATTTGGAGGTTCATCATTATAGACCAGTCTTTCCAATTCCCAGAGAAATACTATGTTGTAGACAAGCATGTAAGTTTTCCACCTATTTAAATCCAGAATGCGGTGCCAGTGCCCATCTTCCTTAGCTCTAAGGGATACCTGGTATTGAGCTGCCCTGAGACTGGTTCTATTGCACTGAAGTGACAAGAGAAAATTTATGTTCAGGCAATGAATTTCTCAGGGTGTCTCTGGAAAGGGTTACAGATCAGGATTTGTGGGGTAATAATGAGTATTACATATATAGATAGATATATTATCTGTAATCTGTATTGCATAACCACAGTCAACTCCACCATTCAGTGCTAGTTATCTGAAACTCAGATATAGAAAATGTGCCTAAGAAGAGAGTGCAAACTGAATAAAGGAAAATAAAAATCTACATTTCAGTGGGTCCTACTGGTTTAAGAGTCCAGAACCTGTAGGTTCTCTCAGCAGTCTTTTTGGATAGTATCTGAGGGAGCAAATAATTTCCCTGTTAGAGGAACGGAACAGACGTTTATCAAATGAAAGGTTTCCAACCATACCTGCATGGCTCTAGATAAGATACAGTCTTTAGGAGTAATTATTGTCTCCTCAGATAAAAATGATTCCATGATCGAGACACCACATCTGCAGCACCAAGAGAAGTTTGAAAGGACACTCTGAAGACTACCTGGGCTTTAACAAGGACTGAGAGGACCTTTACAGAGTCTGTGAAAAAGATGACAATTTATGTGGGAATTCAAACCTGAGAGGTTAAAAAGAGCCTCCAATTTTGTAAGCTGGAATTGCAGTGAGGAAGAGGATGGAACATTTTTCAGGTTATTCAAAAATTTACAGTCTTATTCCTGAAATTTGCAGAGCCTAGCCCTTTGACAGTTACACCCACAGATAAGAGGACAGACGAATGTATAGGAAGTCAGTTCAGATGTTTTTCTATCAATTATGTTCACAGCAAGATGACAGGAGAAAGAACTTCACATAATAGGCCAGCTGGCTCCAGTACAGCCTCATTAGCAGGCAATGGCACTCAGATGTGAATAACTAGCATAGATTGCTCATTAAGCTTTGCAATGGCTTTGCCTCCTCGTTAAAGGGAATCCCTACAGGAATGCACTTAGTAGATCCTGAAAAAAGCATTGCTCAGAGTTATAAATGTGGCTAGCATCTTCTCTCTAGGAAGACAGAATATACAAAGATCTGATTCCAGATAATGTCTGAGCAGGTGACACTCTCTTGAGGGAAAATGAAACCATGTCATTTCTGGAAGTAGTTGTATCTGCACATTATCCTTTCATGCCAATACAACTGAGGCATGCAAGGCCAGTCAGAGTAAATCTTATACATGGAGCTTGTCTTAAGAAGGCATTTAATGAATCTAGTAACCCAACAGGTAAAGAGAACAAACACTACTGTTAAAATGTCAGCTTATCCATTTCACCTTCTTTGAATGACTAGAAATATTTTTCAAGAGAAATTATCCAAAACAACTGTTCACCTCTGTACCTGACCAATCTGTAAAATAAAGTGCAACACTAAAGTATTTTTCTTGAACTAAAATCCCTCAGTCCCAGGGATAACAGACTACCACACTACAACACTGGGGGCAAGAGTCTCCTGTGACAGACTGCATAAAATTCAAAGTCCTTAATGGTGTCAGAAACAGAGAGGGAGGTTCAGGGGACAACCTCACAACAGCCAAGAACAAACACTATCAGGCCTCAGAGGTGTAATGCACTGGTGCTTGTAATACCAATGAAACTGCAAGGCGTGTAGGCGAACAAAAATACACATTGTGTATCTTCACTTTTGTACCTGCCATGAAGATTAGTGCAAGGTATGCCTCAGCCCGCCTGACAGACCACTGTAGTGGTGACCCTCTAGGCTTGAGATGTTTTACCTTAATTTTGATGAAGGACAGGACCATCCTTTCATTGTAGACTTCCTAAGGGGACTTTTCCTGCTGATACACAATCTGACTTGGAATTGGACAGCTCGTGGCAGCCATGGAGTCCAGAATTGTGTAAGACTTTTGCAAATGTCCAAAGTAGACAGATCTGAAGAATAAGCTTCAAGTCTTTCTAATTTTCCTTTTGAAAGAATGTCAGGGCTTACTTGAATGCCAATCAGAGAATGGAATTCAAGCTTCTCAAACCACTTAAGTACAAAAAGTGCTACTTCTGTAGGGTAGCTGATTGGGACTAAAACAGCACTGAGCATTCTCTTCTTTGTACATCCATCAGCAGAGAACCGAAAAGGGAAAATGCTAATGAACTTCAGAAATATGGTGAAAAAACTCTTTTAAACTCATAAATCATAAAGAGCATTCACATTATGAGAACATGGACTTGACTTCATAAAGAGAACAGTAAATTCAAAGCAATAAATATCCCTAAGGAGGGAAGGCATGCAATATTGTCAATTGAATTACTGTTGTTTGAATATTGAGAGACATTAAACACACACCTATAAGCAAACAATCCTGAAACACAATGCAATAGTTTAATGGCTAAATTAAAACAGAAATGTCTCCTGGGCACCCAGGTATCCAGACTTCAGAGAGTCCAGAGTGAACAATCAACCAGCAACAGCTGCCAAACCTGCTGTCAAACAGCAGTATCAAAAGCACCAATGACAAAATAAAACCTGAACACTGTGAAGAAGTGATAAAAAGTCATAAACACTCTCTCATTAACATGTGTTTACCCACATATTGGGCCCATTTAGTAACTACTATACAACAGAGTATCAGAAGCCAGACCTCAAAAAAGCTTCTTTTTACCCAAGAGACAACTGTGAAATAAGACCTCTTCTCCACAGAATCTTCATTGGTATCTTTTCCTTTCTCATAGATAATTTCAAACTTTAATCTGTTATTCATTTCAGACTTCACTTAACCTGTACCAAGTGATAAACTCCTGAATGGATGATTTTCAATCTACATGTTCATAATAAATTTCAGGAATTTTCTGAGAAAGAAAATGTGTCCTGCACTGAATAATTTACTACTTGAGGACAGAAACAACTATGGAGACCTTCAAGAAGTCAGGTAAGATTCATCTTACTAAATACAGGTGTCTTCAAAGTCAGCACGTTCTCTGACAGGCTTCCAGTAGAATCAACTGATAACCGGTCAAACCAGTCCTTGGAGTTGTGACAGTGCAATTTGCTGTGGCAGCTAGCATGAGCTAGGCCTAGACAGTGAAAAGTCAGTGAACTTTTGCTTTAGTAGAAGTAAACAAAACAGGGCCAACCTCCTGTCCCAACCAACAAGACAGTAGTTCTCTGCTCAAGGAGAAGCCAAACTATGCAGTCAACCTGCTCACCATCAAGAACTAAAAACACATCCAGAACAAGTAGTGAGTGTGTGTTGCCATCCCTTTGTGCTGAGGCTCTGGTACTCACAGGACAGTGCTGGAGCTGGGCAGGGACTGTTTCCTTAACCATGTTAATGGATTTCCCCACCTGCCTTGCACCTCTGTGATTCCTTGAAGGTGTAGAAATGGGATTCAATGAGCTGATGACTCTCTTGGGATATATCTAGAAGTAGCCAGGGCAAGGCATTATTTGGGCTCTCCCACCAACCACTGGACACTCTTTTGTTTGCAGACAACTTTTTTAATCACATAACCTAACCCAACTTTTCTATTAAGGCACTTACTGTATACTGGTCCTCAAGGCTATTTCCTGGACATATTTTTGAAAGTTTAATAACCAGAATGAGATTAAGAGGAAAATCACATAATACTGTTGTCTAACACTCACAATATTTGCTGATATTAATAATTTTGTATGATTGTATTAGAAATCTGATAATCTGATTCTTTACTGTTTCTTTGTGCAGGTTTTATTTGCAGGAACTCAAATGCTTGAACAAAACGTAATAAAAGTTTTGTGACGTGCAAATTTGCAAACTAAAACAAAAACCATTTTTTTGATTAGTATACTCAAGCTATTTCTAATGCAAGATGTAAAAAGATTGACAAAAATTTTGGATTAGACAATTCCGTTGCTAATAGTCCAAAATTATCATATCTTATAAAGAAAGACTTATATTGCATGTAACTATTTATTCTCTCTTAAAAGCCATGTCTGTCAATTCCATATATCAAGATATCTCACAGCAAAAAAACTCCACAACTCTTGCCTCATGTAGCAGCATGCATTCATCCAACATTCAAGAACACTTACACAATTGATTTTTCCAGTCTGCTCCCCTGTGATCCCACTATTTCTCCCAGTGTACAGAACATCTGTCCCAAGAAATCCTGAAAAGCAGTAACATAAAAACTCAGAATTCATATTTCACACAAAGAAATTTAGTTTCCCATTTAACTGGCTGTTCCCTATTGAAGGACAAATTCTTCTGAACATCACATCTTAATAATAATTATGCAATAAAGAATCATAAATGGACTCACTTCTACATATTTGAAATAACAGTGGGTTACATTTAGAGAAGTCATTCTAATGCACTACACTTATTGGTTTTATGTTGTTTTTTCATCACCAAAGGTGAAGCAGAGGCAGAAAAAATTCAAAAACATTAGAAACACGAATGCTCCAGTTCCTTCTTTATCTCAAGTATTTTAATAAATTTCTCTTTTATGAAGAGACTCTACACATATTCTATGAATTACGTTGGCAGAAATTCAAGCTTGTGTATCATCTGTACAAGCAGCCTGGATAATATTATCCTGGACAATATTATGCAAGCATTGCTTTAACGACAGACTTCACTTCTGTGTTGTAGAAGTTTAACTGTATCACTAAAAATCAGCTGATTTTCATATTGTATCTCCTTATAACATAAATAGTATAAAAACATGAATAGATTTTTGAAACTGTTCTATGTATATTGAAAAAAATTGTATGCTGCAGTCCAAATCCTTATCTTGCAAGTGACAAGAGCTTGTTTGCTCTGCTCTTCCCAGCATCACTGGCAGTAGTGCTGACAGCAGCTTGTGGGATTCATTCACAAACAGTAATGGGAATCCAGACACCCTAATTTCTAGACAGCAAATCATACGTTTGTGATACCGTGTATAGTAGCAAGTGTCTGTACAAGTAGTTCTGACTGTCCTCTCACCCCAGGCACTCAGTCCCATCTCTGAACTGTGCAAGTTACGAGTCCATACAGCAAATTAGATCTGGGAACTAATCCCACCGAAGTGGAAAATAACCCTACAAACCCCAAATCATTGAACTATGTCCTTTGACTGATCTAACACTGCAATGCTGTTTCCATAGAGATAAAATAATTTAAAATGGCTAAAATTCATCTGAAAATCTCATTTCCTTGTTCATTTTTAAAAACATAAGGCCTTTATCTCAACTCATGAACCTTTTGTTATATTTCCTCTCCCCTGTGTAGCTGAGAAGGCAAGTGATAGGGTGGCTTTTGTAGACACCTGGCAGCCAGCCAGGGTAAAACCACCTCAATACTCACACCTTCAATTCCTATTTCAGTAATCAAACAACAAAATCTAGTATATATATTTGCATATATCTTTGTTTGCCCTTCCATAGTGACTAACTTATGTCCTATCTTTTTTCTTAAAACTTAAATATGAGGGGTTTATATGAAGAAGTATATTTCAGAGGGAAAAAAAGGAAATAATTCAGATAAAATAGTTACTACAGAAATGTAAACAACCTAGGGCAGAAACCCAGGAAGAGGCCTTGTTCCGATTGAAGACTTCTATTTTCTGCATCTTCCTAGCTAGCATTGCAGTTATTCAGATCACCTTTCCATGATGACAGAGACAGAAAATGGTTTGCCAGGAGCTTTAAATCTTTACAGGGAGGATCCAACCAGAGATCAGTGGCTAAAAGTCTTATTTTTTCACTATGAAGCACACTCACACAGCATTCCTTCCATTATCCTCTTTTTCTTTGCTCCAGATTCTTAAACGTTCTCTTACCAAAGCCTTCCTGTACTTATTTAAGAAAAAAAATTCACTGAGAAGCCTCTGAATTCTACCCTCGCATGTCTAAATTTTAAAGTTAGTATTTATTCACTCCCACTTCAAGACGACATGAGCATAAAAGATTTCTTCTAATATTCAAACACAATCAAACCATGCTTCAATTTTTAGGACCCAAAGAAGTATCAACAAAATGCTGCGTACCACATATCTGAAAAGGTATAAGTGTACTTAAATACGCCCTTTGCAGGAGAAATGTCCCATTAAAATTATACTCATTAGCATTATATGTGTTGTTAACCACAGCACATCACTGTATTTGTCTCTATGCATCTGATATTACTCACTGTCAAAAGAAAATAAACATACTTAGGAAATGTAAACATTTCAGAACAAGGAAGTATAATAGTGAGGAAGAACTTACATGTTTTGATAGGTTAGGACTCTTTGAGTCAACATCGTAGCTTAAAAACAAAAAAAAAGAAAATTTATATCGAAGTTCCCAGATGATATATTGGACAATTATGTAAAGAAACAAAAAAAATCAAACAATTCTTTCATTTATTTCTATGTGTGAAATTTACACAACCAGATTCATGAATGGAAGTTCCACAGTAAGGAAGATAAATTGGGTCATCACAGATTATAGGACTATCGTTTACTAGTTATTTGAAATGAAATAATTTTCAACAAAGTGCAGACTTTAAAGAGAAATTCTTCTGATATTCCTGTTTGAACCATGAAAGCTGCCAAAAACAGACCAAAAATTAACTTTTAACCCTAGAAAACAAACTAACTTGTAAATTATTTTCTTAGATAATTTTTCAGTCATTTGAATAATTAAATAGAAAAAACTGACAATAAACTAAATTGCTTTTAGCAAGAGTTTGATTTGTTCTTTTGAGTCTATCATAATCTTGGTCTTCCTCCAGCTAGAAAATGTCAGTTTTCCTTCCACTATCAAGTCAAGAGTTTAAAAAATTACTCTCTGAATTTAAGAGAGATAGAAAAAAAATAATGTAAGAAATTTGTGAGGGATTACTAATCTCTTACTGATCTCTATACATTCACAGTCTTTCACCTTTATCAGATAAATCACAGTAATATTTTCATCAAATCATCAATTCAGATTCAATACAAGTAACTAAACTGAAAATGTATCTATCTGTTATATATTACTGCCCATCTCAGGCTCTCCTGCATGTTTCCATTCCCACTGCATGGAATGCTATCCCTTTGGTTGTGCTGCCACAACTGGTTGCTGAGATGCATTATGGACCAGATCACAAGACAGGATGACAGGAATATCATAACGTAGCTGGATGTGGTGCAGCACAGTCAAAGCTTTAGAAACGTATTTATAAAGAAAAAGAATCCTACAAATATCACTAACATGAATTAAAAACCCCAAACAATGAAAAGCAAACTGTTTGGTGAAACTGAACAGAAAAACACAACTGCCAATTTGACCTGAGGGACAGCTACAGAAGTAAAACAGAGAACTACTTCACTGGCAAAATCACTAATGAAGCACCAACTATGAGCAAAATGGGGCCTGAAATATTGGTGGCTGTACATTTTAGGAGGGAGGTCATGCTCATTTATCAGAGCACCAAGTATCAGAGATATACTCACCACTTTTTTTCCCCTGCATAAAATATGAATCATATGAAGAGTTTCTTTGAAAAATAACACTTTGGCCAACAGCAGTACACAACTTTGCTAAGGAATTTAATACAGGAAGCTTTCTAAAGCTTCAGAATTGGAGGTTTAATGCGTGAGTGGCTATATGAGATTCACATTTCTAACTCAGAGTTCCAAGATCTTTAATTTCTCATCTATCGTTGTTGGAGGGCTCTAAAGTAAATTCACAGCAGATGGCTATGTGGTCATTTGCAGGTAAAGACAGCAACAGCTACTCAGCTGTGAGTTCAGAATAGACTTGTGCCCAGGTAACTCAGAACAGCAGCAGGAAGTGGTCAGGTCTTTCTGATAAGTACAGAGAATGTGTGATATTTGCAGCTTTTCATAAATAGACAAACAGGAGCCCATTTCTCTGACTACACAAAGAATTAAGCAGGAGACTGTGTTTTCCCTTCCAGGTCCAAGTCCTTTTAAGATATAATTTATCCAGACAGTCTTCACAGACCGTCCTTTCTTTCCTGAGACCAAGCCTGGTTTTCTCTTTCTCATTTCAATTCTTTCACTCTTCTATTGCACTGACCCCTCCCCATAACATACATGCATCCTACAAGAAGAAAAGGCAAACAGATCCAGAATTCCTCCACAGCCCCCACTGTGTGGTTATTTCAGCAATGCTTTATATTTGGAGAAGAATCATTTATTTCACAAATTGATTAGCTCTGACTTAAAACTTATTTTAAATAACTTATACTTCAGAGATCAAATGACATTAAACCCAACTTTTAAAACTACAAATAAAGTCTGCATCAGGCTTCCTTGGTGAAAATGGATGAATTTGTACCTAACCACCTCAAAGCACCCTGTAGTCTTCCTGGCATTATTTCCTTTCACTCCTTGAAATAGGTGGTCTAATGTATCTTGCAAAGGAAACAAAAAGAAGTAGGAAAAGGGTTCTTCAACTAAAAAAGGACATGTAAAGAAAATTTATGGACACTATGCATACTATGATGCAAAACTGTGGCAAAAAATTATCTGTGAGGGTTACTCACATACTCCCTCCTAGGGCAAGGTTAAGAAAGAACTGCTACTAAGAAAAAAGGATGAGGATTAGAAAAACAAGGCAACCTTGATCATCACCAAGACTGAACTAATCAGATGGACTGAAATGTAAGAGATGGCATGCAGATAACATGCCTGTAAGAGGTGACATGACCTGGCAACTGGACTCTCAATTCTATTTTCTGAAGAATAAAGTGGAAGTCAAAACAATTCCACCAGTGGAATGAAATTAGTACATCTGGAATAACATCAAAAGCCACCTACTCCTAAAACAACTGCTGTTGTTTTAAAATCTAAAAATTTAGTATAGAAATATCCATGCTGGCATTTACTTTAGTAAAGAAATTTTTGGCCCTGTACTACTTGTACAGTATTTTATTTCTGGACAGTATATTCACACCTGTTTTATCAGCTATGCTGCAAGAATATTTTAATATTTTGACATCTTTAGCTTTCTAACTAGTTTCTGAAAGTAATAATTGTACTTCGACTAGTTAACACCTGCCAATTTCTTAAAACTTGGTCCTTATTATGTCACACATTTACTTCTGAGAAAGCAACGCTAAATCAATCACGTCTATTACATTAATTTATCCCATGTCAATACATACCATCTCTCTTCAAGTTAATTTTATGCTGAACAAAACTTTTTATGCTTACAGAGGCTGCAATATTAAAGTCAAAGATTGTTAACTTACAAATCAAATCGCAGATTCTCTCTTTCTTCAAAAAAGTAGTCCATTATAAATTTCCTTACAAAATCTGGATTTAAAGTATTATCAATTACTTCTGTTCTTCCAAACTGTAAAAGAAAAGTGTACGTTTAAGCCATATGCTATAATGAAGTATAATTAAGTAGACTGCCAATACCAGGAATATGTGAGCACCTGTAAAAAATTCTCTTAAACAGACGCCATGAAAGAAAATTACTGTGTTCACATGAATAAATCAGTTACCTGGGGATGAAGACAGAGTGGCAAAAGACCTCATATTTCAATATAGACTGGTATACACCTTGTATTGTATGACCTAAACTTTATAAACATCAGCTCTCAAAGCCAATCAAAATCCACAAAAATGAGTCAGTTTCCTGAAAAAAAAAAAATCACCAAAAAAAACCCCAAACCAAAAATCGAAACAACCAAACACAACAGCAAGCAAAAACTTGCAAATATTGTTTATTTCAGATAGCTTTAACTATTAGGAAACATAGTCCTTCCATTTGAAATGTATCATTTTTTGCACTATCCATCTCCTATTTCACCTCAGTTCAGCTCTCTCTTCATCTCTCCTCTCTTTGAGCTTTTGACAAAATGCCTTTTCTTTCTTTGTGTTTATAGAAGTGCCTCAACTCTCGTCAAGCGGACAATATTTTAATTTTTAAAAAAATTTCAAACCTTAGCTGGGTCAACCTGCCCTGACTTTGGAGATGGCTTCACACTGGCCAGGAGAATGAACCAGACACAGCAGAGGAACAGGAGGCTGGATAACACAAAGGTTCCTTTCACCTAAATTAGCCAATGATTGTCATATTTCATATATCATGGATTTAAGTTTTATAGCTCCATTAGGAATAGAATTATGTATGAATTCAAAGGAGAAGTTACTTCAAAAGAAAAAAAAAAATTTAAATGGCAGCTAAGCATTAGTTTTAATTTTTTAAAATAATAAAACATTGTTGTGGTTTGAGCCTGGCCAGAGGCCAGAAACTACCCAGGTTCACTCCCTCCTCGCAGCTGGACAGAGGAGAGAAAAAAAAAATTCAAAGCTTTCATGAGGTTTCATGATAAGGATTTGAGAAAAACCACAGGCAAAACAGGCAGACTTCAACTTAAGAGATATAAAAATAAATTTATTACACTAAAACTAACAGAAACAGATCAGGATAATGAGAAGTAAAATGAGCTTTTGGAGAACACCTTCTTTCACCCCACTCCCTCCTCCCAGCTCTACTTCCTACCCAAACGGCGCAGGAGACAGAGAATGGAGTTTTTGGTCAGTTCATCATCTGTGGCTTCTTTCTGCTGCAGAACTGGAGTAATTTTCCCCTGCTGTGTCTGTGGGGGTCCCCTCTGGAAGACAGTTCTCAGGAACTACTCCCTTTAGAAAAAAAGTCCATCTCACAAACAACCGTCTTCTGCTAATTGTTGCAACACAAGTCCATCCCACGGGCAGCAGCGGCCCTCAAACTGCTGGGCGTGGGTCACTCCTCCACAGGCTGCAGTCCTTTTCAAGCATCCCCCTGCTCCAACATCTGCAGGTGGGTCTCTGCACTCCTGTGGTCCTCCATGAACTGTAGAGGGGATATCCTGCCTCACCATGGCCTTCACCACCAGCAGCAGAGGAATCTTGGCTCTGGCTCCCGTAACTCCTCCCACTCCTTCTGAACTGACCTTGGTGCCTCCATGTTGTTTTCTGCTCACATCTTCTCACTCACTCCTCCTCCCTGGCTGGAATTAAAACTGCGCCACCAGGATTCTTTTGAATTCCTTCTTAAACCTGTTATCACAGAGGAGTTACCACTTTTAATTGGCTAAGTGGCACGTCCATCTTTGCAGCCAGCCAGACACTGGCCCTGCAGGACATGGTGGTGGGGCTTCCAGCAGCTTCTCACAGAAGCTATTCTTCGTATGTCTCCCC